>ML685797.1:4034437-4164755 GCA_007922175.1 Pelusios castaneus
TTCAATCCCTAAAAAATATTTTCTTGGTCTGGAAATGTTATTATGGTGGGCTTTTTGGCCTGAATTGGACATGAATTATGCTTAACAGACTATAAGAGTTTTATTCTATGAATTCATTGGAAAACTATTGACCTGGCAAAGGAAGATCTCTTTCATTAAAGATATATAACTTGAAGAAAAAAATGCAAGACACAGTAGAGTGGTAATGCAGGTTTTGTAGCAGGCATTTCAGAGAAGTGAATGACATACAGTGTTTTGCTAAAGCTCTGTTATTCCCGTTTTCCTTCATTGTTCTCGTGTTTTGCCCAACTAGTTACAGTCTATAATATATGTTGTCATTTTATTAGAAGTATTTTAATTAAAACTCCATTTGTATGTAAGTAGTGTAATGATAAACTCTTCATTTTCATCTAATATTTGAGAAATGTCTTTGTTGATGGTTGAAGTTATATAAGCACAAATGCTAAAGAGCCCTTTGCAAAAGTAAAATGTTGTGGATTTGTACACAGTGAATGTGCTAAATGTGTAGGTGCTTAAATGATCAAATTGCACTTCCAAACTGCTTCAGAACATTCAACATTTCAAACTGTTGCATAGTGAAAGGTACGGGCCTTAGATTCTTCATTAAATTAACAAATATTTTATTGCTATTTCAGTCTGAAGGCGTGATTCAAACCTAATAAAGTCAATGGAAAGTTTCCCTTTGACTTCAGTGGAATTTGGATGAAGCCCCTAATTATGAAATAGCTGCTGTTGCAACTACTGGTTACTTGAACACTCTAGGTCAGATTCTGAACTCATGTATACCAGTGTCTATCTGGAGTAGCTGCAGAGGCTTCAGAAGTGGAGTTATTTTGTATTTATACTGTGGAACTGAAATCAGAATCTCATCGTATGGGTTTTAATGTTTGTAGATGTTAGATCAGAAACTCAGGATAAATGGCTAACTTCTTCATTTGCTTTACAATATACAATCTTGTATAATAATAGAGATGGATAAACAGGTGTTGATACTGTCTCATGGTATTTCATGTTGATCATGCTGATGCTTCTGAAATGGCATTTGTTTGTGGAGCGTTCAAATATAGGTATGATGAGTCAGACTGTAACTACTGCATGCATAATCCATCCTCCCCCTCCTTCATTTATGTACACATACACACAGAAATTATAACAATGTTAGAGCTCTATATATCGTCATTATAGACAGGTACCTTTGAGTCTGAGAATGTATTCCTTATAATTTATTGCATAACATGAGAAAAATCTTTTATTCTATCAGACTAATGATCACATTTGTATGTCTTCTGTATTTAACCAGACAATTATTACTTACCGACAAATTATTTGCAGCACAATTGTTGCTTGACATAGAAAAGATGGTCACAAAGCTATTGAGATAAAACTGTTAAGCAACATTTTATATGTAAAAGAACAATATGTAGTTTAGGCTTGATGTAATGGTCTGAGACAGGGCCAAGCGTACTGTACTCTTGAGTTCAGATTCTAGCTCTGTCAATCGCTCTTTAAGAGGTGGTTTTTGCAGCTCTTGGCCTTAGTTTTCCCAGCAGGAAAATGGGAGGATATAAATTTAATTGTATCGTCCTCATTTTGAAGGTGATAAAATAGTGTAAGTGTTGAGTATTATTGTTGGTCTTTATAGAGTGATAGACTAGTAAGAAATAGATCCAATCATAAAATAAAGTTGTATAGCATATAATCTACAAAAAAGTGATTCCTTCATTCAAATAATCCTAGGAATTAATGGATTGATTAGTTGATATTTTTCTCCAGATGCCATGATTCTTTTTAGGACAGTTACCTCTCTCTATGTATCCTTGTAAACTTCAAATGAATCAGGTCGCTCACCATAGCAGTAAGTGTTCATGGGGAGGGGGGGTGGAGTGCAGGCTATAAAAATATTTGTCTTTGGTGAGAATATTTATTAATCTCCTTGGACATTTATTTTTTGGTGTATGGTGGGTCTGAGGCTTGAGGACATTGACATTGGTTTGGAAAATTGGATGCTTTAATTTAAATCAAATTTGCTGCTTCTTTATCATATATCAAGCTCCCCAGGAATACAGATGTACCTGAAGCCTTGAGATGCATGGTGTGAAAAATACTGTTTGTTTCTACCTGTGGCGTACTTGTTTCTATCTGTGGAAACAAAAATATACCTGCTCGTGGGGCTAAGCTAAACTGCTCATTGCTCATGTAAATAAAACCCTTCTTCTATTTATACCTTGCTACCATATAGACTGTTACCCTCACCTTTTCAAAGTCAGCATCTTCCACTTTAATTTACAGGGAGGTAGTTTTGTCTGCTACTATAATGAGATCTGCATATATACATTGACAGAAGATTATATTTGGTAGCAGAATTGTCTTTTATTTGAGTGGGTCCATGAAACCATTTTTTTTGCCCCTCAAATGTAACCAGTTCTTGTCCATTATTATGAGCAGGGTCAACTTAAAGATTTTAGGGAGGTTTATCAGACAAATATTTGAAAGACACGCCCAACTGACTTGTTTTATATAAACAGCATGCAGAGGATGGAGGGGATCTTTACACTGATTTAGGTTGGTTTCTGTTTTCAAGGCTTTCTTCACAGGCAAAGAGGAAAGTAAGCTTTTTAAAAAATGAAATCTTAAAGAGTTTCTTTTCAATTTTCTAGTTACCCCAAAAGAAGGGATTCTGTGGCTGGAAGCCCAATGGACAAGAATGGCCTTGATTCAGAATAACTCTTCGGTAGGTGCTTAAACAAGTCCATCCTTATTCAGAAAAGCACTTAAACACATCATTTATACACATTTTTAAGTTTTGTGCTTAAAGTTAAGGATGTGTTTAAGTGTCATTCCTGAACAAGGATGCTTTTCTAAATCAGAACCTCTGTTTTGCAGGTACTCCAGCTGCCTAAATATCTTAACAAGTGTAAAAAGATATTGGGTCATATTCCTATTAAATATAATTTTATTGCCTCAATGGGGTCATATGGGGCTTAATTTGGTCCATTATCTACTTTTAAGCAGGTAGAACAAACAACACATTTTTAAAAAATCACAATTATTACATCCCTTGAAACTATGTGTTGGAGTAGGCAAAGGGAAACACATGATGCCATTAGAACAAAGGTTTGGAGTCTGTACTTCTGGGTCTTATTCCCAGTTCTGCCACTGACTAAATTATAACCCTGGGTAAATCCCTTAATATCTCTATGACTCAGTTTCCACATCTGTCAGACAGAGATAACCATACTCACCCACATCATACCTTTGTGATTCTCAGATGAAAGGCTTTTGCAGTAATGGCTCACTGCAATCAACACTATGAAAATCAGCCCATATAAATTCAATTGATTTAGTCTTACAGCCATTAGTGGCAAAGTTAGTCTAATAGGTATGTCTGTGAGCTCTCACGTTGTTAACAGTTTATCTGTTTTCATGATATTTTCCTCAGGTACATTGATAATATCTTCTCTTGATTTCAGCTAGTGGGGATGTGAGTAGTTAGTCAGGTAGCAGAGTCCTGGAGTCCTGATATGCACTGTGGTCAGCAGAAGAGGCTCTCAGCCTTCTTGTTGTTTAGTTACCCTCCTTCAAGTTTCATGCAGATTTCATAGAAAGCATTGAGTGGAGCTGGAGAGAAAAGGCATCATGGGGCAGGCGGGGAAGAAAAGGCGCAGTATAGGACACTTCCTTATACCTTCCTTGCTTTGTTGGCCAGTTCCTGGAGACCAGGTGGCCTGATTGGCTTGTCCACCTTTCTCTTCTCTTATAAATGGCTCTCCATAGGTCAGGGCTGCTTAGGACCTGAAGTTCACCTTTCTCCCTCCTATATGGCTTTTGTGGTAGCATATCTCCAGGATTGCTGTGGGCCTCGTCTCCTGCGGGTGTCAGGATTTTCTTACAGGGCAAAACTGCCAGTACCATGTGGGCCTTTTCACTTTCTCACAGCACACTGGAGTCTTGGTTTTATTAGGGATTTAATTGCATTGAATTTGTTGTAACATGTACTGGTGTCTAGTGTCGTGAATGCTGGACGGTAAATTGTAGTTCCTTAGTAAACGCGCGCACGGGACCCCTGCAACTTTTGTTAGGTACAGTCTTGCTCGGAAGACAGAGACCCCATCATTTTGAACCCTCATCCCTCTACAACGGGAGAGAAGTTTTATTTCCAGCATCTGGGCTGAAATCTTTGTTTGAGAGGCTCTGTGGGCAACCTGCCGTCCTGATCATTTTAGCTTGATTTTTGCCACCCTGAACCCATTTCTGGCCATGGTAGAGTTAGTTCCTGTTGGGTATGTTACAGTTAATAGAAGTTGTGGCATGTTGCCAGCTTTCTGATTACTGGCTAACTGGATGCCTGAGGCCAATCACCCGGCCTGTTTCATCCCCCTAAATCCATGCCCCTGTCACTGGCTACTCTCCTACCCTGTCACTTGCTGGATCATCTCAAGGAGGCAGCCCTGGTTGAGCAGGGGCTGGCATGGGTTAATGAGCTGACATTTCTTCCCATCCTATAGTAATCAGACATTTGGTTCAGGTGCTATTTAGAATTCCAAAACTGGAACACTGGCCATTTTAAATGGCCTTGGGACACAGAAGCCAAAAACTGGATGGCACCAAACCAGCTAATATCCATCTTCTTCCTTGTTTGCTTACATGGTCTGAACAAGGCATCATGCATTCAGTTGTAATGCATGAGTCTTGCAAATTAAAGCTAATTTAAATAAAGACCCATGAAAATACTCTACTTGTTACTTTAAATTGAAAATAGCCTTTTAATTTTATAGACAGCAGGTCCCTCTTTCCTCCATTTCATCATCTCTTCAGTCATCCCTCATCCCCTCCCCCACTCTCTTCACTGAAACAGATCTAGAAGAACTGAGTGGCAGAAGTTGCGTGTCATTTGACTGTGAATCACAGAATTTGGACAAGTGGGTGTAAACCCCCTATTTTAGAGGCAATTGAATCTTTTCAGATACACCTATAGTATTAATGTCAACTAGGCCCCCACAATGAGAAAAAATGTCTCTCTGAAGGCTTCAAAATATAGCTCCAACTTTAAGGAAAAAAGTCATAGGAACTTATGGTTGTTTATAATTATTTATAATTCTGAGACAATTGAATAACAAGAAGACCATGATTATAGCACTTTTAAATCTCAGTCCAACAAACATTTCTGCACCACTACATATACCTGAGTTGCCCCTTTAAATACCAAAACATTGATCCATATTCAGGACTTTTTTTTCTTGAGTGGGCCTGCTGAGATGAAAGAGTCATCGCATCATGTATTAATTTCATCTGGTACGTGGAATATCATTATGCTTCAGCTTTTGGAATAGGCTTGCTGGTACATTGGAGAATGTCTCACCTTTAAAGAAATCGTTAAAAGTTTTCCTTTCTGCTCAGAAATGTATTTTGGTTAGATGGAGGCATATGGAATCTATTTCCAAGGTCAGATCAAGGCCTGGGAAGGCCTGGGGCTGTCCACTCTTGGGGGGGGGGGGCCTCCATTGTGGTGGTGTTTTGCCTGGAGGGTGGGTGCCTGTCCCCACCAGTGCTGGGGGATGGGATCAGGGGCTCTGGGGCCCACTGATCAAAGCTACTGCGGGAGGTGGGCTTGAGGAGGGGCCGCAGACTGATGCTGCTGCAGGGGCAGCTGGTGGAGGACCTGGCTGGTGCTACTGTAGGGGGGAGGGTTTCGGGGGACCCACAGGCCAGTGCTGCTGTCCACGGCACTCCTGCCCTGCCCCTGGGCTGACTGATCTAAAGCAGACCACCCAGCCCCAGGACTGGGCAGGCAGGCTGAAGGTGGGCAGGGCAGCAGAAGCCAACCAGGGCCGGATTTTTGGGGGGGTCACAGGGCCTCCCTTTAGACCAGGGCCCAAGGCTATAGCCACTGCCTTAATCCGGCCCAGTCTTTTTCCATTCTCATTTGCAATGTGTGATTGTTGTAAAAATTACACAAAAATAAGTTAATTCTTTGAGGAAACAATGAATTTTTATTAAGTCTCTGCTTGTTTCTCAAGATCCAAATCCTGTCCCCCTTCTCTATATATGCAGTCAGCACTGGGCCTCTGGTCACATGACGTGGGTGCTTCCTCTGTGGAAGGAGGGAAGCTGCAGACTTCTGATCCTTAAGTGCTTCCTGGGGGTGAAGCAGAGGATGTGAAGCTACCTTCACATCCAAATTTTCTTCCTTGTAAATGGAGTATACTACCCAGCTAGATAAATGCAGCAGCAGAAGCTGCTTTTCCACCCTTGTGGCGATTCAGAGCACATGGCCCAGCCAGTCAGACTTCACTCTTACAGACTTTAAGGTCAGAAGGGACCATCATGATCATCTAGTCTGACCTGCTGCAGGACCTTATCCACCCACTCCTGCAACAGACCTAAAACCTCTGGTTGAGTTACTGAAGTCCTAAAATCATAATTTAAAGACTTCAAGTTACAGGGAATCCACCATTTACAGTAATTTAAGCCTGCAAGTGACCTGTGCCCCATGCTGCAGAGAAAAGCAAAAACAAAACAAAAACCAAAAACAAAAATTCAAACAAAAAAACCCTCAAAACAAACAAACAAAAAAACCCGGCTCTCTGCCAATCTGACCTGGAAGAAAATTTCTTTCTGATCCTAGAAAGGGATAGAGCCAGAGGACATGGGCAAGACCCACCAGCTAGCCATCTAAGAAGGAATTTTCTGTAATAATTCAGAGTTTTCCCATAATTTCCAACTGATACATCTCTTGTTTATAGGGAATATTTCTGTCATTAGTTACTAAATGCATGGCCTTGCACTATTCAATTTAATACTATTTCTATTACATCAGTTTCCAAGTCCTATAGATCTTCTTGTATGATATTCTGATCCTCCATGTTGGCAGTACTTCCCAACTTTGTGTTATCCACAGATTTCATTAGCTCACACTCACTTTTTGTGCCCAAGGTCATTCATGAAAATGTTAAATAAGATTGATCCTAAAACCAATCCCTGAAGAACTCCTCTGGTAACCTCCCTCCAGCCTCACAGACTTTCAGTAGGTAGTCTTCCCTTTAATCAGTTCCTTAGCCACCTTTCTATTCTCATATTAATCTCCATCTTCTTCAGTTTAACTAATCATTTTCCCATGTGGAACTGTATCCCACGCTTTATTGAAATCCAGGAAGATTAAAGCTAATGCATTTTCTTTGTCTAAAAGATCTGTTATTTTCTCAAAGAAGGTGATCAGGTTGGTCTGGCACAATCTACCTTTTATAAAACCATGTTGTATTTTATCCCAGTGACCATTTATTTCTATGTTCTTAGCTATTTTCTCTTTCAAAATTTGTTTCAAGAGCTTCCATATAATTGAGTTCAGATCTGTTAATATGTAGTTTCCCAGATCACTTTTTCCCCTTTCTTAAAAACAGAAACTTTGATTCCAGATTCCGGCTCTAGGGGACCACTAACTACAGAACAGTGTTTAATTGTTTAGACATTAGTAATTGATTTATATGCTTATGTTTTAACTGTAGCTGAACTTGCTGTTCCCTTTTGTGACAGGAACTGATTGATTAATAAGTTATTTTCAATGCCTCTGGATTTAGATCATGTCACAATTAAACTATTGTACCTCTAGGGCTGTTGTATTGCACCATAACTAACAGGGGTTACGCTAGGCTATTAACCTATCATACTACTTACTGAGGAGACATGAAGATTATGTTCCCCAATTCACTAAAATTAATTTTTTTTTGAAGCAGTAACATTATGACAGGATATGATCTTTCACTGCTTACTCACGCAAAGCTCTTGGTAAAATCAGTGGAATATTTGTCTGCATATTCAGTGAAAGACTACACTCAAGTAATAGTTTACAGCATACATGCAAACACACTTTTCTTTTCTAGTATATTTTTTATAATTGATGAGTGCTGTTTATTTTAAAACTTTTTTTTTTCAATTTAAATTTAAATTCAGTTGTGTAAAATTATGGGGTTTTAGACTTTAATGTTATCAGTTTAAATTTTCCACAGTTACAGGAAATCCTGGGCATGTGTATTTGTGTGTGACAATTATTTAATGACAGTAGATGTAGACATTCAAAATGTTAAAGTTTTATAATAGCTAAAAAACAAACTGTCAACAACATATGTCATAATATACAAAGTAAATACCCTCAAATCAAACTCCAAGAAATGCTCAAATAGGAATTTTCTTTCTTTGTCTAGAGGTAAATTCTGATAGATGGAAATATTTTTAGTCAGTTTGTGTGTCTATGGTTAAACTGATGTTTACCAATAAAAATCAAATCCTTTCAACTCTGTGTTTATACATCACTTGCATTTCATATTTCATTGTAAAATTTAGAACTTCTGTTATGGACTGAAGAATATATGCACATTATGTCTCTATATATACACATGACTTTATAACAGGGTTGGGCAACATTTTTGGCCAGAGGGCCACATTGTATGTATGGTCACTCATATCAGGCCATGGGGGGTGGGGAAGTAGAGGGGTGGGGCTCAGAGGGGGAGTGGCCATCACCCCTCCCCAGAAAAGGGGTGGAGCTAGGCTCCACTTTCCCTCCCTCCCAGCTTCAGCAGCAGCTGGTGCCACATCCAGAACACCACAACTGCTCTCCCTCCCCCTCCCAGGTCCAGCAGCGGCTCATGCCCAGGCTTGTGCCATTCTGCCTCCCAGCACCTCTGCCTCTCCCTTCCAGCTCAGCTGGAGCTGTGAGGGCAGGGGAGTGGTGGCAGCGCTTTGGCCATGGCGCAGACCACTGCCAGAGCTGGGGGGGAGAGGGGGCAACAGGGGACGAGCAGCTCTGAGCTGGTGGTGGGCTGGAGGACATGTGCTAGCGGGCTGGATCCGGTGTGGCCATAGTTTGCCCACCTCTGCTTTATAAGCATGGTGTATGAAGAGAGATGATAGTTTAAATCTCTTACCATGCATACTGATTGCTGAATATAATGTATAGAATCATAGAACTGGAAGGGACCATGAGAGGTCATCTAAATCTCTTACCATGCATACTGATTGCTGAATATAATGTATAGAATCATAGAACTGGAAGGGACCATGAGAGGTCATCAAGTCCAATCCTCTGCATTCATGGCAGGATCAAGTACTGTCTTAAACCATCCCTGACAGGGGTTTGTCTAGCCTGCTCTTAAAAATTTCCAATGATGGAGACTTCACAACCTCCCTTAGGCAACTTATTCCAGTTGTTAATCAACCTGAGAGTTAGGAATTTTTTCCTAACGTCCAACCTAAACCTCCCTTGCCTTAATTTAAGCCCATTGCTTCTTGTCCTATCATCGGCAGTTAAGGAGAACAATTTTTCTCTCTCCTCCTTGTAACAACCTTTTAGATACTTGAAAACTGTTATGTCCCCTCTCAGTCTCCTCTTTTTCAGACTAAACAAGCCCAGTTCTTTCAGTCTTCCCTCATAAGCCAAGTGTTCCAGATCTTTAATCATTCATGTTGCTCTTCTCTGGACTTTCTCCAATTTGTCCACATCTTTCCTGGAATGAGGTGCCCAGAACTGGACACAATAGTCCAGTTGAGGCCTAATCAGTGTGGAGTAGAGCAGAAGAATTACTTCTCATGTCTTACTTACAGTACTCCTGTTAATACATCCCAGAATGATGTTATGCACCCATCTTACAGTAGCTCCATCTAGGTTGTACTTTGCTACTTTGTTAATGAGAAGGTGATGTGAGACCATATCAAAAGCCTTATTAAAGTCTAGATATACCACACCTACCACTTCCCTCTGTCCACAAGGCTTATTATCCTGGCATAGGTTGGTTTGACATGATTTGTTCTTGACAAATCCATTCTGTCACTTAACACCTTATTCTCTTCTAGATGTTTGTAAATTGATTCCTTAATTATTTGCTCCATTTTCTTTCCTGGTACAGAGGTTAAACTGACTAGTTCATAATTCCCTGGGTTACATCCCTTTTCAAAGATGGGTAATGTGGCCTTGTCTATACTGAGAGAATTGTGTTGATCCTCATGGACCGACGCAGCGGAATCGATTGAGCAGCCAGTGTAGATCCGCTTATTTGGTTCCGGAAGTGCTCTCTGTTCGACACAGTTACTCCACCCTCCTGAGTGGAGTAATGCTGTGTCGATGGAAGAGCTCTTCTGGTCGAAGCAGCCCAGAAGTAAGTCAGTCAATGAGAGATCGGCAATCTGCAATACGCAGATTGCGTATCTCCTGTCAACTTACCCCTGCAGTATAGACTAGTCCTATATTTGTCCTTTTTCAGTCCTCTGGGATCTCTCCACTCTTCCATGACTTTTCAAAAATAATGGCCAATGGCTCTGTTATCTCCTGAGTCAGCTCCTTGAGTATTCTGGGTTTAGATACCATCAGGCCCTGGTGACTTGAAGACATCTAACTTGTCTAAGAAATTTCTAACCAGTTCTTTCCCTATTTTAGCTTCTGGTCCTATTCCATTTTTACTGCCCTTCACTACGTCAGGTGTCCAATCACCTCCAACCTTCTCGGTGAAATCTGAAACAAAGAAATCATTTAGTTCCTCTGCCATTTCCACATTTTCTGTTACTGTTTCCCCCCTCTTTATTGAGTAACGGGTTTACTACAGTGTCCTTGATCTTCCACTTGTTTCTAATGTATTTGAAGAATGTTTTCTTGTTATCCTTTAAACTTGCAGCTTGTTTCCAAGGGAAAAAGAAAACCAGAAAATGAAAGAAAGCTATAATCACCAATTAGAGAATCTATCAATCTTGGAAGCAATAAGATGAATTATTAAACTACGGGCAGTTTTTTTTCCAACTTGAGTGCCTAAAATTAGGCATCTAGGATGGGATTTCCAAAGGTACTTAGGTGACTTAAAAGCACAATTCTCAGTGAAAGTCAATGTGACTTGTGTTCCTTAGTCATTTCCATGATTATGCATCCCTAAATGCACATTTTGGCACATAATATCAGCATCCTGTTGGTCAGTTAAATTATACACTGGAAACTCCTATAGGCTTTAGTGGAAACTGAAGAAGTTGAACTGCTCTGAAGCTCATATCACTTAAATAGTTGTCAATTTAAGGTAAAATTTTCAAAATTGCCTATGTTATTTAGAGCTTCAAAAGTGACTTACGCCCAGCTTTGTACAGGTATTTAGGCACCGCTGTGCTCAGCATTGCAATGATTAACTGATTTAGGACCCAGGTATCTAAGGCTATGTCTACATTGGCAAAGTTAAGTCGACTTTATTAAGTCGACTTAACAAGGTTGATTTTAAGTCGACTTAAAGTCAAACTTGTTAAGTCGACCTAACAGAGTGACAATACTTTAAGTCAAGTTAAGTCGACCTTGTTAAGCCAACTTAAAGGTTTTAAGTTGACTAAATAAGAACGATTTAGCACTAATCCCCATCCACACTGGCATTAAGTCAATTTAAGGTTTAAGTTGACCTCAGAGGAGGTGTTATTAAGTTGACTTAAGCTCTTTTTAAGTCGACTTAAGGAAGGGCTTAAATCAACTTCAAAAAGCCTAGTGTGGACACTGCTTTGTTTAGGTCTTAAGCCTCCTTAAGTCAACCTAACTTGCCAGTGTAGACGTACCCAAAGTGCTTAAATTCCTTTTGAAAAAGAGATGTAGACTCTAATCAGTTCAGTGTTGCGAGGCTGAGTACACAATACCTAAACCCCTTTAAAAAATCTGGATGTAGGTGTGTAAGTCTCACTGAAAGCCAGTGGAAATTAGGTTTCTGAGGGCTGGATTTTTAAAGATATTTAGACAGCTAGAGATGCAGATAGGCATCTAGACATCCCCGAAGCACCTAACTCCTGTTGATGGCTGTGACATTCCCAGGACACACTCTGGATTGCTGGATAACTGTGTCCCCACAGTTTTTCAGTGTTGAGTGCCTGTTACTCTGCTTCGCTGTGAAAGCAACTACTCCTGGCCTTGCTCTAAGACAACCTCTTGTACACAAATTACCCACAGCTGGGTTGTAAGAGTATTTTTAGACATCAACTCCTGAATTATTTTGCAGCATGACACTGACAAATTCCCAGTCCTAAATTTTTCCCCAGAAATATGCATCCTGTATTTCCCAGCTCTTTTCTTCTGTGCAATATAAACTCACAGAAATTCAATTATTTCACTAATAGAAAATATGCACAAACCCTGTTACCTTGAATGGAGATTTCTAAACACAATGGTTTGGATAAAGAATAAAAAGTTTATTAACTACAGCAAAATAAAGTGATTACAAGTAATGGGGCATAAATCAGAATAGGTTACCAATGCAAATACCTATCTTTAGAGCTCTGCGTGGATTAAAAAATGTGGATGCACATCTGATCTTCATCCGCTCAGTGTCAGCTTGTATCCCGATCCAGGATCCACATGCCAGGTTTTATGTCCATCCACATCCACACTGCCCCCACCTCACAGAAGCTCTTGCTCTGACTGCTGGGAACAGGGGGCAGTGAGGGGGAGTTGCTGGGGCTCCTAGAGTCAGAGGCAGGACTAGCTGGTAAGCTGAGCTCCCATGATGACTGTTTCTGTTTGGCTGGCAGACTGCAAACAGAGCTGAGCTGGCATTGGCTGGAGCACTTCCTTTGTTCCCTGCTTGCTCACTGCTCTCTGCAGCTGTGGCAGAGTCAGCAGCTGCAGCGATTACACCTAAGCAGATAAAAATAGAATCCACACCTGACCTCCAGTCTGCAATAGTGGATCTGCGGATATCTGCAACCACATCCACGGATGCGGAGACCCATGGATCTGAAGCAGTTACCTGTGGATCTGCAGAGCTCTACTTGTCTTAATAAACTCAAAGAAAAGCTTTCTCTCACCACATACTTTTACTGGCTAGTTTCCTTCAGACAGGAGCTCTCCCCCTTTCAATGTTTCTTCAGTGTTTCATTGATGACATCTGCAGAGAGAGAAAGAGGATTGTTTTGGTGCTTTTCTTCTCATTTTTGATAGTACTTTTTCCTTTTAAAGATCATCTCCAGATAAGATTCAGGAGATAGGAGAACTGAGGAACAGGAACCCCCAGCTGTTTCTTTGCCAAAATGTACATTTCTCCCTCACACCTTTTATCCTGCCAAATCATGGCCCCTTAACCAGGTGATCATCCACTTGATTATGGGGAACTGGAATTAAGTTGTTTCTGAAGACTTGGAACATGCCTCAGACAATAGAATTTTATAACTTTATATAGGATGTCGCAACAGATATTTTACCAAAGCAATAATGTTCTGCAGATGGAGTTTTCAAATACCACCTCGCAAGGCATACAATGTGCAAGATTTATCATAGACCTCTGAAAAGGATAAACGTAAGAATACAGTCTGTCACAAATGTCCGTGCTGCAGTTTGACTTTAATGGAATTATGCTTATTCACCAGCTGAAGATCTGAAAGGCCCTTTAAGTCTAGAACAATAAAACAGGACATCTTGGAAAAATGTGTACATCTGGTTTGTTTAAAAGAGAGGAGAGTCCCAGTGCACTTTTAAAGAGAGATTACAGGTGTTCAATATAGGGCTTGAGGGAAGGCATCTGTGTCTTATCATGGGGGAGACAGCTGCAGGTAGGTGTTATCAGACATTGTAGGCATCTGCCAACAACCACCTGCAGCTATCTCCCCCTTGATAAGACACAGATACCTTCCTTTAAGCCTTGATTGGCAGCAGCTCATCATACCAGGTACACCAGCCTCTACTCACTCTTAAGGGAACTGGTCACTCTGTGACAAGTGTGTATGTTACATATTGTCTCAGATTTAATACATGGCATTCCTAGTATAGCAATTTTGAACTCTAATCTTAATTTCTTTAAAGCATTAGTCTTCCACAGTGCTTTTTCTGTCACGGTATTCAGGGGTACTGAGTTCTGGCACTTTTTTTACACAGCAATGTGGCCCTGGCTCCTGCAGCTGCTGCTGCCAGTGGACCCAGGTCCCTGGCTGAGTGTCGGCACCTTTTTTTTTTTTTTTAACCTAAAAAGCATTGGTCTTCCATATACTATTTTTATCATGGATTGGTGTTAAACTACAAAAAGATTTTTAGAATAATCTCACATTTAGAATGCAAGATTGCTTTAATAGACCCTGTAAAATCAGATGAGCAAGCCAGAGCACAATCTGGTAATTTAATCCAAACCTAATGCTCTTTGTCCTGAATGCTTCTGGAAAGAAGCAAAATTGAAGAATTGATAAAGTAAGGCTCTAACACACATTGCATTTTAAATTTTATCTGTTTAAATTTGATTTACATATAAAGAGACTAAGCATACTGCAGACCTTTGAATTTCAAGAATGTTCAGCACCTGAACTGACAGGAGACTCCAAAGGTGACAATTAGTGATAGGAAGAACAACTCTTACAGAATTCTTATCTGTTAATTTCACAAGTTGTTTACACATGTTAAGGTGGGAATTGCAAATGCATTTGAAACTGTAATTTTAAAGAAGCTGATCATTCAGATTTTGAGCTGTGACTGTAGAACAGGAGCAAAGGTGATTTTAAACTCTGTCTGCATAGCACCAATCATGGGCTGATATGTACTGGTCCAGTTCTCTGCTCCAAATTGTGCCATTTTCCTACAGCCCTAAGGTGAGGGTGAGGATAACGAGGGCAGAGGTATACTCTGGCTACACCTTCTTACCAATAGCCATCGTTCCTACACTAACTGTTCTTTGATGATCCCTCTGTACAGAAGGGCCTGAATAAGGGCAGGTCTACACTGTCTGCCCTTTTTGGCAGCAGTCAAATGGAGATACACAGATTACCTAAAATAACTTGTGTATCTGTGTTTGGCTTCCCTACTCCCATCATGTCCACTGTGCTGAGTCGAAGGTAAGGGACCCTTCAACTGAGTGCCACCCAGTAGCCAGAAAGGTGTTCAAGGATTGAACATCCTGATCTGCCGAGTGGGTTTTCACAGACCTGATCAGTGGATCAGGAAGTTTTAAGTGATTTGCTGCCATCAGTGAAAACAAGCCCTACTGTGACTTGAGCAGATTTGCACCAGTAGAGAATTGCAGAGCTGTCCTAAAGCAAAAATCTGAACAACAAACTGGTGGGGTTTCAGGATTTCCATGCTCTGCTCATGGTTATCATTTTGTTATTGTTGCTCATACCTACCTCATATATATGTGGCCTGTTTAGATTGTAAATTCTAAGCTAGGAAGCCTTGTGTTCATGTCTGTTTGTACAGCACTGTGCTGGCACTCTGTAAATAGGACCAGATTATGCTTTTCTGTTGCATATGAACATGGAGACTGAAAGCTGTGACTCCACACTGCCTGCAGTACAAGTGTACAAAACTGGCTCTCAGTCTTTCTTTCCAGACTACTGTACTCCTTTCAGTGGTCTGATTTGTTTTGTGTACCCCCAAGATTCACCTCACTTAAAAACTAGTTGCTTACAAAACCAGACGTAAAAATACGGAAGTGCCACAGCACTTATTTTCTCATTTTTACCATATGTTTACATAACAAATCAATTGGAATACAAATCTTGTACTTACATTTCAGTGTAGAGTATATAAAGCAGTATAAACAAGTCATTGTCTATATGAAATTTTAGTTTATATTGACTTTGCTAGTACTTTCGATGTAGCCTGTTGTAAAACTAGGCAAATATCTGTGTAGCCCCTCCTGCCTAGCGGCCCAGCATGAGGGTGTTCAAGATAGGGGAAGTCTACTAGGCCTGAGGCTCCTCTGTGTGCTTTGTGTTGTGTTTGTGTGTGTGCCTGCTCAGACCGATCACCAGGAACAGGGTTTTATTCTGAAAGAGACATAACAATAGCATTACAATCCATCGGCCTCCTCCCTTCTTGTCTGCCACATGCTCCCAGCTTCAGTCTGTGCAGACATACCCTGCTGGGGAGAGTAGGAGATGCTTCCTGGCAGGAGCCAGGAAGTTCTCCCGACACGCTGCAGTTTGTAGTCCCCAGCTTGTAGTTCTCACTGCTGCTGTTGAAGCACTCTGGACCTTGGGCTACATCTGGATGAGTTGGTGAACCCCCTGGAAGACATCTCCATATGCCCAGATATATGTGTACTGCTGGCTGACAGCCACTGAAATAGATTGTCACTAATTATGGGGCAAACGATGTCATGCATTCTAATAAAAGGTGCACCTTCAAAAACAAGCAGTTCCACTTGCAAAAATACAGTTGTCACGTGCAACTGTGAACACATATGACCTACTAAGTATTTAGCTAGGTGTATGAGTCGATGTAAGCAAGTTCAAACCTTGGTCATTTGAACTATGGTTGGAAGCAACTTTAAGTGTGGGACGGCAGAAGTTGCAGCACAAGTCTCAGACTATACTGGCTTTATGAAAAACTTGTCTTTTTTATTTAAGAAAAAATTGTTGAGAACACAAAGTTTATGTATGGCTCAGCTTTCTTTGGAGTAGATGCACAGCACCAATGCAAAAGTTCATCCTTGCCCTTCCTGAGCAACTAGCTCTGATGTCCTGTGCTCTAGCACGGGTCACCATGGATCCACTACTTCTCATCTTATAACAGAAAAGCGGCTTCATTTTTTAGGTGCTTAGCAAACATTATTGTAAGGAAGTGATGAGTGAATTTGTTCAGAGAAAATAAGTTCAGCCAAACTCAAACAAAACCTTTAAGATCTGGAAAAGCGGTAACTCAAGATCCCAACTGCTGGCCATCAGGTCTCCATTGTCTTAGACACTACAAATACATAGTAAGAGGCCATCCTGGCCCTTAAGTGTTTATAGTTTAAATAGAGAAGACAGACAAATGGTGGGAGAAGAAACAGGCCAATTTAGCTGCCTAAACAGGTCACTGGCAGCCCTGAAGAACAGTTGAGGCGTCCTAGCTCAGGAGTCTTGGACTAGCGCCCTCTCTATTAAACCTAACTTATTTAGTATATTTTTCCATTTTCCACACACACTTCTGCATTTCCTGGTTCCAGCCAGGGCTGGAAACAGTTGTCAAAATAGCAGAAAAAAAAAATCTCATCTCTTAAGACTTTCCAGCCTAACCATAAGCAGAAACATTGAAACCATTCCAAGATAGGCAAACTTTCACAATACCTTCAAATTTGCGGACGCAATGAGCCAAATGTATCTATGCTGCAAACCATTTAAACTCCCTGGACTTTTCTGCAATTGTTCCCACTTGAACCAAGTTTGAATTTGGCCCAATAAATATGAATAGTTTTATTTTATCTTATTGTTGTTAAACTCTGAATGTGCCGAGTGCTGTGGAACAGGGGTTCAAAAGAGTGCACAGACCACTTGCACACGGTTTTGGTTTTCCTCCATGTTTCCATCAGTTATAGTTAATTCAAAGACAGCTACAACAACATAAGACACTTTCCTAGTTTCGTTTTTATACAAAGGCAATTGCTGCTGCAAGGATGTTATGTGAGTGCCAGTGAAGTGGTTTGGTGGACCATGAGACAATCCCTTTGTATTGAAACATGGTCTGTGCTATGAAAAAGTTAGAGAGCTGGTACTGTAGAAGACACATAAGCCCCCAAAAGCTCACAGTCTAATAGAGACAGAGAAGAAAAATAGTCTGTGAAACTCTAGGATGGGAATAATCTAAATGGTTTATGCTTTGGTAAGGTTGACCCTTTTAAATTCCTAATAAAGATAGCCTCTGTTCAGTGTTAGTTACCAACTGTAGGGCTATCTTCTTTACAGAACTTCGGTACTTATTGAAGTGCTTTTTGTGGTATCAGAGTCCAGCTTCTGCTGATGAAGCCTTGGATGTAGGACTCTTTGTGGTAGCAAGTCTATGTAAAACGGTATCACTGGATGCTTGGAAGATGTGGCTGCCTAGCTTGCTATCCCTAACTGGGTGGCAGCGCTGTCCCGTGGGGGGAGCAGGGCTCAGGGCCAACTGGCCTAGCCCGACCCCCCACGCTGGAGGGGAATCAGGCCGCTCCACCCTCCCAGGGAGCCAGCCTGGGCGGGGCAGCTGAGGCCACCGGCTCCGGCCCCGGCCCTGGAAATGGGGGCTGCTGGTGGGGGGAGCTGTCTGCAGCGAGGACCTGAGACCGCCGCCGGGAGCCGGTTCTGGCCAAGGGCCCCTGGGCCCACCTGCTCCGCCCCGGGGGCGGGGAGGGCTAGCCCAGGGACCGGGCTTAGTGCTCCCTGCCCCCCCCCCCGCTGCCTTCGGGTCCCTGCCGAAGGCAGTGGGGAGTAGGGAAGAGTGCGGCCATGGGGGGAGCAGGACAGCACGGGGGCTGCGTAACCGCGGGGCCTGGGGCGATCGCCCCATTTGCTCCCCCCTAGGGACGGCCCTGCTGGGTGGCAGAGGTGCCTGGTTCCTGACCTTAGACCAGGAATCTTTTGGACTCAGCCCTTAAGGGGATGCTGTAGGGAGACCCAGATCCTCTCTCCCCCAAGGTCCCAGCTCAGGGCCCTAAGTGACACAACAGTTACAGGGTCCTCTCAGCAGACAGCCTAAGTCCACCGCCATTGGCTACTCCCTACTTATATTCCTTCAGTTTGGGCATGGCCCCTATAGTCCACACTGTCTGTAATGTCTCACCTGGAGTAGCATCCCCCTTCTGGACTTTAGCAGCCTCCTTCCACAACCTGAAGTCCCTTTAGGCGGAGGCAGATACAAGGCTGGAGGGGGCCTAGCTCCACAATGCCTTTATAGTCCAAAAGTAAAGTTTACTCACTGCTGGGCACTCCCCAGTGTCCTGCACAGTCTGTCTTGGTCAGCCAGCAGTGCTGTGGTCCAAACTTTCCAGCTAGGAGGGAAGCTCCTCTTCTGTAGAGAAAAGCAGCGCTACCTCTTGTCTCTTCGCCAGCCTGTTTGAAACTGCGTCAAGTTCTCTCCTTTTCTTCCCTATCCAGCCCTGGCATTGGCTGCAGGTAGGGTGGGGCAGGGCTAGATGGGCCCATAGGCTCTCTTTAACTATTTTTTATGCTGGTATGAGGTTTCTCTGCTTCATCATAGGGGGATAAGGTGCCCACCAGGTTTCACAGTGCTAAGGAAGAAAGAATTGCTAGTGCAGATCTCAAAGTGGAGATGATTGGGGAAGGATTTTAGCCAGATGCACAGTGAGATTTGTTTTTTTCCCCAGTATATGTTGGCAGTCTCCATCAACAAGGCTCCTATGGAGTACTGGATATGTTAGGGTTTGATTCTGCCAGGTGCTCAATGACTCCTGGATTTTTTCATTTCTAATACAGGTTAGTGATGTTGGTGCTACTCTGAGAAATCTAGAAGGTATCCAGTACCTTGCAACAAGAACCCCTTAAAAGTTGCTCTTCATTGCCAGATTCCCTGGGAAGAGCCAAACTCCAAATGTTGCCTGTCTTATCTCAGGGATAAATCTTTCTGTCAGAGGCCATGGCTCCCTAAGGTGCGAAAGGGTGTAGTTTGCAACCCACATGCCCCCTATAGATCATTCCTTACCTGAGTTTGTAGCTTATTGCACTTTATAGTGAAATCCCTGAAAGAATGTCTAACCAATTATAAACACCATCAGGAATCCTAGTTTATCTTTATAGTTATCATCAGGATAGTAAGTTCAAATGTTCCTTCTTTCTAACCAAACTGAATTAATAAACCTATCTTTCTCTTTGATGCCCACAACTCATCTTCCATGATGCATTCTGCAAAATGCTCAAAGGGTTAAATTAAAGATGAAACAGCATGCAATAGCATTCAGCAGTGATATCCACCCCCACCCCACAAAAAATCATATTTAAATGATAAAAAGCCTTTCAACAGTGTTAGTTCCAAATTGTAGAGTTCCTGTTATATTTAATAATGTAACTTCATACATAATGATAAAACTTAATTCTTTAAATTTAATTTCTAGAATTACCGGAATGAATTTACTATTGATGTATGAGAGGAGTTGAAACAATTCACATACTGTTTATCTGAATATTGTTTAAAGTTAACTGTTTATACAACACAACCATTTTTTCAGTGGGCATTAATTATGAAGCCCTTCTTTTACATTAATTTTAGTGTTTCATTATTTTTTCTACATTGCTGTTTCTGGGTTCATATCATTGCAATTAGAGTTATTTTAAATGTCAACTGAATAGAAACATGTTCTGTTCATATGTTTTGAAGTATGCCAAGAGCACGTGCCAGTGAAGACAGTTTCTACTTATCATTGGAAAAGGGCAACAACTTGATTAAATAGAATATTTCCAAAGACAGATGGGGCTGGCAGCTCTGGGATAAGTGGGAGATAACTTTCTTCTTGAGCCCTTCTCCCAAATAGGAACAAAAGGGCCATCCAATTAAACTGAAAAGCAGTACATTTACAATATGTAGAAATAAACTTTTTTTTTTAACATAACACAGTATAATTTGTGGAACTCTTTGCCACAAGATATCTCGGAAGCCAAGAGGTTAGCCAGATTCCATTTTTTAAGCATCTTCAGTTACATTAGAACAAGATATTTTTTAACAGCAATATATACCCATGTTTCAGAGCAGTAGCCAATCACTAACTGCTAGGAGTTAGCAAGAAACTTCACTATGGATGGGTTATTCCATAGTTGTCCATGTTGAGGTTTCTTACACCTGCTTCTGGATCATCTGGTGTTTGCCACTGTCAGAGAAAGAACTGTAGACTGGATAGACCAATGGTTTGATTTGATATACCTTTTCCTATGTTCCTTTACTATCTTTGGCCATCATCCCTTTTCACAGACACGTAATAATGTGTGTTCTGGTTGTCCTCTTAGCTCATGTAATCATAAATAGGCCAGGCCTATTGTACCAAAACCTAAATAGGCTTGTAGTTCTGAACAAGTGCCTGAGCCAGGTTACCTCCAAATCTCAAAGTGACAGAGTGGACATTTCTGTTGACTCAAACATTATGTGTTCCAGGTGATAGGTTGATGCCCAACTCACAGAAAAGTGTTTATCCTTTAACACCAAATTTATCATCCTTTTTTAAGGACTGTTCCTTTTGGACCAAGAACCAATCATTAAAGTTGGAATGAATAACAGGAATTAGCCAATGGTAGTCCACCTAACCAGAAAAAAGAAGTCCCATTGGCCAGACAGAGCAGTAGTCTTACCACAAGAGGTTGGGTCTGAAGCATCAAACTCTGCAGTAGAAAACCGGCTGAAAAGACTGTTTATGTAGATTGATCACACATAAATGAATTGAGTGTTACACTTGGTATGGTTCTCTTGTTCAATTAGGGGATCTGATATAGCATGACTTTTAAAATTCATGCCTTTGGACAAAGATCCTTAAGAATGGTGGCCTCGATAGCTCACATGTTCCTGTACAAAGATCAGGATAATATAACATAATGATAGTTACTGGTGAACTTTTAATTATTGTGACATTTGGGCAAAATAACTAATACTTTCAGAATGGACCTCATAAGTCTGAACAAAAACAAGTGGTGTTTACTGTAAGTTAGATATTTCCAAAAGAGAGGGGTTTGTCAGGGGGCAGCATACTTGGAAACAGTTGTAGTTCTTTTTTGTACAGTAAAGAACAAAGTACACTTTTTCTGATAACCCTGGCATTTTCTTAACATGAATGCCTTTCCACAGAAAGAAAAAGTTGCCACTTGCAAGAGATTTAGAAACAAATCCAAAGTCAATTGAAAACAAAGGATAGACTCTGATTTACTTTAGTGGTTTTTGTGTGCTACCATAAATGTCAATGATAAATATTTTTTTTTTAAAAATGTATAATTTTGGTGGGTATATGAAGTTAAATGTTTAACGGAATTGGACCAAGGCTAAATCTAATGAATTTCACTGCATATCTCAAGTATCAAACTGGAATTTCTGAGAGAGAATATGCTATTAATTTACTTAAATTAAAGAACTCAGAGGTACTTTAATCCAGAATGCATTATAGCACAGCTCTAAGATGAATAAAGTGTGTTTTAGATGCCACAGCCCTACAATATGTGTTGAAATAGTTCAATTTGAACTCAATGGGAGTTGAAGGTGTGCAACACCTCTAAAAAATCAGGCCTGAATGTGAATTTTTGGGTCATTGGGTTGGTCCTAGATGCACATTTTCAGAAGAGGCCTCCATATTTGTAAGTATGCCTTGTTGGTTGGCATGTCTTCCTTTGCTAGCTGATGAGGATCATGGTCATAACTTTGCCCTGAAACCACTCCAACCTCCCTTTTTGGGCCACTGCCCAGTCTACATTTTCCCTGGTCCTTGCATGGCAGGTGTCAAGGATTGGGATTATGCTTGGAATCTACACTGGTGCACATCTGTAAGGGGATTCCCTTGTACCTTTCCATCTTTATGCATTCATGCAGGAGATCAGTCTAGCCCTTGCTGTTTTTACAAGGTTTCTGTTGAACGGCATAAATGAAGTATCATGTCTAATTCAAAACATTGAATTTAATTCCTGTGTTAATATGAAGTTTTGTTAACAGTTCAGAGGGAGTTTAAGAATGCTATGCGCTATAATCAGATAGTCAGCCATGGTCCTTAAGAACTGATGGTGTCCTTTGATCAAAGACTTTTCTCAGTGGATCTACATCTCCTTCTTTCAACAGGAGTAACTTTATTTTAATCCAAGGAGTTACACTGGTGTAAAAATGGTGAAAGAGAGCAGAAAATCAATCATATAATTTGAAGGCTAGTACAGTGGTAAGGGACTATTGGGAGTGTTCAATAGCTTGCCTTTTAAACAATCTACAAGAAAAGGAGGCATCAAGTTTATCATTCAGCCACAGCTTTTACCAGACCCAGTGAGATACCCACATGCATGTGTGTACCAATACCTAAAAGGAGCCTTGAACTAGTGGGGAAATTTGTTAAAAATTTTGAGAATCCATCTCTCTCTCAATGTTCTGCACATTTCTGATCTGGTTATCTTTAAAATCTTATTTTTATTTTAAAAAATCAGTAATCATGCTAGGCCTAGTTTCTCATGGTAGGGTAAAAGTGACCTACATTGAAACCAATGAGATGAAATAATCTCCTGAGGTGGCAAAATAGAGCTCATTTACTGCAGTCTAGGCTCGGAAGGTTTTGAGATCAACCTCAAGCTCTCACAGAGCTGGCAGATCTATATTTTTAAAACTGGTGTGTGAGAGAGAAATGGATGCACATGTATAGCAGTTCCTGTTGTTTGGTGGTTATTATAAATATGTAAGTAAATGACAGCGATCCCTGTTTGGCCTTGGTGGTGATTACTCCCACTGGAGTGCCCCCTTGTGGGAAAGACTTCATGTCTCCTGGCAGTCAGGAGCGGTACTGCAGGCATATCCCTGCCTTCACTTCCCCAATGGGCTTTCAGTGCAGCTTTTATAGAGTGAACAGTGGCCCTTCAGCAGTCTAATTTATTTAAATCAAAAGCCAAATGGATATGTATGTAAGTCTTCACCTGCAGCATCCTAGCTGGGATTGGGGGCTGAGGTAGACTTAGCCTGTCTGGCCCATGTGAATCCAAATAAGCTTTTTTATCAGGAAGACTCTTTTAGCCTAGGAACCCCCTCTGAAGAACTCAGGCCATTACATGGGGAAAGGTTCCTTCTCTGAACTCAGGGCCCTGCAGAGGTCAAAATAATGTAACTTCACGAGACTGGGATGTAGTTCCACTGGAATCTGGACTGCCTGTTGCTGTCTGGTAAGGGCCTTTCATGTGGACCAGCACTCAAGGGCTTGGTGCTGATAGCTGTTCCCTCACAGAACCTCTCATTTCAAAGACTATCTTTCTTTTCCTGGTGAGCTGCCTAACCAGCTCCCTGGAAGGTCCCTTTCATTGGTAGCTTACCCTCTTCTAGCTTTCCCTGACCAAGTTCTTCTAGCTTTCCCTGACCAAGTTCTCATAACACTTTACTAGGCTCATGTATTCCTTAGTTTATTAACTGCCACCCAGCCACCTTGTCAAGTAACTACTCACAGGTGGATCTGAGGTAGCTACTTCTCTTTAATAGCACTTGCTATTGTGGCTGGATGCCAGACCTGCTCAGAGGGCTAGCTACCCAGCGATATCTTTCAGCCTAGACATCACTGATTGGTTGATTTCTTATTGACATCATGACAGAGATGGGGCTGAAGGGAGAAGAGTCTGTTCAAGAAGGGTATTCATGCAAAACGGTGGCCGGAATGAGATCCAAAGCAATCAGTAATAACTGATGCTTTAAATCAGAGGTGATTGGTTTTTATATTTTGTATGCTAATACGCTGCTATATAATTATGATCTGATGCAATATCATTCGGTTTGCTGAGTCATGTGGCAGAATTCTGATATGTATATGTGATCCATTTGCTAGTTCATGAAAGTTTGGTGTGTTTTGAACAAGTCTTTTTTTCCCTTTATTCTCCTTCATCCTGCAAAAGTGGATTTGGTGCATGTCAGATGAAAAATGTATCTCCTATAAATGAGTGATTCCACAATTATTGGACTCTCAAAATGGACATGCATTACTTCCCCTCCTGTGCTCTGAAGACCTTGTGTGCTGACAGTGTAGTTCTGGTCACTCAATAAAAGTAGGCTCTGCCTTGTAATGTTTGACATTCAACGAAAAACTTATTTGTTCTTGTTTCTTCTGCTTCACTTTGGGAACACTGAGGAAGTTTGCATTTTACCAGACAAAGGAGAAATAGCATAAACATTACACCCAGATGTGGTATAGTCCATAGATATTATCACTGAATGCATGTGTCTTCATAGTGGGGAATGGTTTTCTGGTTGATTAATGTCCTTGTTAGTATAATACAACTTGTCCATGGCTATACAGGAATGTATGGGTTTCACTGGGCTTCACACCATAGCCTCTTGCACTGCAGTACGAGCATTCAGGTCCTCCAGCACCAAAAAGCAGCAGCCCTACCACTTGTACAAAAGGAGAGATTCTTCAGCTGATTGAAGTACAGGGCCTGTAACAAGTAGTTGTCTGTCATAAAAGGACAGCAGCCTATATACATACAAGTCAGGAGGCTTAAGTCGACTTAAATTAAGCCACGTCCACATTAGGCTTTCATTAAGTCGACTTAAGAAATTCCTTAAGTCGACTTAATGAATGCTTACGTTGACTTAATAAGAACCACCTATTAGGCCAACTTAAGCCTGCTTAGGTCGACCTAATCCTTCTTATGAAGTCGACTTAACAAAGTTGATCTAACTTTTCCTAGTGTAGACATAGCCAGTGTGTGTGTTTGTACAGTACTTTGTTTAGATATGTTTGCAGACTCTTCAGGAAATTTGCCGAAGTATCATTAGTACTTCATTGAAAGATTGGGTCTGCACCAATCTACAAAGGTATATAAAAGCAATTTTTCTTGACTAGATGTTATTCTGAGCCAGATATTACTATCATTTATGGAAATCTTTCATATCTGGAGACCCAGGTTCAGAAACCTGCTGTTGTCTTGCAAATGAAATGCATTTGGTGATATTAATCTCATCCTAAGCAGACATTTATCCTTATCACAAAAACACTGCAGAAGATTTGATGATGATAGAGGTAAGCCCCAGTAATTGAATAACTGTAGTGCTGCAGGTAAGGATTGAGGTGAGTGGAGAATCTTTCACAGGGTCTGCCTGTCTGCATTATACCTAGAGCTGTCTCACTTTCATGAGTGCTACAATTCGCATACAATTATTTTTTCTCTGAGAAAGAGTGAACAGTTGGTGCCAACCTACACAGTGACTAGCCATTGTTATTCCTTCTTTTTCCTTAACAAAAGCATACTGAATATTCATAAAAAGTTGACATTATTTCATTAGTGGTTGTAGGGATATGTATAAACCTACTGAAAAGGATATCGTGCTCTCTGCTGGACATCTGCATGAGTGTTTCTGAAACATAACTTTCGGGGAGCACTGCAGGATCATGTGGCAACAGACAATTAACGTTACTGAATGTGTGTTTCCAGCCTTTCATTCCTTCTCTCTTCCTTGTTAATTCAAAATTGTGTTGATTATTATGAGTGAGATCTGGCACCTGAGCTGCCTTCCGTGGTAGACAGAAGCAGACATGTAGGATAGAAAGGGAATAATTTGCAGACCTCTCTCTTAGATGTAACAAAGAAGTTATAAATGTCATTAAGACTTTTGTCATGGAATGAGGCTGTCAGGGTTTTTTTTCCCCCAAATGAGCATTGCAGTACCGTCAGTCCGCAGAGTTTAAAAATCAAGAGTCTGTCCCCTCGTCCTCCCAAAATCACAGGATTTAAAACAAAAGTTAAAAAAACAGACAGAGCAAAACCAGTTTCTCTCCCCACACATGCGTCTCATGTGTGTCTGTTTTGTGATCAACCCTAGATTTGATCCACTGCTGCGGGAGCTCTCAGTAGAGGATGGATCCCCTTGTGCTAGTCCCTGTATATGCATATTGCTCTTTGGGGCTTGGGCCTGTCATTTTGCCCATGTTTGTAAAGGGCTCAGCACAGTGCGGTCCTGGTTGATAACCAGGGCTCTTAGGCACTACCTCAGTACAGGTAAGTAACCATAGTGGTAAAAAGTAGTTCTTGAACCAAAGAACTAGAACTCTAATGAGGACACTGTGACATGGGAGTTGGAATCAGGACTTGCCAAATTCATCACCCAATAGATAGGAGCAGTTCTTAATCTCCACTGAAGTAGGCAGTAAACAGAGTGGTGATCCACAAGGGAAAGGCTTTTGTACTTCACTGAGGCATCCACTTTCCCACAAAAATTCATGCTGCACCTTAAAGGACACTTGGCTTCTGGAAATATAAGTTTATTAAATCGAGTTCTGACCTTTTGGGAGGTTGCATAGGCAGGGTCTTCCACTCTCTGGCGCCCTCATGCAAAAATCTCCCAGGTTTTGCTGTCTGTCTCAAACACTCATAAGTCTAGGCACCACGCTGTGCAGGGGGGGATTCTCATTAACTAAATTCAAATAATAAAAATGCCACAGTAAAACAAGCATTAGCACACATTCAAGTTCACTTCTTAGTACAATTTTGCAATAAAATTCTGTAATCATCAATCTTACTGTTACCCCCAGGTTCTTACATTAACTTTTACTTGTAATTTCTTTTCCACCCCTACGTGGGTTTATCAGTAGGATACTAACATATAACCTTCAGATTGACAGCGCAGAGGTAGGAACCATTGGTAAGACAAATGCATGCTGTTGTGTGGACCAGTCCATTCAGGGAGATTCACCATGCCAATGAGTTAAATAAGGAGACAGGAGTGATTGCTGGGCACCAGGGTCTTGTTTTCCATTCCTTGTTTTGGAAGAGCATTGTGGTCTAGTGGTTACAGAAAGCATAACTGAATCAATGGAGAGGGTAAATCCAAGATCTCTAGATATAAAAGAATGATTTTTTTACCACTTAAGATAAAGATTCAGATCTTAGCATAGAATCAGGTGCAGAATCCATAAATCAGTCATAATTTGTTTTGTTGCCACAGTGATATGAGATCACGATGTATAAATCCAAGCATTAATGTGCCATGTGCCTTCTGAATGTTTGTGTGACAAAATGGATGAGATTTAGCTCTGTTCTGTTAGAGATTTGGGTTCTAATTCCAGTGTTTTGGAAGTGATTTTATTCTCAGTTATGTTAGTTGTGAAACTGATGAATGATAATTACTCAGTGTATGAAACCTTGGCTCATAATAAGGGAAGTGATGTGCACAGGAATATTAACTGTGGGCAGTGAAGATCTGGGACTGAAACCCATGGTCTCTGGACTTGCAGCTGAATTGAGCTATTAGCAGATTACTATCTCCTAGGAACAGGAAAGGAATTGTATCTCTCTGTGCTGCTCCTGGGAGCAGAGTGTAATGGCATGGTCTAACCCTTAATTTGAAAGGAACTAGCATCTGGTCTCTACTTCTGCACCAAGAGACTGAAGATTGTCCCTTGTGTCTACCAGAGACACACTTTTTCAGGAAAAGGTGTCAGTTAATTTTAACTTAGAGCTGAGATTGTGCATAATTCATTCACTCACATGGTTGATCAAGTGTTTTTTGTTTCTGTTGCCAGACTGAAGGTTTTTAGTGACAAATAATTCACCCACTTATACTGTGAATTGGCGAAGCTTTTGATATTCCTGAAGGGAAAGTTACATTTGGGGATAGAGGTTTTGACAGGGTTTTTTTTTTTTTTTCAGATCGGCACCAAAATGCAAAGTCAGTACCATTTTCATCAGTGTTGCACTGAGGTCCACTGACTTTGTAAACATTGTTTATAAGGATAAGATTCTAGTACACCATTCCAAAGTCCCTTCAAGGGTGCATAAGTGTATGGAATTTAAATACAACAAAAAACCTGTGTGTTCTGTATCAAGACAGTACTAGTTCTCTTTAAAAAAATTAAAGGGCCAGTTTCTCAGCTGGTGTAAGCCACTTTTGCTCCATTGATTTTCTTACAGCTACACTGATTGACACCAGAGGACTTCTCAGATTTCTATATTCTTCTCAGATTTCTTCCCGTTTTCTTCTCAGATTTCTTCCCGTTGTGAAAGAAGGGCCATATTTCAAGTCTTTTAAAACAAAGAGCACATGTAAGTCATGCACCCATCTATGTTCATCAAACATACTAGAGAGTTTGACAATCATATCACATGTAAGGTACATATAGTATTGCTTTAATGTATTCCCTCTCTGCTTTGATAAAAGCCTTAAGATGGTGTCACTAGTCCTTTGATCATTTCTTCTGATGTTACAAGACATTTTTTTCCCCTCTTCTAAAAATTCTGTTTTGCATAAACATGAGCTCGCAAGTTTTGTCTAGTTAAGGACAGAAACAAAGTTTTATCAATAAGAGAACAAAAAAAAGTAATGCAGACTTTTATGTACTATTGGCAAGACCAAACACAATTGATGAGGTTGTTTCATTTAGAACTAATGCCAGATTTGCCACAAATCCAATGTAAACAATGACATTGGTGATATATTTTCAAAGGTCTGTTTTGTTTCCATAAACATGCTTACTTCCCAACAGTATTTATAAGAATGATGTCTGGGAACTCTGAAGGAATAAGCCTCAGTATGTATGACCCCATATTTCAGAGGAGTTTTGTGGATCCAATCCTGTCCAGGAATTTATATTAAGCTTTAGTCATGCTTATTATCAGGGACTGATCTGCTAGCAAAATTCAGCCCAGCCTGAATTTTGACATACAAGGTTTTAGCCTCAAATAGTATTTTTATCTTGACAGAAAAAAGTTGGTTGGACTATTCTTAATGTACATAAGTAATGCAGTCATGAAATACATATAATGATTGTTGCTGTTGTTGGATCCAGAGGTCCCAACCAATAGCCTAGCTCTGTTTTGCTAGGTACTGTGCAAACAAATAGGAAATGCCATCTCTGCCTGCAGAAGATGCATAATCACTGTCAGTGTCACCTAATGGTTGAGCTGAGTTTTAGCAGTGCGCTTCCCCACTGAAAGCATAGTCTGATCTTTCAGTGCCCCTGCCTTGAGGGTTTCCAGTCCTCACCTTTTGCACAGACCCTTTACTGGAGCAGGGCCCTTGAACAGTCAAGGCTTTTTCCAACAGGTCTGTTGCTTGGGGTTAGTGAAGATTCCTGACGTAGTTATATCTTCTTGGGATGAGTGGGGGAGATCAGGCCCACCCTCTCCACTAAGCTCTAATCCAGGGCCAAAAGGGGGCAGCTATACTCAACATATTGGGGTGCTAAGTTACTGCCCTCCCTGAACCACTCCTACTACAGTGCCCTTTTGCATCCTGTAAGAAAATCACTGCAACAGGTCTCTGGCCTGCACTCACAGTTGCCTGCTTCTCCCCCAGGTTTGCACAGGCCTGCAGAGCCTAGTCACAGTCAATGAGGTCCCAAGTAGTATTTTCCCTTCAGAGTTCCTTGTAGCCCTCTGCTCCCTTCCACTACCTCTCTCAAACTGCTCTGCTCCCCTTTGTAAAACCTGACCTCCAGCTTGTTCAGGCTTTGCAGATGTGCCTGTGCAGGGCTGCCTGAACCCAGAGCTGTTCCTTAAACCCTTACTTCTCAGTGTGAGGTCTGTCAACCCCACCCCACTGCCTCAAAGAATTTGGGATCTAAATAGATAAATGGTGGGAGAAATGAAGTTTTATTAAATGGGGAAGTGGGACACAGAGAGGTGAAGTTATTTGCCCAAGGTCTCACAGGAAACATGGTAAAGCCAGGAGAGGAAGTTCCATCTCCTATGTCTGAATCCAGGGATAGTCTATGATACTTTGCCAGTAAAAGTTGTTATGAATGGCAAGTGTATTACAATATTTGTGAAGGCAATGCAGTGATAGAGTTGCAGAATGATTCAACAGTTAGAAAATATTAATTTAAGCCATGAACTGCTTGCTTCTAGTCTTGACTGCCGTAGACTTACTTTTCTTTGGGCTAGCCAAAATTCTAATTGATTTCCTAGAGAAGACAATTAAATGCAATAGTAGATGGTAGTATTAGGCTGAGATTTTCAGATCATCTGGAGAACAGAGGTAGAGGATCAGTTGTACTTTAACTACAGAAACCTGGAGAGGCCTCCTTTTGAAATCCATCATTGATTATGAGTCACAGTGGCATAGGATTATTTTGTATATTCTTTCAGCGCTAGATACATAATTGTTTGTAACACAAATCTGTCAGATGCCCAGCACAATAGTTTGACTATTGACTAAATCATAAATGGTCTGTTTATATTAAGTCAACACTTCACTGGTGTCATGGGGCAAGACTGTGGACCTCTTGTTCATGCTGGTTTAATCCAATGCTCCCCTGTCTCCTACTCATGTTCATCTGCCTGGCAGATGCTCAAGTGGTGAGGACATAGACTCTGAAGCTCTTTATATACACTGTTAAATTTGTTTCTGGAAGCTACTGAAATTGAGGAATATAATTATTGAGGTCTTATCCAGGGAATTAGGAGAGCATCCTCAGACAAAATGACTCACTAGCCCTGTACAATCTTGTGGCTGGGTGCAGCATTGTCAGGTTTTCCCTTGCTGAAGCCTTACTGATACACCAAGCAGGTCTGCTGATGGCCACCTTTAGTCTTATGACTTGGCCTTCTAGCTAGGTCAGCAAAAGAAAAAAGGAGTCTTGTGGCACTTTTAAAGACTAACATTTATTTATTGCATGAGCTTTCAAGGGAGAAAATCCCACTTCATCAGATGCTTTGAAGATAGGAAACTTACGGAATGGGAGGAAAATAAATGGAGGGAAGTGTAAGTCATAGGATCAGGTCAGACTTTTATAGCAAATGAATGCAGTAGTTTAAATTCAAACATTGGGGAACAGCATATAGAGTAGGATGAGGTCAATTCACCTGTTGTAATAAGAAAAAAATCCATAGTCCTTATTTAGCGCTGAAGCAACAGTGTCAAATTTGTGTATGAATCCCAATTCTGCAGTTTCTCTTTGAAGCTGCAATTTGTTATTCATTTGTTTGAGTACAGCTATTAACAAATCATTGATGGAGTGAAGAGGGAGATTGAAGTTCTCCCCTATTGGTTTTTGAATGTTGTAATTTCTGATGACAGAATTATGTCCATTTATTATTTTGCGTAGAGACTGTCCTGTTTGTCCAATATATAAGGCAGTGGGGGAATTTCTGGCACATAATGGCATAAATCACATCGGTGGACAAGCAGGTGAATGAGCCCTTGATGAGTAGCTGTGATGGTATCTTTTGTGAACATATGTGAGCAACGTTGGCAACGTGGTTTGTTGCAGGGATATGTTCCTGCTTTAATGTTTCTGTTGTTTGGTCTGTAGTTGCTGGTGAGTATCTGCTTAAGGTTGGGCGGCTGTCTATAAGTGAGGGGGGCTCTGTTATCCAAGGCTTGAGAGAGTGAGGGATCATCTTGTAGAATAGGCTATAGATCCTTGATGATGTGCTACAGAGGTCTGACTTGGGGATTGTATTTTAGTCTCTCCCCTTTGAGGGTAAGTCAGCATCCAGTTCAACAGCCCAACTTTAGACCCACTAGGCCTTATGATTCTTGTCCAGAGCTTTCACCTGGCCTTCTGGGGAACCCAGCCCCTATCTCTACCCTGGGTTCTAGCTCAGGGCCCCTTTAGCAGACAGTTAAGGTCTCCTCCTTCAGACATTTTGCTTCTTCCTACCATGGCCTGCCTCTGGGCTTTCTTCCTTGTAATGTGGACCTTCTTACTAAAGTCCCAATCATAGGACACATGCATAGCCTGTCTATACACCCTACTATATATTCCATCAAGAGTTGAAGAAGGAATCCTTCCTTCTGGCTATGGAGCTGTTCTGTTGATACTACTGCAGCTTCAGACCTGCAGTATCCTCAAGGCTCCTCTCTCTCTCACCAAGTGAAGGATGGCAGAAGATTCACATAGTTACATGGGGCTGCTCCTCCCTGAGTCTGTTACACCCAAAACTACACAGTGTGTAGGACGATATCTCCTATCTATCCTCAGAAGATAGTTCAGCATCATACAAGAGACTTGTGGTTTTGACTTGGTTCAATGCCAGGAGTTGCTTGAAATCGTTATTGAAATTAGTACCATTGTTTTATTTTCCCTGTAAAGTCTTTCTTACGCTAGTCACTTCATTCTGGAGGAACAATTTACAGCACTTTTTGGCTGATGCACTGTTTTGATCTGTTCTCAAAGAGCCATCTGCATGCTTTGCTATGCGTGCATTGAATAGAAATTGGGCATGCAATGAATTTCAATTTGCAATTAAGAAAATATTTAAACAGTATGCATCACTTTTGGTATCCAAAGAGAGTTGAACTTGTTCTGCATATTTCCTGACTTATTTTTTAAATAATGAAAGGCCTCCCATACAAGATCACCAAGCATTCTTTTCTTGAGCCAAACCTAATCATACATGTCCTACAAGTCTATTTTTACTGTATCTTTCCCTGTTTTCGGCTATCTGTCCCAGCCCAAGAGCCTACCTTGGCCCCCTTCATAATAGTTATCTATATTTCGCCTCTTTATTTCACAACATTCTCCAGTTCGTTGTAAGTTTACTTTCTTCACAACGTGGGCGATTTCCTTCACCTGGTTTTGCTTTTTTACTAGTTGATGTTTTTTCCAGTAGGATGCCAACCATACTTTTTCTCCTGCTTCACTATCCAGCTTTATCCTCTGTACTTTCTTGGTGAGTGTCTTTGTTTTTGCTTAAAATAACATGACTACTAGTATAAAAATAACAAAAATATCATTACAAATAGATACGATACTTGAAGTTCAATCTTCCAAAGGCTGTTCATCAAGCCTTAATTCTTTATCTTGACTTCATCATCCTGCCTGGATTAGCATGCAATATGTTGCCCACCTTCTAATTATTTTTCATCCATAATACTTTACTCTTTCACCATTGTTTTAAACATGATTTTAGTCTTCCCTGTATTCATCATTAATATTACTAGGCTTATCTTCTCATTCAATGTTTATGAAGACCTTCTCCAGACAGTAGGTGAAGTACTTTGGTGACATAGTTCAACTTGATCTATTCATTCTGCTTGTCAAACATCGCCAACTCAACTGCACTAAAAACATTTTTGAGAGTAAATTTACAGTAATGTGAACTGAACCTTTAGAAGTGAAAATGAAACTTTAGTAGTTAACATGAAAGTCCTGTTTCAGGAATTTGAAATGTAGTTTAAGTTTAGCTAGGCTGAATACTTGAGTGTTAAGAGATACGCTAAATTCTCACACTGGAGATGCATGCTTAGGAGTGACAGTGGGAAGTCTGTACTTCAAATTAGTCAGATTTCTTGATCTTTTGGGAAGGCTAGCCTTGTGGTATGTTTGGAATGCGTATAGTTGTAGCAGTGTGCTATTTGGAAGAACAGCTATGAGAAGGCAGACTAAAGCAGAGGGTATTGAAAGGGGTGAAAAAGAGCCAGCAGAACCAAGAAAGGCATAAATTCAAATCTTGGGACACTATTTACACTCACTCTGATATCCTGGGTCACACTTTGTGAATTCTTTACTTACTCTGGCAAGCAGTTATTCATGTTAAGAGTTCCATTAAATTCAGTAGGATATCTTCTGACCACAACTGCTCACCAGTGGAAGCCTAGACTTTAATTAGAAAGGTGAAAGCCTTATTGGCTGAGAAAGAGATAAGGGAGAAAATTCTTTGAGTGCCTTGTCTTGGTAGTCATATCCACAGGTATAGAGACTTGATAACAGAGGACAGAACAAGGAGCAATGGTTTCAAATTACAGCTGGGGAAGTTAAGGTTGTATATTAGGAAAACCTTTCTCAGTAGGAGGGTGGTGAAGCATTGGAATGGGCTACCTAGGGAGGTGGTAGAATCTCCATCCTTGGAGGTTTTCAAGGCCCGGTTAGACAAAACCCTGGCTGGGGTGATTTAGTGGAAGTGGTCCTGCTTTTTAGCAGTGGATTGGACTAGATGACCTCATGAGGTCCCTTCCATCCCTATTATTCTATGATTCGATGATGGAAAAGACAACTCCTGAAGCCAACTATATCTGAGACAATTATGGAATTAAGTGACTTCAGAACGAGTCACATACAAGTATGTTGAACTATGTGGAGGATATTTCCAATACTTAGTGTACTGTTAGTCTTCAAATACAGGAAGTTAGTCCAATCTAGATAAGAATAATATATTGTGTTAGGAAAATGCTGCCTGTGTGTTTAACCTTGGTACTTTTTGCAAAGCAACAGTGATGACAGAGCAATAAAACGATTAAGGAAAACCACTAACATGGCCATAACATTATCCTCCTGTTTCACTTCAGCACTGATTCTTCAGTTAGTAACACATTTTACACACAAATAGGAAGTGTCTTTCCTTGAAAGTGCTGCATCATTTCTTCTTCCTTAACTGAAATTCCAGGCTGAGCATGGTGAACCACTTCTCCCTTCCCCCCACCCCCAAACTAACTGGTTTTGCACAAAACATATCATACGTTATTCATGGTCAGATATGTTTTGGTGCCAGGACTCTGAGTCGAGGCTGTAAAAGGTGATAAAACTGATAGAAATCCACTCACTGTAGGTAGGTAACTAAGCTGCCAAGTCAATGTTTCTCTGTTTTAACTAAGTGGTGAAAAGTAACGTAATCAATACGTGCTTTATGTTGCATGTGTAAATTAATCAGTTTTGTTATCTTGGTAAAGCAGATAGAAAAGAGTGTATTTTTCATCTTTTCCATGGTGAGACTTACTCATAATGTGGTAGCAAATTCAGCTGTTGTTGGTGAATTTCTTCTTGCTTAATACTCATAGAGACTTCAGTTTCTGTAGCACCAATTCTTTGACTTTGCCTCATTGTTAGAAAGTCTGTATCTCCTGTAGCTTACAGCTGGGAAATATTTTTAAATATAAAATTATTCAAAGTATAAGGAAATCGGCACTTGTCAAGAAAAATAAATGCTTAATATTGTTGCATGATGATTTAATTTGATATTTCACCTCATAATTATACATTATATTCCATGACATAATTTAGAAATTGATTCAGTGTGACTTAACAGTGCTCTTTGCTTTTAAAAATGCTGGATCTGGGTTTCCAATTTGAGAAATGAAATTTAGTAAAAATTATTTTTTTAAAAATATTAAAAAACCAAATATAGACTTTTTCTGTGCAATTTGCCATTTAGCTTGAGTGCTTGTTCACATTAGTCCTATAGTGTTTATAAGGCTTGCTCAGTCTGCCTTATTTTGTACCACCGATGTTAAAATTAATATTCCTAATAAGGTCATATCTATAGTAATCCTTAACTCCTTATTCACATAACTCTAAAATTAAATGGTTGTTTCATCTGTAGTCTTTACTTGCATAACTCCTTCATAAAGTCTGCCCAAGTGAGCGAAGGTTATTGCAACAAGGTCTAAATGTACATGAGTTAACTAAAATTATAATAGTGAATGAACATGTCCATTTACCCTTAAATCTCTTTATAGTACATTTATGGGACTTTAAACTAAATAGGTCATTTTTAAAAAATGGTTTCTCAAACGCTGCTTCTAGAAAACAAGTAATTGGAGACAGAAGTGAAACTTGGCTCCGTTGCACATTAAGAACAGTCTGTGTGAGATCTTTTTTCAGCTAAGTGAATGACCACAAAATGGGAATGTGGGGGACTAAGATATGTTAATATATGTTAAAACGAGTGTCCTGTGGCACCTTATAGACTAACAGATTTGTTAGTCTATAAGGTGCCAGAGGACTCTCCTTGTTTTTGCTGTACACAGACTAACACGGCTACCCCTCTGGAAATTATTACATGTTGAATGTCATGATTATTTGCTCAGTTTTGTAATGTAACTGGCAGTTATGCTTTTTCTGAGATTTCAGTTAACTGTAGACAGAGCCCAGTAAAAATACACAGTGTGTGGTTTGCAATCACCAACCTTCTCTTTGTGAATTCCAAGCTCCGCTTCGCCTCTGTAAGGGATAGTCAGATTAGCACAAGGCCAAACAGAAGTTTTTCCAGATTCAGACATGGGAAGTATGAGTTTGGGATGCCTATACACACTGAATTTTACTTTGTTTTAATTAGGTTATGTAAGCTTAACTTGTAACCTTTGTTTACACAACGGGGCTTCTATTAGTGTTTAGGATCTTGATGTGGTTTATTGAAAAGTAGAGATAAAAGGAGGAAGACTTTAGAAATAGTCAATATATTGCTTACTTAGCAATAAGGGGTACTTAGTTATAAGGGGAGAGTGATAAATTGTTGTTCTTATCGACTGAGAACAGGATAGGTTGTAATGGGCTTCAATTGCAGCAAGGAAGATTTAAGTTAGACATTAGAAAGATGCACTTTTATGTTCTTGAAGACTATTATCACATACCCCCCGGTCTTCTCTTCTCCAGACAGGAAAAATTGGGTTTGTTTAATCTTTCCTAATAGGTCATGTTTTCTAGATCTTTAGTCGTTTGAGTTGCCCACCTCTGGACTTTCCAATTTATCTTCATCTTTCCCATAGTGTGGTGCCCAAAACTGGACTCCAACTGATGCTTGATCAGTGCTGCATAGAGGGGAAAATTACTTTTGATGTTTTACTTACAACACTCCTGCTTATACATCCATCATTACCTCTTGGAACAGTCTTTTGAGTGGTTCCAATATCTAACTAGCTCTCTTCTCTTGTTCCTCTTTTTTAGTCAGAAACAGACTTGACTATAGTCTAGAACAGTTTATAGCCACCACAACCCTAATTCCTCACTGCTTAGCACTTTATATCCTCTTGCTCCGCCCCCTGTGCTGCAGATAATGTAACAGCACTTTTCAAATAATACTCCATTACTCTACTGTTTTTACTAAATCACAGTGTAATTTTTTTTACCATCAGACATTTGATTACTGTAAAAGATTTTCCCTTTCTTTAGCGAAGTACTTAACATACCCATAGAAGGTGATCAGTTGTTTCTGCTACCTTACAGAGTGAACATAGTCCATTTTTAAATCTATTTATTCAAAAAAGGTTTTTATCCAGTTTTATCCAGGCCTTGAAGCATAGCCCTCTTCAGCTTGTTTTCAATCAAAGCAGTTCATGAACTCTCACCTTAAATTGAGTGTATTTGTCCTTCAACTTCAGAGCTTGCAGTCTCTTTCTGTACCCTGGTTACTTTCTCAGAGGCAGCCACGGTGATGGTCTATCCACAGGCCACCATGCTGGGGGGCAGTAGTCTGTGGTGGCAGTGTGGGGCCTGAGGTGGGGGGAGCCTGATGGTGGGGACCAGCCTGGGGCCCCCAGGCCAGTTAATCTGGCCCTGGAGACCACTCCTCTGGTTCAGTAGCCCCTTGCACCTTAGGTAGTCCTGTTGATTTCAGTGGGATTACTCATGGAGATAGATGATATTCGGTGTAAGTAAGGGTATCGGAGTCAGACCTTTTAAACATCGCCACCCATGCAAAAAGTTTCTCTCAATTTGTCAACTGCAAGAGCTAACAGTTGCCAATCCCTTAAATTTAATAATGGCAACAATAAAGACAAACTAGAAAAGCACAGGAATTTTGTATTCAGAGATCTAATGAAATCAGTGGGACCACTGATAGAGTAATGTGCTATTCAGCATAAGTAATAACATTAAAACCTGTTTCATAATTTGTATTGTGGTGCCATGGTAAACCTGTATGGTTCTATTAGAAAAAAAACAGGTTAAAGAATATTTAGTTAAATTAGTTGTATTTAAATTGGCAGGGTCAATGAAATTCATCCGAGGGTATTTAAAGAACCACCAGCTGAAGCAATCTTGGCATTGTAAGCAGTTATCTTTGAGAACTCATGGAGGAAAAAGGAGGTCCCAAAACACTGGAGAGGAGTCTGTCCCAATCAGTCTGGCACGATGACGCTAATTTTTAAACAACCAATCTGTAAGCACCTAGGAGATAATAGGATTGTAAGTAATAGCCAACATGGATTTGTCAAGAACAAAATCATGCCATACCAACATAATTTCCTTATTTGGTGAGTTACTGGCCTAAGGATAGCAGGGAAGCTGGAGATGTGGTATATCTTGTTTTTAGTGGTTTAGGTGATGTTACTGTAAGGTGGGTGCAAAACTGGATAAAAGACTTGACAGAGTAGTTTTCCATGTTTTACTGCCAAGCTGTAGGGTTGTATCTTGTGCAGGGCTGCAGGGTCATTAGTGACTTAGATAATGAAGTGAACAGTATATTTATAAAATTAGACTCCAAGCCCAGAGGTGTTGCTAGCACTTTGGAGGACAGAATTAGCATTCAAAATGATCTTGATGAATTCAAGAAATGGTCTGAAATCAACAAGATGTAATTCAGTTAAGTGCTAAGTACTACACTTAGGAAAGACAAATCAAACACACAACTATAAAATGGGGAATAGCTAGCTAGATGTTAGCACTGCTGAAAAGGATAGGGGTGGGTATAGTTAATCACAAATTAAATATGAACTGAACAATGTGATGCAGTTGTTTGGTTTTTTTTGGGGGGGGGGAGACGTTGGGTTTTTTTTTGTTTGTTTTTTTTAAAAAGCTAATGTCATTCTGAAGTGAATTAACAGAAATGTTGTATGTAAGATACGGGAGATAATTGTCCCACTCTAGTTGATACTGGTAAGGCTTCAGATACAGAACTGTGGCCAGTTCTGAGGACCAGACCTTAAGAAATATGTGGACAAACTGGAAAGAATCCAGAGGAGAACAACAAAATGATAAAAGGTTTAGAAAACCTCATTTATGAGAAAAGGTTAAAAAAGACTTACATGTAGCACTGAGAAAAGAGACCATGGAGGGACCTGGTAAGTCTTCAAATATATTAAGAGCTGTTATAAAAAGGACTGTGATCAATTATTCTCCATGTCCACTGAAGGTGAGACAAGAAGTAATAGGCTTAATCTGCAGCAAGGGAGATTTAGATTAGCTATTAGGAAAATCTTTTTAACTATCAGAATAGATAAGCACTGAAATAGGTTTCCAATGCAGGTTGTGAAATCCCTGTTGTTTGAGGTTTTTAAGACTAGGGTTAGAGAAACACCTGTTTGGGGTGGTCTTCTAGATTTGCTTGGTCCTGCCTCAGCAAAGGGGGCTGAATTAGATTACCTGTTGAGGTTCCTTCCAAAACTACATTTCTATGATTAACTATAGTGTTTGATCTCATTCCTAGTTTAGTTTTCAGTTCTAATCTTTAATTTAATTTTACAAATACATAGTTTGTAAAAAATATTCCTGTAGTCTGCTCATTTTGTTTAAGATTACATACTGTTTTTAAACTGCATTTTTAAAATCATAAATCCTTTTGGTCTAGGGAGTTAAATTGTTCTTAAATTCCAGTAAAGGCTGCAAAGTTATAGAGACTTAAATTTTATATTAAAACCTGACACATTGGTCTTAAAGCCTTAGGGCTCCTTTCAGCAAAAGTCAAAGTTAGCTGGTTTTGGCCAACGAGCCATCAGAGGTTTGTGCATCTTGACTGCATGAGTTCAATTAAGGAGCCAAAAGTCTCTCCAGTATTCCAGTGCAATTGGGACATCAAGCTTTGATGATATCCCTGTAGTTGTATTGTACAGATAGTTGGCCTCACACAACTCATTTCCTACTGAATGAATGTTGTGTGAGCAATGATATTAACAGACAGAAACAAAGGAAAGAAAGGACTGAGCTCAACCAGTGACTGCTAGCAAATATCACTTTGAGGAAGTGCTGTCAAAATAATCACTCTCCCAATTCTTAAAATAACTTTAGAGAATGGCTGGTTCGAAGATAAAGTCTCTAATGGTCACACGCTGTTGAGCTGATCTGACTTTCTGTCCATGGGAAAGCTGTTGTTCAACTTGTATCTTTGTTCACACCTTGCACCTTTACCTTATGCAACACTGGTGTCTACCAAGTCTATTACATTTGACCCACATTGTTCAGTTCCTTCTGTTTGCTTATTTGCTGAATCACATTTCTTTAGTTCCTTTGGCTGAATTTAAATTTGTTCCCAAAGGTCATTGCTCTAACAAGAGTGTGGACTTTGTATATCAAGGCAGATTAACAGTGGGCAAGGTGGGCACTTGCCTTTCTGTCCAGCTGCCATGTAAATTCGTCTCTCTCAAAGGATTTCAATCTTTCAGTCTTTACTTCAGTCTTCTAATCTAACTGGTGTCTCTTCCCAGTAGTCTCTATTTTACAGCTGGGTCCAAGTATTTTTCAGTGTATTATGGAAAAGGTCAAAATGTTGAAATTGTTTCTATTTTGCCAATTTTAAACCAGACCTATTTTCTCCAGACAAATTGTAAATTTTTGCAGTGAAATTTTGTGTAAAAGACATTATCAAGATCATTACTGAAAAGATTATCAATATTTTTCATATACCAAAAATCAAGTTGTATTGTAACTATTTTAATGATAATCACACTGGTGTGTTTAGAGATTGCATCCGAGGCTTTGAGCCTGGAAAAAACTTGTACTCTGATTTAACGCAAATGTTTTTGCAATCCAATTAGCAAAACTTTTCTTATATTCTTTTTTGTCAGATTACATTGATTTGTTAAAGATTTCATGCCATTTTGTACAGATTTTTACAATCTCAAAAGTCAGCATTTTCATTGTTAAAAACTGTCTGCTACTAATATTATATGCTGCTCCAGGCCCTGGTCTTACAAGCTGCTGGGTGATGGGAAGGATCCCATTGAAATGCATTTGGTAATATATTCCCAAAGTCAATGGGGTCATGCATGGGAATAGATGTCAGTCACAAGAGGCAGCTTATAGGAATGGGGTCCTATTTATCCTCTTTATTTCCAGATTTCATACAGATCAGAATATGGAATGTTTCTGGTTGTATTTTGCCAACTGGAGCAAAACTTGGAAATGTAATGTCATTCATGTTTCAATAGTTTGTCTATCAAGTTAGAAAATTGCTTTTAATTAGGTTTATGGACCATTAATTACTGAAAAAAAATATTTAAAGGGCTTTTTCAAGGTCCTACTGAAATAATGACAAAACTCCCATTGACTCCAGTGGGGGGAAAGTCAGGCCTTCATGAACATCTGTGAGGCAGATGTTTAGAATAGAATACTTCAATTTAAGGTCTTGATGCAGGAAAGCACTTAAGTATATGCTTAGATTATTCCTATTCAGGGAAGCATGGAAGCTTGTACTGAACTTTAACACATGTTTAAGTCTCAGGGCTAATCTACACGAGTGTTAGTCTGCACTAGAAGGGTGTAAATTATAGTGTGCACTACTACATTGTTCACAGACTGGCCTGTGTCGACACGGCTGACATTCACTAAAAGTTTCCTAGCATGCACTAATGTAACATTGTTTGAAACAGGACTACATTAATGTGCACTAGGGAACTTTCAGTTCACATAAGCAAGAGTCTTCATGGGCTAAATAATATGCAGTATGTTAGCATGCTCTAGAATTTACATACCTCTAGTGCAAACTAAAGCATTGTGTAGCAAGCACTCAGTGACTTCAGTGGGATTTAAGTACATACATAAGGGCTTTCCAGAATTAGAACATAAATAATGACATTTTTCCAAGATAAAAGTAAATGCCTTCAATCACTGTAATCTTTAAAATGAACAGAAAATCTCTCATAGCCCTGATCCTGTAACTCGGTAGTTTTAAACTTAGGGTCAGGACCCAGTACTGAGTAGCGGGACCTCCTGCTGCTACCAAAAGACTGGAATGCGTTGCTCAAAGATGTAATTGTTGGGTTGCGGGCATAAATGATTTTTTTTAACTGGGTCCTGAGGAAAAAAGTTTGAAAACCACTGCGTAACTGGATTGATTATCGTAAGCGCAAGGTCCATACTCTTGAGTCCAAGTGCTTTTAAATGTGTAGTATAGAATCACCTGTGTCCTTTAACAATAAAAGATGTCTTTTCCAAAATATTGTAGTCACCTTAAAATTATGTTTTATATAATTTTTCTTCTTTGTGGACAAAAACAAAAAAAAATGCCATGTAAATTTATTTCAAAAGAATGTAAATGACAAAAGTTAATAGATTTCTTACCTAGATATAGCTGCCACTGGCTTTTTTTTCCATTTTCTTTTTATTAAATATATATCATAGTTCTAATAATGACTGACAGCCATGATAGAGAATTTTAGATTCCTTTCTTTCCCATTTATAGTTGTCAGAGCTATTTTAGGACACTGGGATACCAAAATAGAGAATACAGTGGCAATTGTCGAAGATGTGGTCTTTATAAAAAAAAAAAAAACTTAAAAATGCGCTTCTTTAGATTCTTCACCCTTGAAAGAACGTTTACAACTTCTTGATGAATATGATGTCAAAAGGTTAAACTGGATGAAAAATAATTCATTAAAATCACATGAGAGTTTAGTTTTAACTTGAAAGCTACTCTATAGCATCAGCTAAACACAGTTGTGGATTGCCAGACTGGATGTCTTTTTCCTTTGTAATCTCTTTTCATGAATATTAATAGAAAAGGTCTCATCTAGTCAGATCAAAGTTCCAATCAACAAAATTTCTCATGTAAAAAAAATAATTACTGTGTTTAGCTTAAATATTTGACATCACACATATTTTAGACATCAGCCCTAAGACAAGCAGCAACATTATTTGGTGATAATTTTTTAGATAGAATTAAAATGTTCCATTGTTAACTTTAATTGAAATGTAATGTTTGTATGAAACAGTTTGACAAATGCATGCTGTTTCTAATAACATTTAACAAGTTTAATAAAATGATCATGACAAATAAACAATTTATGTTTGGTACTCCCAGTAATTAAAAAAGGCTATTTTATCATCTAATATATAGTCTTTTTGAAAGCTACTTGAAAACCCATAGGAAAAAAAATTATAATAGTCTATGTTGCTGTTGCACTTATCTTAAAATGGAATTACAACTTTAGGTTCTTACAGAATCTTTTATTAACAAAGAATCCATAATTAGGTGCTTATTTTCTAGTACAGAGATTAAAAGAATATGAAATCCTGTAACGAGAATAGTTACAGTGAACAATTTTATTCCTGTCAAATGGTAACTGTGGTGTTCCCGTCAGCTTAAGTGCTGCTACCACTGGATTAGTTTATTTCACAAATGATTACAAATATGATAGGGTGTTCATCTATGATGTAAGTGGGCAAACTGTACTGAAGTTCATTGAGTTGTGTCCACTATATCAAGAATGAATTTGATCCAGTGACCTTATTATAGAGGGTTCTAGTTTTAAAATTGTTCAGTGAACATTCAGAAAGTAGCTATAAAGCAGCAAATTTGTAGATTCATAGAGTAAACTTCAGAAAGGACCGTTAGATCATCTAATCTGACTTCCCGTATATCACAGACCTTAAATTTCACCCATTAACAGGGCCGTTCTTTGGAGGGGGCCGAGCAGGGCAATCGCCTTGAACCCTGTGGTTTCGCGGGCCCCTCACTACTGTGAAGCCCACTCTCCCTGCAAGCAAGGGGCAGGGTGGGAGGGCACAGTCCGACCTCTGGGCCGGCCCACCCCACCCCTAGGTGAAGCAACCGGCCCAGGGATGAAGCGGGAACATGGAGCCCAGCACTGGGCCAGCTCACCCCACCCGCACTCCTGCAGTCTGGTCCTGCTGGCAGCCTTGGGTTCCCAGCCAGGGCTGGGGCCAGTTCCAGCTGGCGACCTCAGGTCCCCAGCCGGGGCCAGCTCCTGCCGGCAGCAGCGGCTCTGAGTCCCTGGCGGGGAGTGGGCGTGACTGGGGTCCCTGGGAGCGGAGCAGGCCACCCTGCCCCACCCCCTCTCTAGTGCCCTATTGGTCCTAGGCCCCGCTCCCCCCAAGGGACGGCCCTGCCCATTAACCCCTGAATTGAGCCCAGTAACTTGTCTTTGACTGAAGTATATCTACTGGAAAAGCATCTAGTCTTGATCTGAATACATCAAGAAATAGAGAAGCTACCACTTCCCTTGGCAGTTTGTTCCAATGCTTAATAACCTAATTGTTAGAAATGTGTGCCTCTTTTTCCAGCACGAATTTATCGGGCTTCAGTTTTCAACCACTGGTTCTTGCTACGCTTTTCTTCACTAGTTAAATGAGCCCATTTCTTGGTATTTTCTCCATGTGAAATCATTTATGCACTGTAATTAAGTCACCTCTCAATTGTATTTTTGATAAACTGAATAGATTAAGCTCTTAAAGTTTCTCACTGAAAAATATTTTCTCTAGCTCTTGAATCATTTTTGTGTCTCTTTTCTGCACCCTCTCCATCTTTTCAACATACTTTAAAAAATGGGAATGCCAAGAAAGGAACCCAGTATTCCAGTATTGGATTCAACAATGCCGTCTGCCAAGTTCAGCTGATTTCCTTTCTCCTACTCACTTCTTCTCAGCATAAACATCCAATGATCTACTAGCTCTTTTTGCCACAGCATCACAATAAGTGTCTATTAAATTGCTTTTCCACTGTAACCCTAAATCCTTTGCAGAGACACTGCTTTCGTGAATACAGTCCCCCATTCTGTAGGTATAGGCAGCATTCCTTGTTCCTAGATATGTAACTTTGCCTTTAACTCTATTAAAACTAATTTTATTTGATGGGCCCAGCTTACCACTCGACCCTGATTGTTTTATATAATATATCATTATTTATTACTTTGTCAATCTTTGTGTCATCTGCAAATTTAATCAGCAGTGATAAGATACTTCCAGATCATCCATGAAAGTGTTCAATAGCCTAGTACTTTGATACCTGTGGAAACTCACTAGAAACACTCCCATTTGGTGCTGTCTCCTCATTATCAGTTACTTTTAAAGATCTCTCAGTTAGTCCATTCTTAATCCATTTAACATCTGCTTTATTGATATTGTGTAGCCCTAATTTTTTAATTTGCATGTCATGTGGTACTAAATCAAACACTTTACCAAAGTCTGAGTATGTTCCATTTGAACAGTTACTTTTAACTAGACCTGCAATTTTATCAAAGAATGAAGTAAGGTTTGTTTGACAAGACTTATTTTCCCTAAAATCATATTGATTGGCATTAATTATATTCTTGTCCTTTATTGATTGAATCCCATATCAGCTTTTCCATTATTTTGCGAAGGACTGGTGTTAGGCTAATAAGTCTATAGTTACCTGGGTCATTCCACTCGTCCTTTTTGAATACTGACACAACATTAGCATTCTTACTTATCTGGGTGTTTAGAAGCTATATGCAGATATATGCTTTTTCTTACCTTTAACATGATGGCTGTGAAAACCATGGAAATTGTTTTCTCAACTGTAAAATCTTATCAGCAGATATAGAAATAAATTGGTTAATGTCTCTAAGTAAAGAAATGGGAAATCTTGCTATGACATTCTGTAAGATATTAAAAAAGAAAGTAAAATTAGTCTGAATTTTAAACTTATGCAGGAATAGAACAGATATTACACAATTTTACCACAGATTTACAACAGAGTCAAGATGTGTGCTCAAATCAAAAAGAAACCAAGACTTTTGCAGTTGCTTCTGTAATTCCTGCGAGGGTTGTTTTTGTGCTCATTACAGGCTTGTAAGTGGAATATAAATTAGAAATACAGTAGATATGAATGACATGTGACCTGGGGTTTCAAAAACAAGGCCTGAATTTTCTCCAAAGTTTGAGCGTTTAGCTCAAATCATGACATTCTGCTCTCGGTTTGGGTCTGGATTTTTAACATACTACACATTGTTTTAAGAAATGGGAATGGTCCTAGAAAAACATATAAGCTTTCTAGTAAAAATGCACTTTCTGGGTTTCTTTACTGTTTGTATATGCTGGTCATCTTTTTGAACTCCATGTGGTGGTGTGGGAAGGAGTCGTGCTGATGGCATACAATCCGATATTAGTAGATACATGCAGCTAGCGGGGGGATCTCATAACTTTTACATTGGTTCACAGAGTGGAAATTGCTCCCATTACTGTATTAACGAAAATGGAACTAGACACTTACAGGGCTTTGGGGAAGCTTCTGTTCTGTCTGTGTCTGCTGTAGGGTCCTCAGCCAGCTATTCCCATGTCAGTTCCTCTGAGTATGGATCCAGAATGTGCTTCTGCTGCTCCTGCTCCAAAGCCTACTCTGGAACCAGTTTCAGCAACACAGCGACTTCATTGTCCCCAACCAGTGCCTTCTACTGGCTTCCTCAATCCTCACGCTGGATTCTGGGGCATAGTACCAAGCACCTGGGCAAATTCCTCAGAAAAGAGGCATGATTTTTGTGAATTGCCCAAGGTGCGGTTTTGGTCTCTGGGTTTCCAGTACTCACTCTTGAACATTCAACCTGCTCACAGCACTGATTAAAGGTCCAGTAAATTTGGAAAGCTGCCAGCTTCTTTGCTATTTGCTAATATGTGTGATCATGTCTGGTAATCTCACTAAAGTCCACAGTTTTTCTGGCTTGATATCTGAGATTTATTAAAATCAGGCGGTGCTTCTGTGGCCAGGAAGCAGCATGGTTTGCAAAAGGCTTGTTCTGGTTAGTCTCCATTACAAACTCAGTAGGTTCTTGGCTGGTGTGTTTGCAGTTCAGTGGGCAGAAGGGTTAATGCAGACTCATTGAACTGCGGCAGTACAACAAGGGTGGTTACTTCTGTTTTCAATAGAGTAGATTCAAGATTCTTGTTGTAGAGAGGACAAGGTAGATTGGCCCCTGGGATCATGGGGTATTTTTTGGAGAACTTCCGGGACCTGAATCAAGTGGAGATGCATCTACACTGAAAAGCAATATGGCTAAAACCTGGGTCAGGGATTGGTCTGGGCTCAGACTCTGCAATTCCTCAAGGTCCTTGGACTCTGGGTTTAACCCCTGGCTTTGTGTGATTTGTGTGTGGATGGAAGGGTCTTGAGCCTGAGTCTGAGCTTACATTGCAATGCAGACATACTTCCCAGAGTCCAGGCTGGCTAACTCAGGCTTGTGGGGCTTGGGCTATGGTACAAGCTCAGGCTGGAGCCCAGCTCTAAGATCCAACTGCCTCACAGGGACTCAGTCCACATTCCAGGCCACATTGCTGTTTTGAAGCCCCATAAGCCTGAATCAGCTGACACTGGCCACCTGCAGCCATGCTGTGGAACTTTTATTGCAGTGTAAACATATCTATATGATTTAGGCACTTATGAAAATTTGACTCTACCTCATCTTTTCACAATTTAATTATTTAAATTTCCTTTTCACAAATAGTTTAAACATGAAAAAGAGGACAAATGTATGAATTTAAAAGAGCTACTCATGGATGTAAATGTTTATTCTGAGATTCTTTTGAAAACTGGACCCCAGATTCCCAAAAGCACAGAGAAAAATTTATTTTATCTAATGATCCCTTCCCTAAATCCCTGGCCTGAGTATTTCAATGCCAATGGGTAGAGTGTCCAAGTTTAGATTCTGATTCAAATTTCTCTAAAGTCTGAGGTCCATGTCTCAGTCACCAGGGTTTTGGTCTCAACTTCCACAGAAATAATAAATATATAAGTTATGTTAAAATGCAAAACCAAATTGAAAATTAAAACTAAAAAGAGATTTTTTTATTTTAAAGTCTCACCTATTCAATAACTCTAAACTGGACATAATATTACTAACATTTAGAAATGTGAATCACTCCAGTCTACTGATGTTCCAGTAGAGAAGAAAACCTGGTTTCCAATTATATTGTGGCTAATTGCTACATTACTCTTGAACTTGATAAAATTATTACAAAGTTTTGAATTCTCTCTCCTATTTCACTCATGTTGCATAGATATTCATAATTCTTTCGAGTACTTGACTTTGCAATCATAATGTTCTCTTAACATAAAAAGAAAAAAACTATAGAATAGATAGTAGGGCCAGAATTTTTTTTTAAAGTGTCCTTAAAGATGGACTTAGTACCTTAACTTCAAGTATCCATTTTTAAAAATCTTAGACTAAATCCCTTCCCACTCAAACAATTCTACTTTCATATTAACTGCTTTTGTCATTTGAACACTAGATGCCACCAGGAGTTTGCAAAACTACAGCTACAATAATGACCTCCCATTGGAGGAGCTTTTAAATGCTTTCCTGCTTGTGAAAGGTCTGCTACATCGTCAGGATCTTTGTTGCTCCCACTGAAAGGAAACCATCCAAGAAAAGCACTCATGACAAGCTTGATTTTTAAATTACTACTGTTCCATGGTTAGTCGCTGTTCATTCATGGACACCACAGTGCAATATGACAGTGATGGTCTAGTTGGAACCAGGCACAGAATGTCCAAATTCCCAAGTTTAATGAGCATGGGGTAGATTTTATACACTTAAGGCCTAATTCAACAGCATATGCTTAAATTTGAGCATGGGTTTAAATCCAAATGATGTTGAAGGAATTTAAGCACATACTTGATGAACAGGAATAGATTTAGGCATGAGTATAAAGTTAAGCTCATGTGTCAGTGCTTTGATTAATAGAGGCCCTAATTAAGAGCACATGAAAATTTCAAGCTATTTTTATGAACATAAATTTGATCTAGTTGGACTTAATGAAACCTGGTGGGATGATTTGCACCATTGGTGTGTTAAAATCAGTAGTTATAACCTATTTAGGAAGGACTGATTGGGTAAAAGGGGTGGGAGAATGACACTATGTCAAAAATGGCATTAGCTGTTTTGAGCCACTGATAACTCAGACGAAAATGATCCTCAATGCATATGGATCAATGTCCTAACATCTAAAGAACAAGGTGAAGTATTAGTTGGTGTCTGCTACAGAAAAAACACACTGGGGAATAAGATGACCACTTCCTTATTTGCTTGTCAATAATGTGTAGGAGAAAAAGCTATGTGATTACGGAGAACTTCAGTTTGAATAACATATGCTGGAGGGGCTAATGCTACCAATATTAAAATATTCTTGGAATTTCTAAACATTATAAATTACAACTTCCTAGCACAAAAAGTGTTATTGTCAACATGGGGGAATTATTTATTAAACCTTGTCTTAACAGATTAAAAGCAACTGACCACAGAAGTAAAACCTAATGGTAACTTAGGTCCAAGTGATCATGGCTTGATTAAATTTATAGTGTGCACACAGAATAAAATCCAGACTGATAATAGATATACTAGGTGCTTTAATAGGACCAATTTCATAATAATGAAAACATTTATGAGAAAGTCAGGTGGAAGGAAAAATTTAATCAGAAAAATGAGTATGATAACTGTGAGTCTTTCAATAACAACTTATTGGATTCCCAAAGAGCCACAATCAAGGAAGAAGGCTGTATTAGTTAATGAATAAATAACTGGTTTAGAGGGGAAGTGAAGGCAACTATACAAAATAATATATAACAAATGGAAGAAAGGAGAGGTTGATAGTAATGAATATGAATCAGAAGTTAGTAATTGTAGAAAAATGAGAAGGGAAACCAAGAGGCACAAGGAGAAATCTATGTTCAGCCAGGGCCGGCTCTTGCCATGAGCAAATGTGGCTCTGGCTCGGGGAGCCCCAAGCTTAGGGAAGCCACAGCACTGCGCTGGGGAGAGGGGGGTGGAGCAGACCAGCCCAGAAGCCAGACCCTGCGCTCCTGCCTCTCCCCGAGCCAGCCACTCCACCCCGGAGGCGGAATGGGCCAGCCCATGGGGTGGACTCCCCTTTCCCACCCCTTCCCTGGGCAGGCTGTTCCTCCCTAGGGGTGGGGAAGGCCGTCCCAGAGGTGGGGTGGGAGAGCAGAGTCCAGCCCCTGGACCAGCTTGCTCTGCCCCCAGGAAGGGGAACAGCCAGCCCAGGGGCAGAGAGCGGAGCCCGGCCTGTGGGCTGGCCTGCTCCTCCCCTGGATTGGCTGTTTCCCACCCTGGGGGTGGGAGGAGCTGGCCCAGTGCGGAGACCGGATTCCTTCCCGCCCCGACCCTCTGGGGGGCGAAGGGGAGAAGGAAGTGGGAGGGAAACAAAAGGTGGCTCAGGGCACCACAGCCCCTTGAGCCTACCCTGTGTTCAGCATAGTTAAGGACCCTAAGAAAGAGTTTTAAAAATATATTAGGAACAAAAAGAATCCTGACACTGGCACTGGTCCATTACTAGATGAAAATGGCAGAATTATCAATAATGCTGCAGAAAAAGGCAAAAGTGTTCAATAAATATTTCTGTTCTGTATTTGAGGGGGAAAAAACAGATGATATAAGCTCATCATACAGTGATAACACTCTTTTTGTTCCCATATCTGGAGGTTGTTAGAGAGAAGCTACTAAAGCTAGACATTTTTAAATCATCAGGTCTAACCTTGCATCCAAGAGATTTAAAAGAGTTGGCTGCGGAGGTTGCTGAACCATTAATACTGATTTTCAAGAAGCTGTGAAGCACTGGGGAAGTATGTTTTTAATGAGATTACAAGGTTGGATGATAAAGGTGATAGTGTTGATGTAATATGCTTAGACTTCTCTAAGGCATTTAGTTTGGTACCATACAACAGAACTAGACATGATATAAAATGAAGATGTTACATTAAATGGATTAAAAACTGGTTAACAATTATATTTTAAAATATAATTGTAAATAAATAATTGTTATTGAGCAAGTGTGTTTCTAGTATGGTCCTACAGGGACTGACTCTTGCCCCTATGCTATTTAACGTTTTTATCTATGTCCTGGGAGAAAACATAAAATTATCACTGATAAAATTTTCAGTGTTACAAAAACTGGAGAAGTAGTAAACAATGATGAGAACATGTTACTGATTCAGAGAGATTTGGATAATTTGGTAAACTAGATGCACACAGACAATATGTGTTTTAATACAGCTAAATGCAAATGTACATGTCTTAGGATTAAAGAATGTAGGCCATTCTGACACAATGGGGGACTCATTCCTGTGAAGCAGTGACATTAAAAAAAATTTAAGGGTCACAGTGGATAATCAGCTGAACATGAGCTCGCAATCTGACGATGACCTGGGGTGCATAATCAGAGGAATCTGAAGTATGAGTAGAGAGATTGTTTTATATCTGTATTTGGCATTGATACAACCACTACTGAGACACTGTGTCCAGCCCAGTGCCTACAATTCAACAGGAACATTGATAAATTGGAGAGGGCTCAGACAAGAGCCATGAGAATGATTAAAGAATTAGAAAATATGCCTTCTAGTGTTGGACAGTGTTCAATCTGTTTAGCTTAACAAAGAGAAGGTTATGGGATGGCTTGATTACAGTCTATATGTACCTATGTGGGGAACCATTAAAGGTTCTGTGTGTAGTACCTTTTGGTATACCATCTCACCAAACTGGCTCTCCTCTATTTAACTCAAATTAGCCCAGTCTAACAACTTAACATAAAATAACTAAACCAGCCCTGAGGCTCCAGGGCTTGCTATCTTCCTTTGCCTTTCTATCAGTTCCCTGGAGGCAGCCTAGGTCTGCAGCCCCTTCATCATTTCAGGCCCTCGTGCCTCTTTTCTCTCTGTTCTCCTTCCTTTATAGCTGAGCTTGCTTTTCCCCTTTGGTCTCAGCTGTGAGTGTGTGTCTCTGGCAGTTGTGACAGCTGTGTGGGTGTGTGCTCAGCCTGGTTGCTGTCAGTGGGGAAGGCTCTCCTTTGCCTATGTTTGTAAACCCGGTTAAGAGGAACACATATTAAAAAATGGGCTCTTCACTCTAGCAGAAGCAGACAGTGACTGGAAATAAATATTTTTTTAACGGTGAATGTAATTAACCTTGGAACAATTTACCAAGGGTTGTGGTGGATTCTCCATTACTGACAATTTTTAAATCTAGATTGAATGTGTTTTTCTAAAAGATCTGCTTCAGCAATTATTTTGGGGAAGTTCAATAGATTGTGTTTTACAGGAAGTCAGACTAGATGATCGTGACGGGCCCTTCTGGCCCTGGAATCTATAAATATTTCATGTGAATTAAGTGGTTCCAAAACATATATGAATTTACAACTGTTGTATATAGGATGTGTGTATTCATAACTTAAAATTATAGGATCGTGTAAACAGTATTCTTAAAATTTTACTGTGATATTCTTCTGAAATGTTAGTTAATATCTTTAAAGCCTGTATCATGTACACTGTACCAATATCTATATTTTTACTAAAATATAAAATATAAAACTAATTTTTTCAGTCATATAAAAAGATTATCGGAGCCACAATTAAATAATTATAACAGTAATAGCATAATGCTATTAAAAGAAGGACAGCAATATGGTAACAAAATATAGCTAACTTAAATTCAAAATACTTCTTATGAAGTATTTGTCCTGTGCTGATGTATGTTATGGGAATGAAAAAAGTTTATTTAAATAAAATGAAAAAATAGTGAAACTAAGTGCTACGCAGCAAGATTTACTGTTGTTTAATAAATATTAAACAAGCCTACACAATGGCCACTTGAGGAAAATTGATTACAGGAAATTTGTGACTAGTCATACCGTAGCATGGAAAGAGAGCCACAGGGCTGAAATGACAGTACAGTTTGTGTGTTCAGTATTCTTGTGGTGAATTGTAAGAATGTGACATTGATAAGAAACGGGAGCCGTTTGAAGTAGTAACTGGCGATCTGTGCAAATTAAAGGATGGCCCATAGTCTTACTCAATTAGCTCTTTTGGCATGACCACTTAGTTTATAAAATCCCATGGTCTTCAAAAATAGTCATTCTTCAAGTGGAGCCTGTAGAAGACAGTATGATTGGGGGTTGATTAGGACCCATCTAGGATTGTATCTGGAGCTGCGTTGTTTTTTCTTTTGAGAAAATACAACAATGCCTCATTTAACGGACTGCTCTTACTACAAGGTGAGTCAATCAAATATATTATGAGATTTAATGAATGAATGTTTCTGTTTTATTACTCAAACACAATTAGATTATGTATTGCTTTAGAATTCTTTTATTCACTGTGACACTTATAACCAATATTAATGTTTCATTGTACATACAAGTTTAAACATTTGGCTGCCATTTTTTGTAGGTATGATCAGTGTTTTCAATTACAGAGGAACCATGTATTTGAAAAAAGGAATGGGATGTACCACAGTTACTCTATATTCAAAACATTATGTATAATAATTGTATTCCTGGCTTCCCCCCACACTCTATTGGTTAAAAACATTATAAAGCTTTAATAGGAGGAAATTATGGTATGTGAAATAGCTAGTGTATAAGGGAATGAAATCTACCAAAGGTTTGAGATTTTTAATAATTCTACAATGCTAATATATGGGCCAGATCATCATCTGGTTTGAGTCAGCATAGCCCCATTGACTTTAATGGAGCTGCATCAATTTACTCCCATTGAAGATCTGACCTTGTGTGTTCTTCTTTATCACAGTTACATTATAAATCAACATCATGTATAAATGATTGTATTGATAAATATAAACTTAAGAAATTGTTTCCTTTTCTTCACAGGTACAAACACACTTAGAAAATCAATCTAGATATCACTTACAGCCAAGTGAAAAACATCAAGTGAAACAGTACCTGACACTCGACACCAAGCTATCCAGCCAAACCCTTGCACTGTCCCACTGCCATACAGTCCAGCCTGCAGGAGCTACACCTGTACTAAGAAACGGACACATGCCTCCTGTCAGCGATATTGGCACTCCAGAAAGTCCGGTTACCAAGTTACTGGCTCTTGGAGGACAGCATGAAAATGTGGTATGCCATATGAGTTTAAGATACAGGCAGGGCTGAGGGAAACTATGAGAGCGTAGACGTTATCTTGGACCTTGTGTTACTAGTGGACAATAATTGAATGTATGTGTATCTGTTCTTGGCTGTAGCACATCAGTGTTCTTTTCTCATGGCTTTATTTTTCAGCCCTTCTTCACTTGAGTACTCCTTGCTTACACAAGCAGTCCCATTGAAGTACATAAGAATGCCAGTGTGAATAGCTGCTTTCAGAATCAGACACTAAGGTTATGTCTACACTGGCAAGTTAGTTCAAATTAAGGAGGCTTAATTCGAACTAACGAAAGCCATGGCTACACTAGGCTTTAGTTAGTTTGAATTAAGGGCTTCCTTAATTCAAACTAATAAGTTCGAATAGGGCTTCAGAAGTAAGGCTTTAAGTCGAACTAACTAGTTTGAATTAGCCAATGTGGCCATGTTAATTTGAACTAATTTCTTAGTTTGAACTAACCGGCCATTGAAATGAATGGGGATCGCTAATTCAAACTAAGCAAGTTGCTTAGTTCGAACTAATTTTTTCTAGTTCGAATTAAGCTAATTCGAACTAACTAAAATTAGTTCGAATTAGTTAGTTCGAACTAACTAATTCGAACTAATTTTAGCAAATGTAGACATAGCCTAAAACATACAGTGTACACCTGGATATTTTGTATTTGCGGAATACATGTCAAATGCAAAAGCTGACAGTAATATATTACTGTCCATTTTCTGAATATATGCCTTGCCTGTCAAATGAAAGTTATTTCTGTCTAAAAACATTATTTCAAGTATATAATAAAGTTAAACACCAGATCAGATTAAACTGCAGATGCAAGAACCATTCATTGATTTTTTTCAGGTAGTTACTATATTTTATGTTCAGCTGGTGTCAATCAGGGCAGCTCCATTCACGTCAGCACTACACTGACTCCAGTGGAGCTGAGGATCTGGCTCATTCTTGTCTTACACATGGTCATGGTGGACTTCATGGTAGATCATGGTGGACTTCAGTAGATTTCAAGAGATGTTGCATACTAGCAAAAGGGGAATTCATCCAGTGATATAAGGAAGGGAGCAGCTGTATCACAAGTGGGATTTAAATAATCTAAAAAGGCTTTTATGAATATGCTTTAACCACAGGGTGAAATCCATTACATGTATATAAGGTCTTGAGTAATTGAATCTATGTTGTTGGAGTGTGGATGGCTGGGGGTGTGGAATCCAGTACTCCATCATGGGGCCAACGGGTGGGGGGGACTGCAGCATAGTTCCCCTCTTCCTTGGGATGCTAACAGCTACAGTAATGGCTGCAGCCTCTCAGTGCCAGTTGCCTGGAGTATTGGAGCCACTAGATCTGCATAAACCACCCTGGATTGCCTCATTTGTGGCCTTTTATGGTAGCTGACATGTGAGAGCATGGAGTGTGCAGGTTCTCCAAGGTTCTCCTAACAGCTCCCATTGTATAGACTCTCATAATATGAGTGAATAGTTTCTACAGGCAATAGAATTAGCAATGGTAGTTGACTATGAGACCTTCAGGGTTGCTTTAAGGAAACAAGACATTTCTGAACCAACCCAGATTGTCACTCGAAACTCAGACTGAACCCAAACTGAACCTATATGGAAGTTTCAAAAAGTATTTTAACTCTTTTTTTGCTTGATTATTTATCAATTTCACATGCTTCCCTAGTTCTTGATTCTGGTTAGGACCAGACAAACCGCTTTGGATATGTATCCGGTCTTTGGAATGAATATCCAAACTGAGGTATCATCAATTCGTAGGCTTCAAAACACAACACATTACTCAGCCTGATGAATTTTGGTAGCAGCATTATATGCTGCAGCCTGAGTGACCCGGATTCTTGAACAACCACAGATTCCTGGCAGCCTTCCTGGACCACTAGACAAATGTGTTACGGACGTGACACACTTGAGAGGTATGGGATTAATGGTTACTAGTTACCCACAACCCTCCTGACATCTGATCTTGGTGTGACAAGGTGGTAGGTTCAGAAAGGGGGAATGGGTAGGGGACTGTTGGTATTCAGGGAAAAAAAAGTAACTTCATGAACCACAAACACTTTTACTTTACTCATGGGAACTCTTATAAATGAAAATCTTACACAGATGGTAGAGTTTGTATGAGGCTTAAGAATTTGATCTTTGTTTTTAATTGTTTTATTAATTGTGGATTATTTTCTCTATAGTTTCGTATTATAAAAATATGGATTATCATGAATACTTATTTTAAAATTATTTTCTTAGATGGAGGATGTTATTGATGACATCATCAATATGGAATCAAATTTTAATGATGAAGGGATACATTGCTCTGAAGCTTCACTACTGATGCAAAGAACTGTAAGTATTCTGTGGGCTTTAGTCCTGCTACTTGTAATATAAATTTGTGATATAGAATTGAATTGTAAACTATAGTATGGTGGGAATAAGCAGCATTGTCAAGCAGTGAAATTTCCTCCCTATTCTCCTGAGTTGTTTTTCTTTGTGCCAGGAAATGCCATAAGGGTTGAGGGAATCAGCCCCAGGATGTGGCCAGAATAAGGATAAAGGGTTTCAGCATGGTTCCTCCATTGCTATATTGTAGACTTTGGGATGGAAAAGTCGCTTCAGCTTCTCATTACCCCTATGCAGGGGTTTTAAGACTAAATCCAGGAAAACCTATATAAAGTCACCTGCCCTCTAACAGCATGCAAGAAGTTCAGAGATCCCCCCTCCCTGACCCCCTGAAGCAGCTATTCTGCATGCTACTCTGAAGGGAATGAAGGTGGGATGGGTAAATAGCACTCCTCAGAATAATTCTAAACACTGAGATCAGAATACTACCCTTTGTATGAAAATTACCAATTGAATAATATTTTAAAAAATTAGACTCAGTTTTCAAAAATGTACTGAACATCTTACATCATCAAATATGTTACAAGTTTGTGGGCAGGGTGGAGAGAACTTGGGTAGTTCATAATATAGAGCATTGCATATTTGGGGAAATAATTTGAATGCTCAAACTTAAGATATCATCTGTTTTCTCCTCTCAGCCCTGAGTCATGTCGTGATCCTTATTTCCAGATTCCACCTTCAAAGTGATAGTGCCCAGACTGGCATTAGAACCTGTAGTGAGTGTTTGAACATCTATATGACAATTACAGAAATCAAATGATTATTTTATTGAACATTATAAATATGCAAAACTCTTTACAGAGCTCATCAGATACATGGCCCTTGATGAGCAGAGTTCATCCTCTAACTCAGATCAGTCTGACACATGGGAGGAGCCTTGCAGTTACAAGATGATGTGGAGTGCTGGTCAGTGACAGTGTAAAAGGTTCCATAAAAAGAGGGTTTTCAAGCAGGATTGGAATCCTTAAAAACAAAGAATTTTCATTAGCAAAGTATTCTAATTCCAGCTTCATTAATGTGCATCTTCAGGCATGAAGTACACACACACTGTGCTGTGTCAGTGGCTATCCCCTTCTTGCAGATACAAATTAGGAGTTTGGTTTGGTTTGGTTTGGGCCTGAGTTTTTTCTTATTTACATTGTTTTGACACTGTTGCAACTCCACAGGGCCAAACAGTGCCATTTACCAGCTGGCTCATGGGAGCCCAGAGGGATACAACCTCCTTCTGAACAGCCACTTTTGTGACATTTAGGATGATACAGTCTGCTCCCCATGGAGCACCTGAAGTGCTCCCTGCGCCAGTGTAGGGAGGCCAGGCCATGGCTCGGTCTCCTTCTTGTCCCCTCTAGGTAGTGTATGCTCACAGAAGCACATGACAGAATCAGTTCTTGCCAGACATATTTCACCTCGGGCTTTTGGCCTGAGACTTAAGATTCTGTAATTACAGTGCAATGGACATTGACCAGAGCATTGGAAAGATAGAGAAATGGGTCCTCATCAGGCAGGCTGCAAAATGACAGTTCTTGAGTTCTTCAGATTCACTGTTGTCTGCATCATGTAAAGTAGGGGAATATATTATTTTAATGAGTTAAGATATCTATGCATATGTGGTCATGTTATAAAATGTTGTCACAGGCATGAGAGAGCAGCTAAGATTAAAATTTAAGGATGTTCAGTTTCCCACATGAGGCAGGTATTTCCCACACTAGATATCATCTTTGGGCCACCAAGCAGAAGGTTTTCAGTTCCTTGCACAAGGTCACAAGGAGAAGTAGGGGGAAATCCTTGTGCCTTCCCTTGTGCTTTTGCACAATGGCCTTTCATAACTGTTACATTGTTGTAAATAAGGTCAGAATCAGGCCATAAACGATTGTGGGTTTGTCATCTCCCTTCTCCTTATACTCCACTACTGCAGCTGAGATCTACTGAAGCCTTTCTAGAGACACACTTCTGTGTCATTGTCTATGGTTTGTTCCTCAGCTCTGAACATTCTCTCTTACACTGTTAGAACCCAGGTTGTTAGTTTTCCACGTTTTATGTAAAGCTAATCTTTTTAGTGAACTTTGGTTTCACAGGGTCTAATCCATAGAACATTTCCTTTTCTAAACTTTCTTATTGAAAGGTTGATGTGGTTCGAGAATGTGTATTGATGCCCAATGTGTGTAGTTTTAAACTGATGTTTATTATAATTGGATGCATCCATATACCACGTAAATGAGTATATTAAAGTCTTTGGGACAGCCTATGTGAATAATTGATCAGAGGTTCACAACCCGCCCTTTACTTTACGAATTATAGGAGTGATATTAGTAGGATCAGAAAGTGAAAACAGGAACAAACTACTTCCATCCTGTTGTTGCTCATGGTAGTACCACCTATGCTGAAGAAGCTGGTCTTCGGGCTTTTACTGATATTTGGTCTAAATTTCTAAATCTCAAAACCACCTGTTTCCGGGTCCCTGATTAAGAACTATTTAGAGTTGAGAAAACATTGGCTGTATTTTTTCTGCATTTACATTTCTGCTTTGAGACCTGGGTATCTTTCATCATCATCTTTTTAAATCACTTATGCAAAGAAAGTTAAGGGGACAGAGGGCAATTTATCTAGCTTCTCAATTCTTATGCACGTGTTTGTAGACCCCAGTTTTGTCTCTGACCATGAAACACTGGTGGGCAACATTTTTGACCTGAGGGCTCCATATGTTGTATGGTCACTCATAGTGGGCCACAGGCAGGGAGGATGGGGGTGGAAGGGCAGTGCAGGGCTTGGAGGGGGGAGTGGTCAACCCCCCGCGTTGCTGCTAAAAGGGGCTCCCACTCCTTTTCCCTACCAGCTTCAGCAGTGGTTCGCACTGTGTCCAGAGCATCGCTGCTGCTCTCCCTTTTTTCCTCCCCCTCCCAGGTCCAGCATCAGCTCATGCTGGGGCCAGATTGCTGCCATTGCTCCACCTCCATCCCAACTCCATGTTCATGGGGATCCTGTATAATGAGACCTGTTATTATGGCAGTGATTAGTATAAGCTCTAGAAAGTAAGATAGCCCTGTTGAGAGATGTCACTTTGAAGACTAGGGAGTGATATGCTGAGTGCAATACTTACATTAAGACAATAGGTCAACTGCAACTTTAGTAATTATTATGTAGCTGCCACCTGTAATGAAACAAAGAGTAAATTAACTAGGAACAAGAACTGCTAGAGCTGGTGAGGGTGCTGTTCTCCATCTTTGTCACTAACAGAAAACCAAAATCTGCATGGTTAAAGTGTTTTAACTTTCCAAATACTTGGAATGTGTGACAGTCAGATATCTGTTGACATAAAGTACATGACATCACCATTAAGATTTTGCAGCAAAGTGCAAGTCCGATGAAGGTGGGGAACACATTGCTTGTGATATCTGTTGGAGATGGATGTGAAAGCTTTATGGAGTGTGTTACAGAAAGTGTAGTAGGCAATGTGAAAATGTCAAGGAATAGAGGAGATTTATTTTCATGCTTTTCAGGTTTTGGGTGGATTGAGTTGTCATGATGCAATCTTAGCTATCAGTAAACATAGTTTCTGTTTGTGCTGCTATATATGTTGGCTTCCGAGACTACGGGGAGGTAGTTTGTCAAGAACAGTGGTCTCCATGAAAAAGGCTGCTATTATACAGTAGCATCTGAAATACCACTAATTTTCCAGCACTTATTAGAAGTAACTGCACTATCTTAGATAGTTACAGCATCTCAAATGCTGATAAGCATTGACTTTTAATATCTTCTACTGAGCAAGATTTCTAACAAACCTTATATCAAAAGAATTAGAAGATTGTTATTATCTCATAAACTCAGACTCTAAGGTCAGAAGGGACCAATATGATCATCTAGTCTGACCTCCTGCAAAATGCAAGCTACAGAACATCATTCACTCACACTTCTAACAACTCAGTCATCGGCTAGAGGTTTATTAAAGGCCCCAAGTCATACTTAACAAATGTTCAGGTATGGAGAATCCATCAGGAAGTGAGCTGTATCCCATGCTACATGAAGGCAACAAACCCTCTGAGCCATTGTCAATCTGCCCTGGGAGAAAATTCCTTTCCAACCCCAAATATGACCATCAGTTAAACCATGAGCATGTAGGCAAGACTCACAGATGGACACCAAAGAAGTAATTCTTTGTAATAACTCAGAACCTACCCCATCAAACATTTCATCTCAGGCTATTGGCATATCTACCACCACTAGTCAAAGATCAGTCAATTGCCAAACTAGGCTGTCCTATCATACTATCCCCTCTATAAATTTATCAAGCTTATTTTTTAAGACAGCTAATTTTTTGTCCCGCTATTCCCCTTGGAATGCTGTTCCAGAACTTCACACCTCTGATGATTAGAAATCTGCATCTGATTTCAAGTTTAAACTTCCTGATGACTAGTTTTATCCGTTTGTTCTAGTGTCCACATTGCCACTGAACATAAATAATTCTTCTCCCTCTCTGGTGTTATCCCTCTGATCTATTTATAGAGAGCAATCATATCTCCCTTCAACCTTCTTTTGGTTAGGCTAAACAAGCCAAAATCTTTGAGTCTCCTCTCATAAGGCAGGTTTTCCTTCCATGGATCATCCCAGTAGCCTTTCTCTGCACCTGTTCCAGTTTGAATTCAACTTTCTTAAACATGGGGGACCAGAAATGCACACAACATTCCAGATGAGGTCTCACCAGTGCCTTGTATAATTGTACTAACACCTCCCTTTCGCTACTTGAAATACCTAATCTAATGCACCCTAGGATTGCATTAGTTTTTTTCATGGTCACATCGCATTGGCAGCTCATAATCATCCTTTGATCAACCAGTACACTCAGGTCCTTTTCCTCCTCTGTCACTTCCAACTGATGCATTTAGTGGGAGTGGTCCTGCTTTTTAGCAGGGGGTTGGACTAGATGACCTCATGAGGTCCCTTCCATCCCTATTATTCTATGATTTGATGATTTCCAGCTTATAGCAAAAATTCTTATTAGTCCCTAAATGCTTGACCTTGTACTTTCCACTATTAAATTTCACTCTATTTCTATTACTACAGTTTACAAGGTCATCCAGAGCTTCCTGTATGATATCCCAATTCTTCTCTGTATTGGCAACAGTTCCCAACTTTGTATCATCCGCAAACTTTATTAGCATATTCCCACTTTTTGTGCCAAGGTTAGTAATAAAAAGGTTAAATGAGATTGGTCCAAAGACCAGTCCCTGATGAACTCTATTGGTAACCTCCCTCCAGCCTGACAGTTCACCTTTCAGTATGACCCATTGTAGTCTCCCCTTTAACTAGTTCCTTATCCACCTTTCAATTTTCATATTAATCCCTCTATTTTCTAATGTAATTAATAATTCCCTGCATGGAAGCATATCAAAAGGCTTACTGAAATCTAGGTAAATTAGATCCACTGCATTCCATTTGTTTAAAAATTCTGTTATCTTCTTAAAAAAGGAGATCAAATTGGTCTCACGTAACCTTTTGTAAAGTCATGTTGTATTTTATACTATTACCATTAATCTTGATTTCCTTAACTTTTTTCTCTTTCATTTTTTTCCCCCAAGACCTTGCATACTTTTGAGGTCAAACTAACAGGCCTGTAGTTACTCGGATCACTTTTTTCCCTTTCTGAAAAATAGGAACTATGTTAGCAGTTTTCCAGTCATATGGTACAATCCCTGAGTTTACAGATTCATTAAAAATCCTTGCTAATGGGCTGGCAATTTCATGTGCTATTTCCTTTAATATCTGTGGATGGATTTAATCCCATTAAGCAGTTCCAGTTTGGCTTCCACCTTGGGTGTGATAATTTCTACCTCCATATCCTCATTCCCATTAGCCACCCTACCACTATCCCTCCTAAGCTTATCATTAGCCTCATTAAAAACAAAAGGAACGTATTTGTTTAGATATTCAGTCATGCCTATATTATCCTTAACCTTCACTCCATCCTCAGTGCTTAGCATTCCCACCTTTTCTTTCTTTGCTTTCTTCCTATTTATATGGCTATAGAACTTTTCACTATTGGTTTTAATTCCCTTTGTAAGGTCCAACTCTACTTAACTTTTGGCCTTTCTCATGTTATCTCTACATGTTTTGACCTTTAAGAGGTAGCTTTCCTTGTTGATCCATCCCATCTTCCACTACTTGTAGGCTTTTTGCTTAATCATTTGTCTGAGATGCTTTCTCATCACGCTTGGTCTACAACTTTTGCCTATGAATTCTTTCCCTTTCCTTGGGATGCAGTGTTCAGATAGTTCCTGCAACTTTGACTTAAATTAATTCCAAGCCTTCTCCACCTTTAGATCTAAGAGTTCTTCAGTCCAATCCACTTCTCCAAGTAATTCCCTTAATTTTTTTAAAGTTAGCCCTTTTCACAGATCTAGTCACAGATCTAATTTTGTTTATCCTTCCAATTAGTTTGAACTGAATTAGCTCATGATCACTTGAATCAAGGTTGTTCCCTACAACCAGTTCTTCTATGAGATCCTTACTACTTACCAATACCAAATCTAAGAAGGCATCCCATCTTGTTTGTTCAGTAACTATTTGGTGAAGGAATTAATCATCTATCACATCCAGGAAAATCTGAGCCATAGTATTTGTCCTCCAGTCTATATTTGGGAAGTTAAAGTCTCCCATAATCACACAGTTCCCAGTAATATTTACTTCATTAAAAACCTTAAAGAGGTCTTGATCCATGGCCAAATCAAATCTCGGTGTTCTGTAGCATACCCTAAGCACTATCTCAGGGTAAACTCTGGTAGTTTTGTTCCCCACTATGGTTGTTACCCAGACAGACTGTGCCTTATCAATTCCAACACTTCTGTCGTCACATTTGGATTCTTATCTAAAACAAACCATTTTGCAAGGACTTGAATTCACCAGTAATATGTTAAGTAGGGATGCCTGGAAAATAACAATTTAATTAAAAAAAAGTGCTGACATTTGTTTTCATACTAATACAAAACAAAAATAAGACCTATAGACCTTTTCATGGAAAAAAATTCAAAGAGACACCTCCCCACCCCACCAACCAGACAATATTCTGGTCATTAAGACACTCATCTAGGAAACAGAAGTTCAAGTATCAACTCTGAGTCAGGCTAAGTAGGGTGTTGAACCCAAATTTCTTGTCTCCCGGGAAAGTGCTTTAACCACTAAACTACATAGTCACTCTTTTTCTCTAACCCACTGTATATTTAATATTCATGCAAAGTAGCAGAGTTCTACCAGCAGAGGTTGAAAAAGAGAGAGAATGATTTTAAGATGGAAAAATGTTGTCAATTTTTTGACCACTGCTAGTACTAAGTAAAGCTAACAAAAAAGTCTTTGAATAGTCATTCACAATTTTAATGTATTTGTGCTCCTTTTTGTGACTATTCTAGTAAATGAATATTCTAGTCTAGCAATAATATTTCCTGAAAAGAGTGAATTATAAGCAAATACTAGAAAATTTTGGTGAAAAGCACATTTGAATTTGTAAGTGTGATTTTTTTTTTTTTTACACCAGAAACATGGTTGTAAGAATTAAGTTCATTCATTCATCTGTTTAGGGAATAGAAACAAACCATGCGACCTAAATAAATCTAACCAAAATAACTAGTTCACTGATTACTGAAAAATGAGCTCTTCTCATAAAATTGACAAAGTGTTTGCCAAAAATGTTCATGAATGAGAAGAGGTTTACTATATCAAACCTTGTGAATTATTCCATCAGTTCTATCACAAGACTCATAGCCAAAAAATCTCTATTGGTTTAAGGATCTATCTGCCCTCTCCAAGCACTTTAGCCTGAGCTCTGATCCCTTTATAGTCAGCCCTTCATTAGAATTTTCTAACATGCCCTCTTCCCCTCTCAGAGTTTTATACCACTTTGCTTGGAGCTGCTGAGCCTGCCCCCTACTCCAGGGTGCAACCCAGGAAACTTATGAACAGCTGTCAGATATTACTCAGTTCAACTTATTACTTCTACTTTCTAGGCTTCTCTATCTTCACCCTTACCCCATGGCTGAAGTTCTCAGGTCCCCCTCTCTCTGAAAATCTAGATATACAAATGTAGTCTCAACCCTCCTAATCATGAGGCATCTATCACCAGAAAGGAACATATTTCTCTACTCCTCTTGTTCCAGCCACAGATTGATCTGGTAGGCCCAGAAGCTCAATTTATCTGAGACTGCTGGGCTCTGATTGGCTGTCACCAACTCTTCTAGCCCTTGAAAGACCAGGCCTCTGGAGTTTCCAAGATGGCTGTTGTAGTGAGCCTCTCTAGGTAAACCTGGAAGGCCTACTTTCTGTGCTTCTTCTTTTTCCACATATGGCTGCTTCCTGGGATGGGGTGCATTAGGATCGGGGAGCTGCAAGGCCAAGTTATACCCCTTCACAAGCGGTTAAGAGAAAGAGCAACAGAACCTACAAAAGTGAGCAAAGGTGTTGTAATGGAACAGCCCATTAAACAGCATGTAAGAATTGCTTCCCCTTGGTAAAGAGACTGATCGCTGATGTTTCAAAGTGATCTGCAAACTGAAAGAAAGAATACAGTTGAGCCTTGTAGCCTATATAGGGAAATAACTGATTAAGCAAATTGTCAGTTGGCCAGTGGCTCAGTACAGGCTAGTCTTTGTGATACTGATAACCTGAAAAGCAATAGGAGATATTTTGTAGGGAATAATCTTACCCTGGCAGGGGTTTGACCAGATGAACTGATAGGTCTTTATCCATCTGTAATTTTTATGATTATGTTAACAGCAGTGGATAAAAAACTCTCATCAAATCTCTCTTAACCATGTCTTTGACACTATGCAGATTCTGTTTACTGCTGGATGCATAATATTATTTAGCTGCAAAATCTTGGTACCATCACAGGGTCTCTGAGGTCACTATTGCTCATCATGGCATTAATAATTTGTATTTATATGAATTATTTGTCAAATATTAATGGTTACCATGTGGTAATTGGATGGATTATAAAAAAATTACTGCCTGTTCCATTCCTAAAAACCATATAGGAAAAAAGTCAGGTAGGATATTTCTCTAAGTACTTTATTTAATAACTAATATGATCGATCATTTAGGCAGCTGAATTCTGTTGAGCACAAAATACCGCTGGACTATGGAGCCTAGTGTTGTATATTGTAGGGGTAGTTTTCAATCAGTAAACACTGATGTCATTTGACAATTTTCATAAACTGCTGAATTCAAAACCATTCTAGAGAAAGGGCCAGAGTAAATATTAACAACCCTCTTTGCTCACTGTGGGTAACTTGAAAAAGCTGAACAACATTAACATTCTACACCAGATTAGTCTTAAAGTCCAAGGAAGACTCAAAGTTCACCTTGGTACATAAGCTTCAGCATAGCTCTCTGGATATTATTTACAAGATTAATGAAAGAGAAAAATGAAGGAGAAAGACCAAACTATTGCTATTGTGGAAATTATAGATTCTTCAAAAATAAAACTGGTGAGCAAATATATTCTTTGTCTTTCTTCAACAATCTGAGTTTTAAAATATAGTGTATGTGGATTATGGGATACTAATCTTAGAGCAAACAAGATAAAGTACTGGACTGGAAACTGAGTCTCTATAATGCATAGAGCCAACAAGGTAGTTTGTTAATTTAGATTGTCTAAGAACTGTTTGCTGCAGTAATCTCTATGGAGACATTTGAAATCAGAGAGGACATTCTCTTCTGTTTGTAACTGAGCTATCAAAAAAAAATTGTTTATTACCAGTTTTTCATGAGTTATACCAGTCTGAAGTAGGGCTCCATGTGTGAAATTCAATCATGATATGGCTCTCTGTACCAGTCAAGCCCTTCATAAGTGCTCATGGGGGTTATTTTGAAGGAGTGGCAAGCAAGGCTGCCGATGCATCCAATCTGACATGGAATAAGTTTTTATTACAGCTCTGCAGAGGCCAGTACAATATCCACAATGGATCTAAGCGAGGGGCTACAGATCCACCTCATAGTAGTCAGACATCACTAGTATTAATTGGCTTTTAATTCATATTCTTAGGTTATCATTGCAACCAGAAAGCCCAGGAAAGTTTTGAAAAACTAATTAAAATTTATGTTCCCACACACATCTCTACAGCAAAGAGTTGATTCCACACCAAATTCCATAGATACACAGTATACATGAGGCCCTGGTTTTATTTGGCCAAGCCCTTGGCTAAACTATGGACATTTATGCGTATGGTAGGTACTAGCATTTCTTCTGGGCATATACTATGTGTGTGACTCTGAAATTAGTTCATTTTTCTTTTGTGAATAATGAACAAGCTTGCTGCTCATTATTCAAAGATAAAAAATAACCAGTTTTCATATCGAATATGTGAGTGTTAAGTACCAGGTCACACAGCATATAATTATTAACCAGGTTAAAAGATAAATGTAGAAAGTGCTGGAATTCGAGCTGGGTGCAAGTGGAAAGGTCTGAAAATTGGTACACTTGCTAATTTGATGTTTTACCTGGAAAAAAAAAGAAAAAAGAATAGGTATAGTTTTTATTAGTTATCGACAAAACAAGTTTATTTCCCAATATATAGTGGTTGTCATTTAAGTCAATATTTTAAATAAATAATTATTTAAAAAGTTTAATTACTATAGCACCTTTAAAATCCAACTGCAAAAGATATCCAATGGTGGTAGGTCCTGTAAGTACTCATCATAAGAGACAGCTCTTGCCCCAAAGAGTTTACGATCTAAATAGTCTAGACAGACAAAGGGTTGGAAAAAGGAGATATTGTTATCTTTAATCTTACTGAATGGAGTGTATGCAGAGAGAGATTCACTGAGTTTCCCAGGTGATGCAATAACACTATGACAAAACCAGAAGTTGGACCCAGATCTCCAATGTGCTGTTCCAGTCCTGAATGACTAGACTGCCCATTCCATCTATATGTCCCTTCCATTGTGTGAGCTGTTACCACACACTAAACCAAATAGTGAGAGGTATTTGAGAGATCCCAATTTCCCCCTCTATTTACAAATAGGAAGCATCTCTAGTATTTCAGGTATTATCATGTAGTGATTGTATGAGGAACAATTCACTCAAAATATAATTATGGACTTAAAATAATGCATGTTTTGAAATTCACATGCATATTGCAGAGATTAAAGCCACTGTGCCATCTGGTTACACTGAACAAATGAGCAATAGACTAAAATGGCTACCCCTTTGGAACTTGAACAAATAAGGTAAATGATAAGGAATGAAATTTTGTTTTCACTTTTTGAATTTCAAGGAACTAAACCATTACTTTTTACTTAATACGTGAATAGACAATCAATATGGTTCTAATTTTAGAATTCCTTCCGCATTAGGGGTGTAAGTTGAACCACTGTAAAACTTTATTAAGACTCTGTCCACAGTTATAATTAGAAAGAATTAGTAAGGATCATTTTTAAGTTGAAGAGTGCTAACATACTTTTCCAGGATGGCGAGGACAGACACGAATCATTTTACAAAATTGCGCCATAGTTTAAGGTCCAACATTAACATGATTTAAGAGGGGGACAGATGGAGTAGAAATGTGAATAATAGATTGTCCTAACATTTAACATGCAAGCACTGTAATGTAGATGTCATCTGAAGCACTAATTTTTATCAAGAAGAAATGGAAACTTATAATTGCAGGTATTATGATACTGAACACTCAAGAAGACAGACCAAATGAATTTAGCTATTAAATTTAGCTATTAGAGATGCATGTGTTTGTGGAAGGTGCCTGCTTTGAATATGTCTGACTGTCCTCAACCCTTTTCAATTGATAGTGACATGTTTTTCAAGGTGTAGTGGAACAGTGATGGCTGCTCACAATTTGAGTGCCTCTTGCCAACTAATTTCAGGATAGTTGAGGATTATTAGTTTCAGTCTACCCGTGGGTGGAAAAATATAGTGCAAGTGACAAAAGTGGAACAGAGATTATGAAGAAATTAAACTAAAACATTCAGTAGGATGTTGTAAAGGCAAGAAAATCTACTTTATTTTGGAAAAGAAATGATCTCTCTGTATTTGTGTAACAGCTAGCCTGGTCCTGGCTGATGGCTTTGGGTGCTTCTACAATACAAATAAGTAATATAAAAAAAAAAAAAAAAGATGATGATAACTGGAAAGCCAGTAATGTGATCGTGAAATTCAATATTATATCATAATGCATATGCATAAGGGGGTCAAATTAAAGCAATCTTAATTCTATGGTTTCATCATGTTTGGGTGCTGGATTTTGCAACTTTCATGTTATTTTAACATAGGATTTTTAGTTTGCGTAATAGTCATATATTATATGTTTAATATATGTGGTCTTCTACCAGCAGTTCCCATGCTATGATATCATGAATACCACAGTATTTCCCTAGATTAGGAAATTAGTTCGCTTAGAAGCATGACGTTTTCCATAGAAAATGAACTATTTGGTCTTTCACATACTGAATTATAGTAACTACCAGATATCTTTGAAACAACATTTTTATAACATCCATGTCTGCCGCCATACTACTTCAGGCTGTAATCTCATTAGATAGGACAAAATTATTCAGGATCAGGCCTGTTCAGTAGTTGACGGGAGACTCCTAACAAAAATACTGGAGGTGCAGAAAGTGCCATTGAGGACATAATGGACTTGATTTTCCAAAATGCTGCTGAGCCCTAGCCAGAGACTCCTGCACACAGTTAAAGTTAAGTATGTGCAGAAATGCTTTTGTGGTTTAGGCTGGAGTGTACTGTTCCGCACCTGAAAACTGAACTCTATGCATGAGAATTACCACCCATTGATGAGATGTAAAACCAATATTCTGATACAGTCATTGAACACCCAGTGAGATATATATATATAAAATAAAAGTTAGAGTGTTAATTCTGGTATTCTTGCCAAAATCTAATTGGGTTAGTTACAGTCTGCCTTCATTAACTCCCTTTGCTGTTTCAGTTAGATATGGTGTTCACTTACAGTATTACGTTGTCACTGGGTGTGCCTGGTTAATCATTTCCTGTATTAACAGTTGATATCTTTCTCCAGAGCTGACTGCATGTTTTAAATGGATGAAATGATTAATTATATATGTGTGTATGACATATATGTCATCTATAAAGTACGCAAACTGACAAATGCATATATAAACTGAGGGGTAAGCACATATATTTAGTACAATTAGTTAGTAAATTTTAAGTACTTTGTATTAATCACATTGAATGATAAATGTAAGGTCACTTCCATATACATAATATACAATTATATAATTACAAAAGTATTTTTAATAAGGTTACAAAGGCTTTTGTGAGATTGAAATACAGAATTTGTAGTATATTTTTTGAAGCCATAATGGTGTAGCACTGAAAGTTTATATCTCACATAACATCATGAAATCATGCTATGACATACAGACAGCATCACTAGTATATGTGCTAGTAACCTGAAGTAATGTGAGTGAGGCCTAATAAATTATACAATATTTTGGGGCATAAATTGTTTTCTATTTAATTCCAAAATCCCCACTTTCTGGGTCACTTCTACACTGACTTCTGCAACATTTAATCAGGAAACAAAATTCTCATCTCTTATTATGGAAAGAGTGACCGTTAGCATTAAGATTGTAATGCAATTTCTATTTTAACCTCCTCCTTCAGTGTCATATAACTTTGTCAATCAAATTTGTTTGTTACTAGAATTTTCCATGCTTGGTGTCATGTCAAGTGAATTTATTTTGAGAGTTTCGGCAAAATCTTTTCAGAGAATTTGGAGTTCTCATATTTTTTTTAAAACAAAACATAAACCAAAAAAAACCAGAAATCTGTACACATGTTAAAGGTACTGTAGTTTTAAGAATGCCTGGTAGAGATCCTGAAGGTGTCTGTCTCTGTCTAAAGGGTCAGAGCAAATGCGGTTATATCTTAGGGCTTGACTGTACACAATGGATCGTGTGGTGTGTCGAGGATGATGTAGGTAACTATACCGATCAGTAGGTTTGCGGTATAGGTAGGTCTTTATGTGCCCATCGCTAATTTGCACTGTAGTGTCCAGAAAGTGGATCTCTTGTGTGGAGTGTTCCAGGCCAAGTTTGATTGTGTTGTGGAAATTGTTGAAATCTCTATGGAAATCTTCAAGGGCATCTTTACCATGGGTCCAGATGATGAAGATGTCATCAATATAGCGTAGGTAAAGTAGAGACAGAGACAGACACCTTCAGGATCTCTACCAGGCATTCTTAAAACTACAGTACCCACCTGCAGAAGTGAAGAAACAAATTGACAGAGCCAGACGGGTACCCAGAAGTCAACTACTGCAGGAGAAGCCCATGAAAAACAACAACAGAACGCCACTGGTCACCACCTACAACCCCCAAGCCAGACCTCTTCAACACATCATCAAAGATCTACAGCCGATTTTACAAGATGATCCCTCACTCTCTCAAGCCTTAGGAGACAGACCTCTCCTTGCTTTCAGACAGCCCCCTAACCTTAAAAGGATACTTACCAACAACTACAGATCATACAACAGAAACACTAAAGCAGGAACATATCCCTACAACAGACCACGCTGCCAACTTTGCCCTCATATCTACACTGATGACACCATCACAGGGCCTAATCAAGCCACCTATGTCATCAAGGGCTCGTTCACCTGCTCATCCACCAATGTGATTTATGCCATCATGTGCCGGAAATGCTCCTCTTCCTTATATATTGGACAAACAGGACAGTCTCTGCGCCAAAGAATAAATGGACACAAATCTGACATCAGAAATTGCAACACTACAAAACCAATAGGGGAACACTTCAATCTCCCTGCTCACTCCCTTGACGACTTGTTAATAGCTGTGTTGAAACAGATGAATAACAAATCACAGCTTCAAAGAGAAACTGCAGAACTCGAACTTATATGCAAATTTGACTCAGTTGTTTTGGGGTTAAACAGGGACTATGGATTTTTCTCTCATTACCACAAGTGATTTGACCTCACCCTCCTCTATGTGCTGTTCCCCAGTGTTTGAATCCTAACACCTATTTTGATTTGCTGTTACAGCCTGACCTGATCCTATGTCCCTGCATTTAATTTCCTCCCATTCTGTAACTTTCCCATCTTCAAAGCGTCTGACGAAGTGGGATTTTCTCCCACGAAAGCTCATGCGATAAATAAATCTGTTAGTCTTCAAAAGTGCCACAGGACTCTGTTGTCTTTCTACAGTAGACTAACATGGCTATCCCTTTGGAATTTGACAGTCATACTTATGTCACTGATGGGGAAATTGACACTCAAGTGGTCAAATGACTTGCATATGGGCACACAGCAAGTCAGTGCCAGAATTAATATTAGAACCCAGTTCTTTTGACCACTGAGGCAAACCCCCTAGAACGTAGTGGAGGACAATCTCTATTGTGTTGCAGTATGCGTTGTCATTTACATCAGAGTGAAGTGAGTATTAATTGTAATCATTCTAAGGGCTAGTCTTCACTGAAGGTGGCAAATTCACTGCCATCAGTTCCAACTTCCTGATCAGGTCTGTGAAGACCTGCACAGCTGATTAGGAAGTTCATGTCTAAACACCACCCCAGCAACTGGGGTAGCACGGAGTTGAAGGGAGGCCTCCCCCACCCCCTTTGACTCAGAACAGTGGATGTGCCAGGAGTAGAGAAGTTGAACACAGATACGCAAGTTATTTTAAGTAACTTGCATATCTCCATTTGACTGCCACCAGAAAGGGCCCAACTTAGTGTTTTTAATCTACTGTGTGCTGATGTAAATGTCTATATAAAGGGCAGGGTGACTCAGAGTCAAACTTAGTGTCTTCAAGTGAGATCCTTTAGAGTGTGTCTACACTGCAATTATATACCTGCAGCTAGCTAGTGTCAGCTGACTCAGCCCAAGTCCCCATGAGGCTCTTTAACTGTAGTGTAGACATTCAGGCTTGGCCTGCAGCCCAGGCTCTGTGACCCCATGAGGGAGGAGTATCCTAGAGCATGGTCTCCAAGGTCCCTGAATCACAATTTTGCTATTTATACAAAATTGATAATGGATACTATTTTTCTGCCTACTTCGCAGGAACATCCACCTCATGGTCTTTTTGATCAATATGAAGTTGGTACTTGATCTACTGGCATTTTAGTTTGCTGACTTGGGGCATTGAATGGAAACAATTCACTTCACAGCATTTCTATCTGATAGAACTTGTCAAAGTGATCAGCAGCCAGGTGAATCCTACTTGCCTCCACTTAGAAAGAGTCAGATCTTATTGTTAGGAACTTTCTGTTTAATTTCCAGTCACGTCTGATTGAAGATGAACTGGTCTGACAACCCTGATGGGTGCAGATTTGTCTCTGGCAAGTACAAAGGTGGTGACTTTTCTTACTGAGTTTTGATCACTGTTGCCTTCTAAAATGCTAGAAGTTTTAGGAGAAGGTTTTACCTGTGACCTGCAAATTGGCTTACTAGTCCCACTTGGCTCATAAATTCAAGCAGGAAGTTATGGGATCAAATGTAAATCAGTATCGTTAACATCATCTTCTTTTGGGAGGCTAGGGTATCATTATCCTTGCTATGGTTAGGCCCCTGCTCCAGAAGCTGCCTTTTGATATCTTTGTTTCTTCTGTCTGAACATTTCAGTTTGGGGGGGAGGGTTTGCTTGACTAAGGTAGCGATTGGGCCAATGTTATTGATCCACTAATGATTTCCTAGAGATGGACAAAGGACAGATGTCTATGCTGATTCTTCTAAGTCTATTCTTAATCTTTGATACCATTGACCACAAAGTTTCATAGAATCACCTTGTTCCTTTTCTGGAAAAATGGAAAGTTAAATTCTGGTTCCACTGAAATCATTAAGAATGTTGCCATTGATTTCAATGGGGACTGGATTTCAGTGATCTCTCTTTCTTTAATGACTTCGCTCTTATCTTTCCAAGGGGTTTCAGAGCATGCTTTGCAATTATTCATCTGCCCAAGATCTTTCTCTGAAAGATTTCTTTTGGAAACTCCTGCTTAACACCTATCTAGGGCCTTAGGGAGATGGGGAGGTTATTTGGACTACCCTGACATCATTCTATGGATGACATGCAGTACTGCATCTGATTTTCATCACATAGCTAGTGTGGTGACTTTGCTGTTATGTTACAAGAGGCACAATTATTGCAGCAAATGTATGCCAATGTAAGTTAGGTCAACTTAATTTTGTAATGTAAGGGAGTTTGTCCAACCTTTATAGAGGTGATTGTAAATGAAGAGATACTGTTGAATCGCAATCTGCTCTAGTGCTCTCAGGTAAAATTTATGGTTAATGCATCCTTTTTCATCAGCATCTGGTTAGATATCTGATCTTTTATTTCTTCAGAGATGGGCCTTGTCATTATAATTCATGCTTTAGTGATTAGTTGGTGGAGCTTGGATTATATCTACATGACAGATGGCTTAGCGCTTGAGCTTTAGATGTGTTCTTCAATGTAACTTTGTTTATAACATCCATACATTCTCTGACATCTACACATTCTTATTTTTCTTCAGTGGCATTGGTAACTGTGATGGGGCAGCATGCTGCACTCCTGCCTCTTCCACAAACACATCACTCTGAGCAATCCTTGCTTGTAAACACCACCATTTACTTTATTTACAGTGTTTTAATTCCTACTCAATACATATCACTATTAACAGACTATATTTCAACTTTCTAACTCTATTCTTCAAAAGAGGAGGGGAGGCAAGGTGTCTTTGCTCAGAGGAACCCCTCTGTCAGGCTCTCCTAGCCTTCTGTTTCTCTTCCTCTCCTTTCCCCTGAACATGCCTTCTTGTGTCCTTCCCTGTTAATTGGCTAATCAACTCATTGAATCACTAGCTCCAATGTGGTCTGCTAATCAGGTATGTCTCTACCCTATTAGACCGTTTCCAAGAGAACCTAATTAGCATTAGTTTCACCCTCCTTTCTCTTCCTCCTTTATTGGAGGTTCTACTGGACATCTGCCCCTCCTTGCGCTCAGGATCTTCGTCTTGGATGCTATAACTGGGATATTCATTCCTTGCCCACAAATGTCATATTTGGTGACTGGGGGGAGGGAGGGGGGGTTCAGGTTCATCCCCATAATTCTGTCTTTGCCTGAGGTCGTTGCATCAAGGACCGCCTGTTGAACTGTTCTCTCCCCAAACACACACATTCTGTTTTTGGTGGGGGAGTTCTTGCCCCTGTGACTTGTGTGCCTCTGTTTCCATCCTTACACAATTCTGTCTAAGCATCCCCTTGACTTCCAGGGGAACCTCTGCCATGGGGAAGAATTTATTGTTTCCATGTACACATTGATTGACCCTTGCTCCAGTAAGTATCCACTGAGTTTTCACTAACTTCTGCTTGATTAGTGGACAGAATAAAGCTGTATACTAGAACACTTTGGTGCCTCCCCACTACCATTACCATGATCGTCGGTCTTTTTTTTCTTCCCTGCCTAAAGGTCATGGCCCAACCACAAAACAGTGTAAACCCACAGTCCATGAAGGGACAATCTCTTTTTATATGTCTTTCATGCCCACATTGAAAGCACACTATGGTCTGAGTCCCGATTTGAGTTCCTTATATCTCCTCCCTCTTCTTCACAGTGCCCTTTCCAGACATATTTTCTCCAGTCCTCCTCCCCTGGTCTAGCCTTTTAAACTGCTGACTCACTCTGGAAATGTCCACCTCTGCAAACTCCTCTGTAAATTCAATGGTGACAATCAGATTAACTGTCTGATACCACCAAACCCATGCTAGGGTATCAGGGAGATTTTGAAGAAACTCTTTCAGAATCATAGTATACATAATGTCCCCCACAGTTTGGGTATCTGGCTTTAACCAATGAGTGACCTAATCTGTCGATTTCTGTGTAAATGCACAGGGCCATAATCCCCTAGTCCACTTTGCTACTCTGAATTTCTGGCAATGTTTTTCTGTGGACAGGCCCATTGGATACAGGATGACTGCTTTAGGCATGTTATAGTCTTTTGCAGACCCCCTTTCCCAGGCTTGCCTAGCCTTCTCTTTCTCTTTTCCCCCTAAGCACTCCTTTCAGTGCCCTTTTTTACAGCTTCCCTGTTAAAGGGACTAATTGGTTTATTAACTATCCCCAATCTGGTTGGGTAATCCAGTGCACCTCTGTCTAATCAGGCATTCTCTAGGAGATCCTAATTAGTACAAATGGTAACCAGAGTGCTAGCTCCCAGCACTCTGTTATAGTAAATTACAAATTATAATGTATTTACCATTATTAGAATGCTAATACAATGGTTTTGAATACATATACATAGCTGTATGAAATTTTACTACTGTTATTTGAACAAATTTCATTTGTTGGAGTATTTGTATATAAGAAAACTATTATTTTATTAGTTATTGTTTTCCCTAGTACTGCACTAAAACAATAGGACTGATCCCAGTAAGGGCCTGATCCAGAATCCATTGAAGTCAGTGGCAACATTTCCATTTGGAAGATTTTGGATTAGGCTGTAGAAAGTCATTGATTTAATCTAGTGTCAAGAGGCCAAATTTTGCTCTAATTTACACTAATGTAAAGCTAGAATAGTCCCTAAATATACACCTGGATTTGATATGAAATCCACTGTTATAGTTTAGTTATAGTATGACTTCAGTACAAACATTACAAACTGAAAACTATAATAAATATTATAGTACTCTTTGGTTCAATAGTCAGGAATTAAATAAAGGTGCTTAAGATGGGAATGTGCTTAGCTTTCAAAGACTACATATTAAATGTAGCTTGTTCTTGAGTAAAACTCAAGTGAATTCCAGACATTCTTTAAAATTTATTTGCATTGGGAGATCAAATATTTAAGCGGATTTTCAAAACTGACTTGGCGTGGTGATTTCTGACTGTGTTTAGGAGGGCTCGGTGCTCTGAAGTATTAGTCTTCTGATAAGGTGCTTTGAAGTACACAGGGTGATGGTGTTTGTGTGTGTGCAACACATGCAATGGTAGTTTCATTCCACCACTGGTTATTAGGAGAATTTGCAGTGAACTCAAATGGAAAATCTTTTTAAATTAAAGAGATTTCTTCCCACTAGAAGATAAAGCTTCTTTGTGATTAGATACATAAAATGACCGATGAAAGAATGTAGTAACACTAGCATGGGACAGATAAACATGAAACAAATCTTTATCAAACACACCTTGCTCTTAAGCAGCTTGTGGTGAGGTGCGTGCCCCACCCTCAGGAAGGTACAGAAATAGTTACTCAAGGGCTCAGGAATATAAAGGGAAGGCCAGGGAAATCTAGAGGAGAGATCTTGAGGGGAAGAGGTAGAAGAACTGGAAGTGCTTTCCCAGCCCAGCCCCCTGGTCAAGAAATAAGAAAGAACTAGGACAATGAGAGACTTTGCACATTAAGCACTGTTTACTTTTCCTCCAACTAAAACAAACTGTCATTGCAGTTTTCTTTCTTTCTTTCTTTCTTTCTTTCTTTCTTTCTTTCTTTCTTTGGATCAGACTGACAAATCTCCAGCCCTAACTTCTTATACATTAGCCCCAGATGGACAATGCTCTGCACAGTAATTGTGTGTTACATAAAATGGCAGAATGCAATACTTAACACTTTTTCTTCTGATTTTCCCCTTTTCATTGTCTGTGGGGCTGGCTTGAGTCACATTCATATACAGCTGTTTTCACGTGGATACATAACAGTGTTTAATTGAAAATCAGGTGTGGGGATATTGAATGATTAAGGGATTTTTCTATGAGATTGGTATCTAAATTTATAATTTCTAGATTTCCAGATTTGGGGCTTTTTTAAAAATGAGGTTTTAGAATTATTCAAAGAAAGGATAATATGTTGAGGTGCTTTCAGGAATCCCTAGAAATATTCTTTCAACTGTCATTCTCTTTAAACACACTTTTTCGTTTTGTTTTCAAATATCATATGACATTTCAAAAGGAAGGAACAGTACAATGTAGGTTATCATGTATAGCCAGACATGGTAGAGCCGAAGGAAAGCCATTCAAGTTTCTGGTCTATTCTTCTAACTTTGCAGAATTTGCCCCAAGAGCATGTTCTCCGGTGCTATGTTCACTCCTATTTTAAATGCAATCAGACCTTCACCTTTTTATATTGTTAAAGCATAAACAATCTGAAATAATAATTCTGAGTTCAGTGGTGCGATTACATATTCGCTGGAGACTAGGTTAAGACCAGCAAGGTTATTTCCCCTTTCAACTTAACTCACGTTTGAAGTGTAGCTGCTCTAATTCTTTGACTGGGAAATAGGCTACAGTGTTAATTCAAAATGAGAACAAAGGGCCATATTCTGCCATCAGTGTATATACAAAATTCACATTGACTTCAATCAGAGTTCTGCATGTGGAACAATAGCAGGCTTTGACCTTAACCTTTTAATTTTATTTAATACGAGATAAGGGCAAATTCTCCTTTAGATGCATATATGCAGCTTGCATTGAAGTACTTGAGATATGAATATGCATCTGAAAGAGAATTTTGCTCTTAGCATCCACATATGCTTTTATCCTTGTAAATCATTGTGATTTTTTTCATATTTTTTTCTTTGTTTCATTAGCTGTCCAGTAGCATTTTGGATATATACAAGAGTGACCACGGAATGTCACCTGGAAACATAGGTCTTACAAATGCTTCCTGCCCATCTACCCTACCTGTAAAAAGGGAAATGACAGGTAATACAGCTCTGGGATTTTGGCATGTAATAATTCAGAAAGCAGCGATGTTTATTTTAAAAGGTCAGCAAACCTTACCAATAAAATATTTGTGAAATACATAATATTTTTTGCTGGTAAATTTGCAAAGTGTATGCTCTTTCCTTTACAGATCTGAGCAAAGAGCAAGGAAAATGTTTACACCGTGTCCTCTATTTTTAGCAACTCAGAAACAATGTATATTTCTGTGATCTTTATGAACATCATGCTTCTAATAAACCTAATTCTTTTAGAAAACATAGTGGATTCTTCCACATGTTAGCTCCGGATCAACAGTATAAATAAATTATCGCCAATTAAATTTGTTCCAGGGTTGAACAAATGGCTCTTTTAAAAGCTTACAATAAATCTATTCAAGGAAAATCTATATTAATGGATTAACAACTTTAAAAGTTACATTCAGTTAATCCAAAGAATGCTAACAACCATGTACAGTATATTAGTGTCATTTGAAAGAAACAGTGAGTTTGTTCAATATGCATATCTTAGAAATCTGATTAACTTTTGCATTATGGGATATACAAATCCAGTTTCACATTAGTTTATTGTAAAGATTGGAGAGAAGCTGTTCCTCCCAATGTAAAGTACTACAAATGAAAGGAAGATTACTAAATGTAATGTTCTTCCACCAGCATTTCAATTAAAAATACATATTCAATAAAGTCTTAAGAAACGCGTCAGACACACTGGAAAAAGCAATATTCGTCAAATGTTGATGCAGCACAATCTTCTTTAGTAATGTGGCTATTTATAAAAAATGCTAAAATCATTGCCTAAAAACTTTCTCTCAATGAAAAGGGGACATTGTAACAGGGAGAAAGTACTAAAACTTAGACCCAAGGACTGTTTTAAGAAATGTTACTTTTTGTCAGAAGCAGATACACGAGCGTTGGCAAAGGAGAGGCAAAAAAAGGATAACCACAACCTCAGTGAGTATATTTTATGTTTCTATATCGTTATATGTTTGTGTACAGAGAGAACAGAGAAAGTGTGCCAGCTATCTGCTGTTGTCCAAGGCTAGGAGAAAGGATCTGGTTTGGGGTGGGAGACAAAAAAGAACTCCAGAAATACATTGCTTTCTTCCTTGCACTTGTACATCCTTTTTCACCTGTGATGTACTTCATGTATTTTCATTGGATAATTCTTACAATGTATGCTTATAATTAAAAATTAGAATAAATTATATTAGAGTAGTGATTAAAGGTGGCAAATTTTCTAGGTGCTGTACAAATAAATAGCAAGAGATAGTCCCTGCCTCAAAGAACCTACCATTCAAACGAAGAAAGGCACAGGGTGGGAGGGGATATAGAGGTAATGTGTCTTACTCAAGGTCACACCAAGAGCTGGTGGCAAAGCTAGAATGAGAAACATGGTCTGCTGACTCCCACTACGATACACTGTCCACTAGACCATACTATCTCCCTTAGGCTATGTCTACACTTGGCCAAATAAGTCAACTTTGCTAAATCGACTTAACAAAGTCAACTTTAAGCTAACTTTGTTAAGTCGACTTAGCATGTCCACACTCAAAAATTAAGTCAAATTAAAGGGGATCTCGCCAAATTGACTTAGAGTGTCCACACTAGACGCCTAAGTCGACTTGTAGGAGTTAGGTGGACCTGGGACTGGTCCATGGTGACGGGGGGCACCCCTTGCCAAGTGCCAGGGGGCTCAGCTTTTGCCTCATTGTACCTGGGTACAATGGGGGCTGAGCAGGATAGGGATACTGGCAGGACATAGGAGCAGGGTGGGCAGGGCTGTGTCCTGCCCTGTGGGGGGGGGGGGCACACCTGGCTCTGGCTGTGCCAGCCATCCTGGAAGGGAGGGCAGTGGGGGAGCCCTGGAGCCCTTTAAGTTGACTTAACGTTAATTTAGGGCTAATCTGCATCCACACTGGCTAAGTCAGCTTTATAAAATCGACTTATCCAGTAAAGTCGACTTTAAACGAGTTTTTATAAAGTTGACTTTAAATTTCCTTAAGTCGACTTAAGGAGCAGCTTAAGTTGATTTAAGGAAATTGTAGTGTAGACGCAGATTAAATTAAATCAATTTAAGCAAGCTTAAATTGATTTAATTTGTAAGTGTAGATGCACCCTTAGTTCTGTGAATTAGATATATATTATCCCATTTTACAGAAGAGGCAACTGAGACACAACTATTAAATGACTTCCCAAGGCTGTGGTCATCATCAGACTAGGATTGGAACTCAGGCATTCTTATCTCTATCTAGTCAGATAATATTTGATAAATAGATAAATATTTGATAATAGATAAAGCAGGATACTTCCCTGGGTATTCCTGGCATGGCACTGGTGGTGTAGTATCACTCGCTTACCCACACAAGTTATTCTTCACTTGCTGTAGACTATTTTCTACTCACTTAACCTTCTCCCTCCAGAAGGTATACTTATTTCCACACAGATGTTTGAGGTATGGGGCCCTTTGGGTTACAAACACACCCTGGAAATCTTTCTGATGGTGGCTGTGGCATCACTTTTGAAGCACTGCTGCAGCCAATGACTGTTGCAGATGATTGGCCAGAAGTGAAGAGTTCCTTCTGAAGGAGGAAAAGACCAGGGGTAGGAAAATCCAGGTATTGCTGAGTTGTTTGGATTAACAAGAGGGAAGGAAAGAGAGGAGCAAGCATACATTTTGGGAGCCTAATCCCATCTTTGCTTAGGCTGCTCCTTTTGACTACTAGACTATAAGCACCACATGCAAATCAAGTAATTAGGCATCTAAAAACTGTTTATATAACCACTCCCAGAGAGTAGTTATCAATGTTCACAGTCATGCTGGAAGGGTATAATGAGCGGGGTGCTGTAGAGATAGGCTCTGGGTCCAGTTCTGTTCAGCATTTTCATCAACGATTTAGATGATGGCATAAAGAGTACATTTATAAAGTTTGCCGATGATACCAAGCTAGATGGATTGCAAGTGCTTTGGAGGATAGGATCACAATTCAAAATGATTTGGACAAACTGGTGAAATGGTCTGAGGTAAATAGAATGGAATTTAACAGAGACAAATGCAAAGTACTCCACTTAGGAAAGAACAATCCATTGCACACATACAAAATGGGCAATGGCTGCCTAGAAAGGAGTACCGTGGAAAGGGATCTGGGTGTCATAGTGGACCACAAGCTAAATATGAGTCAACAGTGTAACACTGTCACAAAAAAAGCAAATACCATTCTGGGATGTATTAACAGGAGTAGTGTATGTATGACATGAGAAGTAATTATTTCATCTACTAGCCCTGATTAGGCCTCAACTGGAGTATTGTGTCCAGTTCTAGGCACCTCATTTCAGGAAAGATGTGAATAAATTGGAGAAAGTCCAGAGAAGAGCAACAAGAATGATTAAAGGTCTGAAACACTTGACTTATGAGGGAAGATTGAAAGAGCTGGGTTTGTTTAGTCTGGAAAAGAGGAGATTGAGAGGGGATATAATAATAGTTTTCAATATCTAAAAGGTTGTTACAAGGAGAAGGGAGAAAAATTGTTCTCCTTAACTGCCGATGATAGGACAAGAAGCAATGGGCTTAAATTAAGGCAAGGGAGGTGCTCGCCGCTAAGAGTTTGGTCACCCTCCGGGGTCTTATTCATCGGAGGTGGCGTGCTGACCTGGGTTCTTTTTCCCATGGAGTTAATAGCTCCATCTTTATTTGGGGAGTGCTTCTTGGAGGCCCATGTTATAACATAGGAGGTCAGGATATAGGAGCAACAGAATACAGGACAAAATCCTCCTAGCACCCAAGCTATTAGTAGCAGGATTGGGTGTTTGTCCCAGGAGAGGGGGATTGGATATGGTACCACGGCCAGGAAAATAAGAAGGGCCAGAAGAAATAACAAGGAAACTACAAAGAGTGTCATAAGTAAAAGAGACAATTTATTCTTCATAAGTATAATAGTCATGGCTCTGTAGAGCGACAGGAAATAAAACTTAAAGTTCAGAAATGCAGTTTCCTTAGCTAAAGCTTGAGTATCAGTCTATGCCGTCCTATGCGGTTTCCTTAGTTGCAGCTGCTTTTAAAGAGACAGTAGATAATTTCTTGCAAACTTACTATGTGTACACTAAATTCCCGTTACATTTTATGCGCATTATACCTGTACTTCTACTTGTACTTATACTTAAACAACACCCTGTTACAATGCTGCCGTTGCCCCTTTTTAAGGGAGGCTCAGTACAGCCCTTTACCTGTTCTCCCAGGCACGGGGTTCTAACCTACTTCTGTCCTTACTCCAGGACTACGGGGTTCTAAGCTTGACGGGTGTAACACTTACTAAAATATCTAAAGTAGCTACTATAATTCCAGGACCCAAATTTGATCCCGATCCTCTTTTGAGGGGGGCCAATATTCGCTAAAGTAATTTATTCCCGATCCTCTTTTGAGGGGGGCCAATATTCGCCTAAGTCCTGTGCATATGCCTTCTTACTGGTTTCTTACCAGCTCTCTTAGCCTCGTGTCGAATCCGCCTCTGTAAGGATCTGGATCGGCCCTCCGGTTCCTTTCAACCGTGTCAGTCCCACTACCTGTTACCAGGTCGGGGCCGCTGACTCCTCTGCCCAGACTCAATGACCGTAAGGACGAGCCCTATGATCAAAGAGCCTTAGTCCGAGAGACCTCTAACGTCTTAGAAGCTCTGGGACTCCGACCCCCCTGTAAGGTTCGGGAGCCTCAGTTATAGTGTTTTTTGGGTCGGCCCTGTCTCTCACCTTCTGTGAGGTGTGAAACTGTGGCCGCATGATGTCTGGAAAACCTCGTTCCTGATTGGTTGACATTTAGGTTGCGGGCAACACTTTTTGCCCCAAGCGTGTGGGGGGCGGAGTAATGGTCGAACACCTGGACCCATGGGGGCCTCAGGCTATTTGCATATTTGCGGGCGGTTCGAGTTCTGGCTCAAGATCAAGAAGAGAGTTTGCTGGTTTGACAAGGCCTCAGTTATTTAAATTAGTCTTGTCACTAGGCAGATGCATAGAGTAGGCCCGTGGAATAATACACTAGCCACTTTAACTACAGTTTATCCTTAAACTTACTATGCCTACTTATAATCCTATATAAAATACCTATACCTATATACTGTTCCTATACCTATACCTCCCTTAGATTTCTACAGGAGGGTTAGGTTGGACATTAGGAAAAAATTCCTAACTGTCAGGTTGATTAACAACTGGAATAAGTTGCCCAAGGGAGGTTGTGGAATCTCCATCATTGGAAGTTTTTAAGAGCAGGTTAGACAAACACCTATCAGGGATTGTTTAAGAAGGTACTTTGTCCTGCCTTGAGTGCAGTGGACTGGTCTTGATGACCTCTCATGGTCCCTTCCAGCTTCAAGGATTCTATGATTCTAAGTGGCTGAAAGAATGGCGCATTTAATTGTACCACACTATTAGAGGCTGAGTTGGAAGTCTAGCATTACATCATGACCACAGTATTCAGCCATGGAGATGTTTCACATTGCCTTGGTTTTGGTTGTTTACTTTAATGCTCACACTCTATTTGGAGGCTAGCCCTACCATCTTATTGCTAGTACATATTAAGGCACTGAATATAAAGGTTTTGCTGGTGAGATTTAAAAAAATAACCTCTTCAAAATAAGCTCTTTTATGAGGATCATATTTTTAGAACTAGTTTGAATGGGATTAGAGTGCACTAGCATTCAGGTACAGGGCTGAATTAAAGTTCACATTTTGTAATTATGATCAAAATTTCCCAAGTACATCTGAAGAAGAACTGGAAAAATATACCACATAAATTTCTGGAGCCAGTGTGGAAACAAAATCATGGAGATGGGTTTGGATCTTAGAAATCAACTCAAACCTATATAAGACTGTATATGACCAGTTCCTGTTGACTTCAGCTTCTTTTATTTTTTTAAATAAATGTTGAGGCAGGTTAGGTGTTTCATGCTGCACTTGGTCAACAGTCACATCTTAGCAGATGCCCTAATGGAAGGTGAAGAGGTTACTAGTTTTATACAGTGTTGTGTTTTTAGTTATCTCTAAAGTAAATTCCATGTATTCACTTTGTAACAAAGCGCTCTGTTTCTTTGTCTTTATAATATTGACACACTACTGATATAACTGATTTTCCCAGTAATGCATACTCCCATTGGCAATACATAAAAGAGAAAATACTCCCTTTCAGGGCTAAAATTATTAACTGATAGACTGGACATCCTACTTATGTCTGTCTTAGTGTTTCAAAATAATTAATAGGGTGAGGGAATGCAAGTTCCCTAATGCTTTGCCCCAGATCCCTGGCATAAATGGCCAAGTACATCTTCAGTGACCTGTATCTTAAAAGATGGCAAGTGTCCCCAAACCCTACTGGGGCTTCTCTACACAGTGGTGTAATGTGCTTTTTGGAAGAGTGTTTTTGGAAGCTCACTAATGTATGCACATTAATTGGCCCACATAGATCCTGCGGGTGGACTTTAACATTATGCTGTGGGGAGCAATATTACATTACAGCATATTAGGGTAACTTTAACACTCACTCTTAGGCTGCGTCGACACTGGTAAATTAAGTCGACTTAAGCCTGGCTTAAGTCGACTTAATTTGCCCTGCATCTACACTACACTTTGCTTAAGTCAACTTAAGCAGCTTGCTTAAGTCGACTTAAACAAAATAAAGTCGACTTAATGAAAATTAAGTCGACTTCATTAAACCACCCTTCTACTCGACCTAAGGCTTAATTTGACTTTTTAAAGTCGAATTAAGCCAGTGAAGCCCTGGGGTAGCCCTAAATCGACTTAGGGCTACCCCAGGACTACGCCAAGGCCCTCCCTGCCAGGGGGGGGGGCCACAGGGGGAGCCTGGGGGGAGCCATGGGCATGTGGGCAGGGTGTGACACTGTCTGGATTTAGGGAAGCATTTATGATATTATTTTCAATGGATATCTCATAAATGCTATAATCCATAGGAACTATATCATGTCTGGTATCAATAGAAAGGTAGTAATTTGCTGGGAATGATTATATAGTTTATAGCTAGGAATTTTATTTCGATTAGAAGTTAGGAATTTGATGTTATATCCATACTTTAACTTGTGTCATGCTGGAGGAATGCCTTAGACGGGAGGATGTGAACAACCATTGTCTCCTTAATATTAAGGAATCTGCCAGGTAATATGGTCCCAGGGAGTAAACTGATGAGCCATGAGAAACACAATGGTTGTATTCTTTATGTACTTAATGGCTCATCAGGATACTCCCTGGAACCATTCTACCTGGAAAATTCCTAAACATTGAGGAGACAATGGTTGTTCACATCCTCCCGTCTGAGGCATTGCTACAGAATGACACAAGTTCAAGTATGGATATAACATCAAATTCTTAACTTCTAATCTAAATAGAATTCCTAGACATAAACTATATAATCATTCCCAGCAAATTACTACCTTTCTATGGATATCAGACATGACATAGTTCCTATGGATTATAGCATTTATGCCAGGGTCCCTGTCCCCCTTTGCCCCATTGTACACAGGGGGTGCCCCTCCCCTGCCACCGTGGACCTGCCCAAGGTCCCCCTAGCCCCACAAAGTCGACCTAGAGCATCCAGTGTGGACGCTCTAGGTCGACTTTGTAAATTCCCCTTTAAGTTGACTTTAATATTAAGTGTAGACACACTAAATTGACTTAACTAAGTCGACTTTAAGTCGACTTAGTTAAGTTGCCTTAGTTAAAGTCGACTTAAAAGTGCAAGTGTAGACATAGCCTTAGAGTCCATATGGACCAATTATCGTATAACACATTAGTGCACTTTAGAAACCACCAATGTGCCCCTCCCCCCCCCACACACAGAGCATACATTACCCCATAGGGTCGACAAGCCCTCAATGTGTAGATAACTGGAGGAAAGTGGTTTGGAAAGTTGGGATAGATTCCCTTGATTGGTTAGAGGGGGACAGAGAGAGGGAAGGAAGGGGAAGAAAGGATAGGCAGGCCTTTGACTGAGGGAGACTTATATGCATCTTGGTGGATACCTTCTCAGTAACTAAACTGAGAAGGTCTTATCTAGCTGCTCCTATGAGCAATGTAAACATAGATATGTTGAGCAAACAGCTTGCTTTGTTTTCATTCCACCTTCTCTCTGTTTCTTATGAATCTTGGCTTAAGATCACTGTTGTATAGGTAAGTTCTATAGACATATCTAAGGGGAGGGACTGTAAACAATTCCTGGAATGCAACCTTTTCTTAGTGTCTATTGAGGGGCATAGTCAGAGGTGTCCTTTCCCAGGGATTCACATCAGGCTACAGTAGGTGAACACAAAGGGAGAAGCTGAAGCACTTGCCAGGAAATGAGTTGGCCAGACTGTTGATCACAATCCATAAAGGGAGTTTTGACTGATTAAGGACTGTGGGAACAATCCTCCTTGCTCCTCCTAAAGTCAATAGAAAAACTCTGTTGATATCAGTATTGAGTCCTACATAGGAAGAATTTGGGACATGAGAAGTTAAGTATGACCTTATAAGCAATATGTGCCCAATTCATTACTAGGATAGTGGGACCACAATGGAGGAAAGTTCACCAGCTACCATGAGGATTACTGCAGCCAGGAAAGTGGATATGAAGAGAGGGCAGAGACAGGCCTCTAGAAGATGTAATACTGGGGCCTCTGTGGAACCCCAGCCATAGGAAATGGTGCCAACCGTAACATCATCTGCCCTGATATAATGCCCCTGGAAGTAGAGCTGCCCCTGTGGATCCCTCCTGGATCACAGGGATCAGTCAAGCTCTGTAATTGTATTTTATATAAAAAATCAAAGCAAATCTGCATTAGTAAGACCTTCAGACAAGCAGGTAAAGAGATGTTAAGCTACATAGGTTTTGAATTTGACTTAGCAACTTTCCCAAGATAATTCTATCATTGTAAATCAGAATGCATTGCACTGGTCCTTACACTTGTCCCACCTGTTTTTAGCTAATTAAAATATATAATTAGGTCAAGAATTTTTCATAATGAAAATAGTACATTATTTTTTTTTTAAACAGTTGAAAGAAGAAGAAGGTATAATATTAATTACCGAATCAAGGAGCTTGGCACACTTATTCCGAAGTCTAATGATCCGTGAGTTCAACAATCCTTTCTAGAATAATGTCTATAGTGTAAATATAGAGGGGAAGGAGCAATAAGATAACTGGGAGAATGGCTAATGGGATACAGAGACTTTCAAACACTAGTTCAAATCCAACCCAGCTGGTCAGACAGGTAGCAAAATTTTTTAACCTCTCATGTCTGTAATTAAAAGAGTTGCTGGTCTTATCACTCCAGTTGCTTGGAGGAAAGTCTCCACACCACAAAAGCCATCATCATATCTGGGAATAATTGCTTCTTTTTTTTGGAGTCTTACCAGATGATGGAGAATGAACTACCTTAAATGGGATGGGTCCCTTAAATGGGATGAAGCAGCAGATGCACTGCTGCTACCTGCTTTTTAGATAAACAGAAAACTTTAGTCTCTTTGGATGTTGATTTGGCATCTTTCATAAAATTGTATTCACTGGGAAAGAAACTGAAAAGCAAGGGAAAATCAGCTACTTTGAATTAATACAAAAACTTCTATAATTTGTATACTAATGTATAAAAATACGGTAACTCAACTTATACAGTTAAATACTACTGTATTTTCTTAATGTTTATATTTTCATCATTCCTTTTATTTTATTTATAAGAAAATAATTTGTATAGTCAACAATTCTGTTAAATAAATAGCATATTAGCTTTTGGAAAGTCTTTGCAATCACAGTAGATTATTAAAAGAGTCTGCTTTAAATCTTTTAACATTGAAGGTTATTGACTCCCTATTTTCTATCTGCTTGCTTCCCTTGGTGTCAACAAACTTTCAAAACTCTGCAACAAACAACATATGGGGAAAAATAACACATTATGGTAAAGCCTATTGCAGGATTAGCAATAATAATTCAGTAAGTTATTTAATGTCTAGTCTTGGATTTGTCATGTCATTCAATGAAGCCTAAAGAGCACATATCAGTATGTATGATTGTGACTTGGATATAATTGGTTATACAAATATTATGGGTTTCATTTGTTCATCAGTGGCAGATGTGTGATGCTCAGAATAAATTATCTGATGACGCTTCAGCCCTTTTTCCTCAGGGCTAAGATTTTTTTATTAAATTAAGGATTTTTATAACAATACAGAGCTGTGTGAGACTTACGTAAGCATAAGCTTGGCATGACAAGCCACTTGGAGCGAAATCACCAGTGAGAAAATGAATACAGTCACAGCCCTTTCTAGGGAATGACATTTTCACAGGTCCAGCCAATTCTCTGGCATCAGCCTAAGATGAGTAAAATGGGCATATTACATTGATATTACTAATACAATGACAGGTGTACCCATTCAGTTAAAGCAAAACCACTCCATAACCCCTGAATAAGATTTTGTTCATCTCAAATGTCCTATACAGACATATTGATAACATTGGTTTTAATTTTAGTGGTATATTACTGTACTTAAGGCCATTTAGGTAAAGAATTGTGAAAAAAGATTACTCTGAAAAACAGTGGATGGCACTGTTGGTTTGCAGCTATGAAGTGTAATGGATGAAAAATTTAAGCTGTGTTTAGAAATGGACATGAGCTGCAAACTCCAGATATGAATCAACATTTTCCAAAAGAATGTAGGGGTGTTTGGGTTGAGTATTTTGGTTTGGATTGAAGTCTTGTTCTGTTGTGGTGCTTCCTTGACCACACGATGGATTTAAACGCCATTATTTTGGTGATGTTGCCTTACGGAGTGTTTTGGGCAAAGAAAATGAAAATGTAATATTTTCTTTTCTTTCATCACCTGACTGGTCAGATGATGTGACAGTCACAAAGTGACCCATGAATTTGAATGCCTCCATTTTGAGTACCCAACTTGAGGCACATTGACGTACTTTCTGAAAGTCAGGCCCCTTTAAAGAATCTTAAGTTGGGCACTCCAAAACTGAGGCATCCAATTTCACTGATAATTTGGAAAATGTAGCAAATAAAATATATTATGCATGTAAATATAGGCCATAACGTAACCTTATTACTGTGTGGTCAGATTAAAATACTTTGAAGAATTAATGTATATGAAGTTCCCTTATATGTTATCACCAATTAACCTGTGCCTTGGCCCTGCCACATATTTCTGGCATAGTCCTTCTATGTCACCCACTCCCTATAGTCTCTCTTGATACTCTTGTTCTTTATACCACTTCTGTTCTTCTTTGCCTAGTCAGGCCTCCTTCTTTAAAAGCACACTGCCATATAGCCTCACTGTGTAATGGGTCTGAAATTCAGTGTTGTTAACATATTTATTGATTTTTAAAGATGTTTCTGACACTGGGGACTTAGTTGCAAGGGGAAAGGCTTGGATGATAGTTGGACTAATGACAATGAAGTAAATCATCCTTAGCGTTGGAAGAACGATGCTACTGCAACTGAAGCTGCATGATTAGCATGCTTATCCTAGATGGCTTCCTTTGAGAAGATCTTCAAAATCAGGATTAAAGATGACATTTTACAGATGCTGTCTGGAGGCCATGTTCAGTGGTCCCTCAGTGGCCTGCCTTGATACTAGTCAGTGCTTTCATTAATGACTTCAATAACACACTGGAGTATATATGTATTAAATTTGTGGATGACACCAAGCTGCACAGGATTATTAGCTCTTTGGAGGACTGGTTTAGAATTCAAAATGACCTTGAGAAGTTGGAAAACTGGTCTGAAATGAACAGGATGAAAGTCATTAAAGACAAGTGCAAAGTACTACTCTTAGGAAGGAAAAAAATCAAATGCATAACTACAAAATGGGGAATAACTGGTTAGTTGGTAGTACTGCTGGAAACATTCTCCGGATTATTGTGGATCATAAACTGAGAACAGTGTTTGACGAGTGTCTGGTGGCCGGGCCACCCATGTAATCCGGCCTGGCTCAGCCTGATAAAGGGACATAGACCTGCTTCATAGGCCCACCACCTGCAAGGCAAGGGATGAAGGCCAGATGCAGTGCCAGAATGACAGCAGGAATGATAGACCATGATGAACTGGCTTTCTGCAATGGAAACTCATTCTAGGGGCATGGAACATCACATTGTTGGTGGAGAACGAGCCATAGCTGGAGGAAGAGGTTTAAAGGTACCAGCTATATAGTTAGATAACGGGGGCCCTGGAAACAAACTTCTCAACCCATGATGGTCTCTTTCCTACTCTGAAGTGCCCCATTTGAGAGGCAAGGTGTAGGGAGCCTCACAAATCCTTGCTAGATGCTGCACAATTGTAGTTTGTCCCAGTAGTTGAGGGGGTTGCCTTGATGGACAAAGTTGGGGTATCATGGTTAATGTGCCTCTTCAGTGTTGAATGGAAAGCAGGTGCAGTACCTCGGGATTGACAAATCAGTGTGGTGGTCTCAATCTTTAAGAAAGGAGACCAGAGGATGTGTTTCAACTACAGGAGGATCACACTTCTCAGTGTACCCAGCAAAGCCTATGCCAGAGTGTTGGAAAAGAGGCTATGCCTGTTAGTTGAACCTCAGACTCAGGAGGAACAGTATGGTTTCCAACCCAGATGTGGAACAATGGAGAAGGTCCTTTGATCTCTCGAAGATACTAGAGGGGAGTTTGCTAACCCAGTCTACCTTTGTTTTGTAGACCTGGAGAAGGCTTATGACCACATTCTCTCAGATTTTCTGTGGGAAGTGCTGCAGGAGTATGAGTTGGCAGTGCCACTGCTGTATGCTATCCACTCCCGCTATACCTGGAATGAAAGTTGTGTCTACATTCTTGGCAATATGTCAAATTCATTCAAGCTGGGCATTGGTCTCCGCCAAAGGTGCATCCCATCTGTACACCTGTTCATGATCTTCATGGACAGGATATCAAGGTGCAGCTGAGTTGAGGATTGTACCTGGGAGAGGGATTTGGAGATGGCATCTCAGCTGTTTGCAGATTATGATGTCCTCCTTGCTTCTTCAGACTGTGATCTCTGATCAAACACTTCACTGCCAAGCATGAAACAGCTGGGATAAGAATCAGTGCCTTTAAATTGGATGTTATAGTTCTTTCAAGGAAGAAAGTGGAATCTTCTCTCCAGGCAAAGGGGAAGCAGCTGATCTTAGTGGAAGAGTTTAAGTTATCCAGGGGTCCTGTTCAGTGATGGTAAGCAGGAGCATGAAATTGACCAGTGGATTAGTGTGGTAGCAGAGATGTGGGCACTATAGGGATTCATGGGAATGAAGCGGGAGCAAAGTTTTCAGTTGAAGCTCTCTGTTTACAGATCAATCTATGTCTCCATTCTCACCCATGGTCAAGAAGACCAACATAAATTGAAAATGAGACAACAGTGTGACACAATTGTGCAAAAGGCTAATATTCTGGGGAGCATTAACAGGTGAGTTGTATGTAAGACATGGGAAGTAATTGTCCTACTCTATTCATCACTGGAGAGGCCTTAGATGGAGTATTGTGTCCATTCTGGACACCATGCTTTAGCAAAAATTTGTATAAATTGGAGAGAATCCAAATGAGAGCAACAAAAATGATGAAAGGTTTCGCAAACCTGACTTGTGAGGAAAGATTAAAAAAACTGGGCAAGCTTAGTCTTGAGAAAGGAAGACTGAGGGGTGATCTGAGCATTCTTCAGACATGTTAAGGGCTGTTATGAGGAGGCTGTGATCAATTCTTCTCCATGTCCACTGATGGTAGTGTAACCTTTGGGTGGGCTAAAATTCATTTAATTGCCCTTCTGCAATGCCTCACAGAAATCAATCCCAATCCCTATGGAGAAAGCAGCTGGAGACCCAGGATCCAGTCTGTATGGGACTCATAGCAAAGACTGCTCAGAGTTACCAACCTACATTAAAATACTACTAAAACCAAACATAACAATGAACTTTATTAACTACTAACTAAATAAACCTTCTCCTAAGAAAACAAAATACAATTAACCAAGAACAATCCCTAAGGAAACCCCCGCATGAAAGATACCCAAGAGTCCCAAAGTCCAGGTGGAGTTCACCCAACTCTCAGCTACAGTCTTTGTTCCAGTGTAGAGGCTTGAGTGGCAAGAAATAGCTGTCTTCTTCTTCTTTCTTTGCAGGAATCTTCTGTAGCATTCCATGCAGGCTTTTCCTTCTCCTTTGCAACCAGCCCTCAGTCACATATGCATATCTACAAAATCTGTTGCAGATGACTCCATTAGAGGGAGAAAACATCTTGTTCACTCCTGGCTCAGCTTCTCTCCTGATAACTGAGCACATGGGCTCTTCTCAAAGCAGCTCCTGCCTGCTATCTGCACAGACTGCTGCTCACATATCATCTGACTGACCACACCACATTACACCAGCAGGGTACCCTGTGGAGCATGCTCAAAATTGCTACCACTCCCTGCTTCTAGAAGTTTCTGGTTGTGGGCAGCTAATCTGCCCAGCAACAGTAACCCACCCTCAGCAGGTCTCTTAAAGAGATAGCCCTTTTTAGGCATATGGGTTACAGTAGGACAAGATGATATGGGCTTAATCTGCATCAACGTAGATTTAGTTTAGCAATTAGGAAAAAGTTTCTAACTGTGAGGATAGTTAAGCACTGGACTGGGCTTCCAAGGTAGGTTGTGGAATCCTCATCACTGAAGGTTTACTTGGTCCTCTTAAGTGCAGAGAGCTGGACTAGACTAGATGGCCTCTCAAAGTCCCTTCTAGCCCTACAGTTTTATGATTCTGTGATGTACATTTACAAGGCAGATTTTGATTTTTATAAGTGTTTTTATCTTACTTTATTTTCTTGTGTATATGCTGAACTTGTTTGGATCCAGTTGAGCTTCAGAGGGATTCACTCTTTCGGAACACACCTGTGAGCAAGATCATTCTTCAGCTAATTTCTGCTGGGGTGGGGCTCTTTGTAGATTCTTCACAAACCTATTTTGATTTTTAATACATTTATTTGTTAAAAATTACTCAATGAATGATTGGGGAAAATAAATTTCAACCTATAACTTACTCTTAATCTGTGTTTGCCATGCATTTCATTAACTAGTATTAATCCTGTTCAATGCAACACTCTTGTCACATAGGGCCAAATCCACAGCTTGTATAAACTGATGAAGCTCCTCTGCTTCCAGGAGAGCTTAGCCCAGCTGAGGATCTGATCTGTGGTATTGTTTCTTTTCCCTAACTGGATGAGTGTAGTTATTATTAACTGTGAGAGAGTGAAACCAAGTTCTATCTGGCCTTTGAGTTCCATGGGAAAATCAGTTGGTGGAGTGAAGAGCAGGTAACCTAACAAGATTTGGAGATTTATAAAACATTTTATACCTGTTTATTATTTTTTCACTTGAGTCCACTTCACTGAGAGATCACTGAAAATTAGACAATTAGCTTGTAATATAACTATAATATAAAAACAATAGTTCTCTGTAATACATAATATAATGGTCTGGGGTCAGATTATTGTTAGAGTATCATACAGGTGCCGTTGGCAGGACTGAGGTATCACTTTGATGGACTAACACATAGGTAGATACAATACTTATTCTGAAGAGTTTACAATCTAAGGTTCTAGTCCTGCAAGAGTTTATTGTGTTTAACTGACTGTCTGTTGGGTTATTCACCAAAACTTGGGCCTAATTTAAGACATAAATTAATGTGACAAGCAATAGAAAAGAAGGGGGAAAGAGGACAAGAATAACAAGTCCATGCAGGTTCACAAGCTAGTTATATGCACAGTTTGGTGGTTACAAATCATTTAAACTGTACCTCTTTTTGAAATACTGTTTTAAAATATTAAGCTTCTCACAGGACTCAGCCAGCATATCACTATTCCTGCTCTACCAGCTCAGTCTGTAACAACAACACAGCCTCTAAAGATGCACTGCGATATGACTCCCTTATGCTGCACAGACAGCAGAAGGTGGTATGGAAGTGGGCATTGCTGTCACAGGAAAATTATCTCAGTGGAAAGGGAACCTTTCTGGTGTAGAGCTAGCACAGCAGCTCTTTCATCACTTTTCCTCTGCTGCCGACATAAATGAGCATGGATGGAGCAATGGGGCTATGGATGGAGCTCTTCTATGCCAGCTGATCCTCAACCAGTCCTTTGCTGCTGCATGCCCTTCCCCTCCCTGCATCAGTCCCAGGGTACGAGGCAACTTCTGTGTCCCTTTCATGCACTGGAAAGATTAGCTATAATACTCTTATTTTGTAAGACATCCCACCAATGCTAGATATATATCTATCTATGCCAATTAGGAGGAATTTTGTACTTACTACCAGGTATTGAACAATACGCTTGTTGGATATCACACTTAAGAAATTGTGACTGATGTTGTTCAGTCCAGAACTTCCAGACTTAAAAGCAAGGATTCAAAATTCTTTACTAAAGTGATATCAGAAGGGCTGCAAGCTTTTCATCAGAGTTCACAGTAGTGGGCAAGCCCCTCAAATTTGTAAACTTCACCTTATGAGCTATCTAGCATTTGTGCCTTAACACTTGTGAGTCATGTGGCAGCTGACTAGATCTATCCCCATTGTAAATCTGAATGTAGCGATTAAACTCTCAGTGAAGACTAACTTAAAGAGATAAAAATAGCACCATTCTATCAGGGGAAATACACACTGTCCAGCCAGCATAATTAGGAAATAATATTCAGAACATTATATTAAGGATGTTAACATTACTCTATTTTAAAAAAAAAAGTAAGATTTCCAGGTTTTGATGAATGGGTTCAAAGTATAGTTCGTAACATGGAGAAATATTCATTGAAAAAACCTTTTTTGTCAATACTTGCCTGTTTGTTTTTTTTAATTCATGGACCTTAAATGTAACAGTAGCACTTCTGTGAAACTGTTGCAAAATATCTGCTAGTTTTGTGTGAATTATTTTTCCTCTGTGAGGATGACTCATTGTCATTTCTAATTTGCTGAGCACTGAAGTATCTTGGCTCCTCATTTTGCAGCTCCGGATTCTTTATTTTCAAGCTGAGCTACTTATCTATGATTGGTCAGTTAATTCTCATGGGATTATTCTGGTTCCATTATAGTATAGGCTGATCTTAGGTTGATAGCAGGATTGGCAAAGCCCATTTTGGATGTGATTCTCTGAAGAATATGGTATAGATATTGTTATTTTGGTATCACTTTGCAAAATTGCCATGAAACCAAGCACAAAATCTAGTCATTCACTCTTTTCCTTGAAAATTGGGACAATATTAATGATATTTTATTCACCATCAATTAGTGGGTGAGTAGACTTTTCCAACACTGTTTCTTAAATATTATTGTTCTGTGGTCTTTCGGTGCTTAAAACCCCCAAAGCAGTGGGAAATGAATATTGATTTTTTCTAAAATTTATATTTAATTTTCACCTTTTAGAGAGCATATATGTGTACATTAATGAGCCTGATCCTGCAAAGCAGCCTATGTGGGGTATCTGTTAGCCCACATCCAGATCCAATTGACTTCATCCGATCAGTGTAATTTCATGGCAACTGCACCAGTATTGTCCTTCTATGGTCCAATAAAGATACCCACTCTCTGACTTATGACTGTCCAGCCACCACCTCTCTTAGGCAAAAATGTGCATGCAGCTCACTCCATCCTAACCAGGTTATTTTCCAGGCAGCACAGTTCCCTGCCTACTCTGTGAATTCCAGCAAGTCAGACTGCCCCTAAGCAGGCCTGCTTTGCTTTTCTCCACAGATACTGCGATCGGTATTATTGTGCATGGTTATCCTAAACAAACACATTTCTTTTTAAGGTGAAAATATTACAGAGAAATCATATTTAAACAATAAATAAACCAACACACATGCTAATAAGCTTACCAGAGCTCACTCCCTCACTGTAATTCTACAGGGCAAGGGCTCTGGTAGCAGACAGTCCTTCAAATCCCACAAAGGATTTTATCTGTGGATACAAATTCATAGCCACCTTGACTCAGAACAAGCACAGCCATGAATGTGTGAGCCATTTCTTCATACAGACAGGACCTCTGATCATATACTCTTGTAACAGGCAACCAGTGGACAAAGGTTTCCTCCTCACCCCAATGCTTCAAAAGGCTAAGTTCTTGCATAATCAGAAGGGGTACATTAGTATACACCACCCCCTAGAGAGTTCATAGGAAACCCACTTCACTTTAAAAGTTCATACTTATCTGGCTCATTGTTTCAAATAGTCCTCTGAAGCTCATAATACTTCCCAGGGTTTCAATTAGCCAGGTCTTCCTTCCCCTTGAAATGTTACTTTCAGTCCCACAATAATACATAATCATTTGCATATTTAATACAATGAACTCCTAAGACTTAATTCAGTAAAGTTTGTCCAGAATATTACAGAAAATTACCATATCTGTCACAATCAGCTATTACATATTTATGACTCCCTTTGCAGGATCCAGGCTCATGTGAGTTCTTTCTTCTCTCTAGATTCTGACAGGCGTTCTGGCCTTGAAGTTGGTGACATGGATTTGATAAAATCTTGCATTCAGTATCTCTATCATGTAGGCTGCCCCCATACTTGTATTAAGATCTAGAACTTTATAAAAAAACACACGTCCTCATAAAACTCATTTTTGTTTCAAATACACAGATCCAATAAAGCCCTTCAATGCAATGTTAACATTAAGCACGCTGACTTTAATGGGACCTAGAATGCTTATCGTTAAGCATGTGGTTAAGGTCTTTGTTTGATGAGAGCCAAAGTTAGTCCGATCCCCGAAGAGGAAATTTTTGGAATGTATTTTAGTTGTGGTGCTTAACCAGCTATACATATATATATTGTTTCAAGTGTGGCCAAAGGGTTTGATTGAGAAAGTTTTGTCATATTACATACATACATTACAACTGTGCTGTGTCTGCTTCCCCATCAATAAGGACCAGCATTCAGCACAGACCACTTTTCCCCCGACAAGCATAAAAGCAACCTCATTAGAAAGTCAGGTAAAAGGAGTAGTATATTTGAAATGATCTTTAAAAATTTAGGCTTAAGACCTCAGTAATGTATATTTCCTAGTTCATTAATGCAGAAGTACTGCACATAGATTTTAATCTTAGAGTTAATAATAAAAGCAATTTTCACTAAAAATATAAAAACTGTAATGGTAGAATCATGATATTGCATTTAGCTCTCCCACAAAAAGTCACTTTATTACTTTCTTTTGACACTTATTTTCATTCTGGGATTAATTTTACTATATAAGGGCTTCTTAACTATTCTATTAAAATTTCCATTCAGAAGCAATAATATCTAAGAGTGAATAATAGTCATGTAAATCATTATTTCATATTAATATAAAAGATTTTGTAAGTTCTTATGAATTCTGCTGACATGCACAATTGTGAAAAGGTTATCTCTACATTCTGCAGTGATATGCGCTGGAACAAAGGAACTATTTTAAAAGCATCAGTGGAGTACATCAAGTGGCTACAAAAAGAACAACAGAGAGCCAGAGAATTAGAACACAGACAGAAGAAATTAGAGCAGACTAACAGAAGACTTCTGCTTCGAATTCAGGTTTGTATAGGAATGTCACCATGAACTACAAAGCTTTCTCACTACTTATCTATCATCAAATTTAATTCATCTATATCATTTTTTCTCTTAAATACCATTTATTAAAAGCGAATTGGCCTTTTGCAGGAATGGTAAAATTTTTCAAGTCCATATTTATTCCTATGTAAGTTATTTAGGTTTCTAGGAAAATCCTTTGATAATTAGGCCTTATGTAACGTAACACAGAGAAAGAGAGCTAATAAAATATTTTGAAGAAATGTTGTCTTCTCGTGTAGTATATCTACATTATAACTATAGCAACAACAAAAAATGTCATTTTTTCCCCCAAACAATATTGAACACTAAATCCTCCTCCATATTTTCTTTTCCTCTTTGTAAAATTTCCACGGCATTGCATTGCCTTGGGGTATATTGTGCCATGTTATATTAAGTCACATATCATCTGCTCATGTGACATAAAGTATCAGAATGTGAATCCCCTTAGCTCGAAATGCAAAATTTAAAGAAATATATCATCAGGTAAGGTACCTGCTCTCTCTCCAGCTAGCAGCCCTGAATTTTTGTGGATAATTAATAGGTAGAAATGTCTTCAGCATTCTTCCATCACCATTAAGTGGTTGAGTACTGTAGGTAATGGTATTATGAGGGCTGTTATAACTTTGATATTCCCATAGGGCATCCACTTAACAACAGGCTGAGAATTACAAAGAAAACCAGTCCATATTGTTTATAGATAGTCCACTTATTATATTTTTAAACATATTGTCACAAATGGATTAAGGACTACTGTGAATGTGAATATTCAACATATATGTATATTTCTTACCTGCAGTTGTTCTAAAGAAATAAAGTTCGCTTCCAAAATCATTATTTAAATTTTTTTTTGTTTGAAACTGTAGGAACTAGAAATACAGGCTCGTGCACATGGGTTACCAATCATGTCTTCACTCAGTGCTGTGGATGTTGCTGCTCAGGTCATCAAGCAACAGACATATCCAGAGGAGAATTCCATAAACTATTCTCAGCAACTGGTTCTGGTACACGGACCTAGCTCTGACCTTTGTGATGGATCTACAGCCTTTTCTGATCCACTCTCTCATTTCACAGATTTGTCTTTTAGCGCCGCTTCAAAAGAAGAACAAAGGTTAGAGGAAATCTTACTGGATGACACAATATCACCATTTGGAACAGATCCACTCTTGTCTGCCACATCGCCTGCTGCATCAAAAGATAGCAGTAGAAAAAGTAGCTTTAGCACAGATGATGGAGATGATTTCTAGAAACTAGGAAGGGCATAGTTAATTTTTAATCATTCGCTGGTGCTAAGAGGTTGGGTTATGAATTTAATGTTTGTACGCAGTCCAAAGATAGTGGAGAGATATTGTGGACAGAAGCTGCTGTGTGAGTAGGCTGTAGGTGAATGCATAGAAAGATGAAAGATGGACATAGAGTCGTTTTTCTTTGCCCAGAATTGACTATATCGGTTCATAGGTGGCTTTTGCACAGACCCTTCCTTGTTCATGGAGAAGACGTTAGTCATTTTACCCTGCATTCTCACACCATTATTAAAAAGGCTCCCAGAAAAATGAACACTCACATTGCAAAAAATGTATTTAAATGCTCTGTTGAATCTTTCACTCACTTCTCTCAAATTTAACAGTTTGTCAAAAATATTTGTTAATTTCTTTTTACATGAAAATGAGAAATTTAAGAAACACAACAATTGCTACACAACAATGAGGAAATGTCTGTGTGTGATGTACCTGCAATAGAGAGATTAAAAAACTCAATGCCTGCAATTAGGGAGGCATTGAGTGTTTTTTTAAAATGAAAGCACAAAGCATATGAAGTTCTTTTTAGAATCCTTATAATTTCTGTGTTTTAGTCCCAGATAGGAAAAGTATACAATATTTGATATGTATTTATGTACATTTAAGCATTACAGAAAAAACCGAAACTAACATAATGATAGTGCTTTAAAAGAATTAATCACACAGAAACAGATGTTGGATTTAAGCAACTCCAAGAGAGATTCTGTACAGTTAATAGAACATATTAAGAGTTCATGTATGTATAAGAAACAATGAACATATTCAGTGTCACAGTTAATACAAATAAAAACAATCATTCCTGGTAATAGGGCTAACACCAGCTCTTTGTTGCATAGGTACCAAAACTCTTTTCTCTACTATATTTCTTGATAAAGCTCTTTCTATACATGAAGTGTACCATGTTTCCTGTTCTGGCATAATAAGGTATTTCTAAAGGGACTATATCTAAATTGATATTTACATCTTTGATCCAGTTGGGTATGGAAGGCAATGCATTGGATTCCCATTATATGCATTTTGTCAGAGATAATTTCACTTGAAATTCATCTGTAGATTCACTATAAAAAATGAAGTGGGTAGATCTTGGAATCTAAGGGATATTCCTGATACCTATTGATATCATCTTTCTAACTGAGCATTCACCAAATATATGCACTGATGACCCCACAGAAGTGTGACTGTTAGAGGGCAGGTAGAAGACACAATTTTTATACACAGTGGGTATGTCTACATTAGCAATTTAGGTCGACTTAAGACTCCCTGTCTACACCAGACTTTCATTAAGTCGACTTAAGCAATTCCTTAAGTTGACTTAATGAAAGCTTAAATCGACTTAATAAGAACGACCCATTAGGTTGACTTAAGACTTAAGTTGACTCCTTAAGTTGACGTAAGGATGGTGTGGACGTGGACTAACCCTTAAGTTGACTTTATTAAGTCAATTTAAGGATGCTTAGGTCGACTTAACAAAGTGGACAAATTCGACTTAAAGTTAAGTCAACTTAGTCCATTTTGTTAAGTCAACATAATAAGGTCGGCTTAAAGTCGACCTTATTAAGTCGACTTAACAAAGTTGACCTAACTTTTCCTAGTGTAGACATAGCCAGTGAGATTTTGGAGAGTGATGTATATTCTTGGATTAGATTAAGTGCAATCACTCTAAATCTAATATTAATACATTGGAAATTGACCTGGCATAAATTCTTTACAGCTTTCCTCAACTGAGTCAAAAGAGAACGTTTTGGTGGTCTTTATGAAAGTCCAAACATGTTTCACGAGTGCAATTCTTGTGCTCCACTCTGCTTTGCCAGAGCCTGCCTAAAAAAAGGTATGATAAAGATAAGGGTAGTGGAGTAGCTAAGGGAGAGTCAGTCAGGCTGCTAGGTGAATGAATATTTTAAATTTATTGTCCCCAAGAATGTCTTTACCCTGATAGAGTCATCTTTTAATTTTTTTTAAATGAAATTGTGCCCAGAAGTCAAATGGGATTCTCTGGAATATCCACGAGGTTGCTAAATGGATAGTTCTCTTAGGTAAATGCTTTTACAATGGTGATAGCCCATACCCAACTAGTGCACTACCACATATCCAAACCGTTTAAGATCTATAGTTTCATTGTCTTGTGTATTCTTCACTGGAATTTTACTTGCTTATTTCATTTAATTTGGACTGACTTCAGTGCATTGCTAGGAGTTTAAACCATGGGATTATAAATTACGTAATTGCATCTAAGTATCTAGGAAGCATTATAGAGGTATAGGAGAGCCAATCTACATCTAGCTAAAGGAAGCATTTACATTTTTCGGTAAATCAAGGAGTTCTATTAGTCCACATAAATAAACTTATTTAGATTGTAAGAATTTAGATTAGGAGTCTCTTCTTTTTATACAAGTGTATACTGCCTATCACGACAGGCTCTGATTCTTGATTATGGCCCGTAGTTGCTACTACAATGCAAAAAAAAAAAAAAAAAAGAAGCTTATCGGGGTGGAGATTGGAGGGTAAAGGGACATTAATCAAAGGTAATGGTGTATAGGAAGAAGACCCATTTCAATTCGACTGGCTCAGTAAATTGGGGTTATCAAGGGAGGATCCTACTTCGCTAGAGTTCACAGTTTTATCAAGGACTAGTTTGTAGTTAAAGTCAAATACAAAATAGGATGTAGCCAAAGGAACATTTATGCCTACGTACCTAATTTTGGATGAGTATTGTCCATTTCAGATGCCAAAGGGAGGGGCATGTTGGTTAATGTCAAATATTTTCATTTGTCTTTGTACTGTAGTTTCTACTACCTTAATTTTAAATATACCAGTGTGAGTTTGCTCATAATGGAGAAAAAGAAATGAAATATGAATGTGTTACATGATTTTCCCCTTGAATTTTTAAACTATACTTCTGAACCATATTGACTTTAGGAACATCCTGAATTTAATCATTTTTACAAATGCTGTCCTAAAAATGTATTACAGTGCATCCATGAATTTTTTTTAAAGTTCATTTTTATTCATCTGACACTTTGCTCAATATGGAACACCACATGTATTTTCTGCATGAGAAATCTAACAGGGTCCTTCTATTGCCATACACTGAACTGCTGTCTCTGCGAATAAATATATTGACAGCAACTACACGTTTAGCAAGCTGTAGTCATTCATGAAAATGTTTATATTAATGCAGATGATGGTAATGCTGTGTCAATGTCATCAAATTAGTTTTCCAGTAGAAAGTCATAATTTCATATCATAGTTAGTGTTTTGATGAATTACTACAACATATTAAGAGATGTAGTGTCATGCCTGAAATTAATTAGTGGTATCAAGCGCAGAATACTTCTCCTACCCATCTGTTAGAGAATGAATCTTTGGGGAAAAAATGAAAATAAAATAAAATAAGTTGGCTCCTTAGTGGCAGAATCTATAGTTCCCTGGTATGTTTTGATCTAGTACTACAAATATGCTAATATTTACAAGAAGAGCAATAGAAGGATGCCCTACTGAATTAAGAAAGTGTTGGAGAAAGCTATGGTCAGAACTATCTTTGTATTGGTTTCACTATTCCAAACTTCCTAGTATAACAAATTCTCTTTTTCAGCTCAGATTTAGTAAATTGTACTAAAGTACTTTTTAAACACTTGTTTAAACACTTGTGCACATTGCACACAGGGCACACTTGTACAGAGGAGAGGGATTTTAAGAATATGGGGACAAATCCTGAAGCCCTAACTGAAGCAGAACTCCTACTGATGTCAATCGGAGTTTTACATGAGTAAATTCTGTATTAGGACCTCAGGGTTTGGTTCATGAGAAATACATTGAAATTATTTCTAATAAAGCCTTCTGTGCTGAAGTCTTATACAAGAGGTATGCATGGAATGTGTTTATGACTCAGGTCCTAAGAAAGACAGACTTCTAAAGTTCTTGTAGGATATTCACTATCTTAATTTTTTTGCAAATATATTAAATAAGGAGCTCTGAGCTTTTGCCTCTTTTCAGTAGCAGATATTAAAAGCTGGTGGTCATATTCTTACTGTATACATGAACAAGTGAATTGATAATTATTCAAAAGGAAAGGGAGTTGAAATATTACCATCTTGTTTAATTCATGAAATGGATATAGATACTATACTGTACTAAGAAAAGAGACCTAAATTGTTTCACTGTCTACAGTGTGGTTACTGTTTGAAACACTATCATAAGTGCAAACATTTTAACAAACAGAACTGCAGTTGCTTTAGAGGGTAAAGGACTAAATATAATTCAGTCATTTAATCTTAATAAGAGCCTTGTTATTATAATACCTTTTGACTTTAATAGGGCTGTATATATGAATGCAGGATGTAAAATTATTGTAATTTAAAATTATGTTAAGTCTGTTAGATCTATAGAAGCATTCATATTACTAGCATGAGACTGGAATATTTTTATAATAATTGCTATTTTTCATAGTTAACCATACAGTAAGTATCTAAGTATCTTGTTTTCTAAGTAAATGTATGTGACAGAATATACTTTATTACATACTGTACATGCAATCTTTATAAAAAATACACTTGGTATGTCCTGGTATTTTATGTTTATTATATTAATACAATTAAAGAACTAAAATTAAAACAGGTTTTTATATGTCCCATGTGAAATCTCACTGTCCAAACTCACTAAGAATGCACTGCAAGACAATATATGACCATCAGCCAAGAGCATCCGAGGAGATATCTTCTAGACTTTACAACTGCTAAACATTTAGTCCATTATGATACATCATGATCCAGAAGCCTTCCATTAATGAAAATAATTGATATATTCTTTAATATGGTCTCCTGCCATCTGCTTATTCCTGCTGCTAAGGCTTTGATTTATGGAAAGTGCTTTCAGAAAGTTGCAAAATTGCTAAGAGGCATGATGGTATCTGTTAAATCACTAAGATGTTCTACAAAAATCTTTTAATTTACTGGAAGTTCCCCAGACAACCTAGGATAAACAGAATACTGTATTTTAAGATATAAAACATTTTTAAAGCTGGTAATCAGGCAACATTTGGAATTGAGTTAGGATTTGGGTTGAACATTTTGAATTACTAATATCAAAAGTGCTATCTCTGGAATATAGCTGGCATGTTATGTACAAGAATGATGGAAATATTATTAATCAGGAATCTACATTTCAGACATGTTGTTTATTTCTTTTTAAATAAGGATTTGCATTTTTTATACAGCACTAGATAAATGTTTTGTTTAAAATGAAGGTAGTATTGTCATCTTTTTTATTATTCTTATGATACCATTAGTCCATTCATTAAGATATCCCTAATTAATGCTACAAACAGTGTGGGCTAATTATTACTTACATATGAAAGTTCTGTGACTAGCCAAAAGAAAGAAACTTCGCTTGTGCATACATTTACACACAGATCTGATTATGAAAGTTTTTCTGTGTGGTGCTGAGAGCTCTCAATACAATTTGAAGAAAGATGGTGCTCAGCATTTTGCAGAATCAAACTCCTAATGGTTAAATAAATAACATTAGGAAATCCAATCAGAAGTTATAAAAAAGATTAGGAAAGACATTGTGTTAGAGTCCTTGATTAAAAATGATGATGTTGGCAAATGAGAGTCAATCAGGCTTGATGTAAGCATCACTTGTATTGACAACTGATGGAAGATTAAAGGAAAACCCAGAAGTTTTGATACTGATCAGTTGCAGGGCCAAAACTAAATATAAAGGGGGTACAGTAGTGAAGTATAATAAGGCTTATTGGTTAATTCACTGATACCCATCAAGTTAAATATATATCAGTTTCATTAATTGGCCACCACAAGACAAATGTACTATATTCAGGATGATGATGATTTTGATATAATCCACCACATTGTGGTTAAGTATATGATTCATGTAATAAGAAAAAGGTGCCTGCAGGCTATTGTTCCTAGCATGGATTAAAATTTACATATTGCCTCTCCTTATGTCAAAACATCTGGTGTCTGCAAATGCTAACATTTCGTTAAAAAGTTTCATGAGCTAGGAAAAGTGGATTGGAAACATTGCCTGTGAATCATTCAAGCATTATAATAGAATAAGAGGTTATGCTAAGAAAAGGCGGATTGCTGAAAACAATACTATACTCAATGTTACAGACGCCTATGCTTGTCAATACGATGGGTAACTCTGTGTTTGTATGAGAGAGGAAAATGCCCCAAATAATAAAAAATAATTAGTAATTTTTTTCAAATGTCATGCAAAATTTCTCTCCTACATTCAAAACTATACAAAACAAATTTTCATTTCATTTTTAAAAAACTGCATTGAAAATTTTCTATCCAATTTTTCTCTGAAATTGATTAACTCTTTTTGACCAGCCCTGTTCTGTAACAAAAAATGTTACTAGAGGAGCAGAGGAGGAGACTGGCGGTGTCTGGTGGAAATCAGCTGGATTGGGGGATGGATGCCAATAAACTGCCTTTTGAAGAGAAGATGTCAGTAGATTTGTGGTTTTTAATGCCATCTTTTCTTCAGCTCCATGTTTTGGCATATGAATGTCATACTTACGCTGAATGAGTTATCATTCCCTGCCAGCTAGATGTGCTCTGAGGTGTGGTACAACTTGCTGATACAACTGACCGTAAAGGTAAGCATCAAGGTTTCTGAATGGCCAACATTAGGGGGTTTTTTTAGTGCTACTTATTGTTACCCTAGATTTAAAAAATCATTTTGGTTTCCAAGTCCAGCACTGAGCTCCCAACTGACTGTTCTTCCTATTGTTGGCAGACCAAGAGCTATCATTGCCTCACTGTGCCCTGCCAAAGGGCCCCTGCCAGGTATTTCCCTGGCAAAGAGCCCCTGATCCCAATTTGGTAGTTGGGGGAATAAAAATGAATCTTCCTCCACCCTTCTTGCCCTAATAAATTCTGCAGCCAAATACTTGTGCCCTTGGGCTCTTTCCTCCACAAAGCTCATTTATTTAGGTAGGTGTTTGTAGGTTTGGATAGGAAATATAAGGGGTTTTATTTTTGGAGGGGGAGGGCTAGAATTTTGTGAGAACGAAGTGCAAAGAAGTTGGGGTTGAAGGTGGGTTTTCTGTGTGAAGAGAATAGTGACAGGTTTGATGTTTCTGTCTTTGGTTGTACTTTAATTTCAGTGGTCAGACCCTTTAGTGTGGGACAGGTATTATTTTCATGGCTTTATTTTGAAATCTAAGGACCAGATTCTGCTTCCTTTATTCACATTCAGGTGTGCCTTAGTCCACAAATGGGAGCATATATGGAATAAGGTGCTCTTCAAAGTATAAGGTCTGGTCCTAAATAAAACATGTCAGGCGTATTCCACCTTTTCCCATGCTCAGAGCCCTATCAGTATTTCCTCCTTTGAGGTACAAACTTTGCAAACATTGTTTTTCTATTCCATTACTGTGGCACATCTGTGAGCAGGAGGGAGAAAAAAGTTTTAGCAGCTTTTAGCACCAAGTCCTCAGGCATCTTTCATATCTATACCCTATAGGGAACCTAGGTCTGTAATATAAATAATAATAAATACATACATGTGGTACATGATTCTAATGATGTAATTCAGTTTCAAGCTTTTACTATCATTCATAAACTGCTTCAGCAGTTCTCTTGTAATTTATGATATCAATAGAGCCCCTTAAATTACATCCTATATTCTGCCACGTATTGCCCTATGAAACAAAATGATCTTGTATCATTGTAAAAATGGCATTAAACACAGAATGAGCCAATGAGTATCCTTTATTGAGGAAGAGAGTTAGTGCACATGATAGCATATATGACAACTGTAATATGCAACTTATTTACTTCTGAAATATATATTTTCCAAATAGCCTTGTAAGGAATATGAAACACTCTGACTGAGGGTCTGTGCACCTCTTTACACCATCTTTGCACTCTCCTAACTCTGGGCTGCCTCAGGAGCTAAAATAGGTGCCTATATTAAGGGCATGTCTATGCTGCATGCATCTTATGGTGGAGTATGGAGTGTGTACACTGCATGGCCCTGTAGCATGGGTACAAATAACAGTGTAGATGGTGAGACATTGTTTTGGTGACATGTCTGAACCTTAGGGTATCTACCCTACACAGCTTATTATGTACACAAGTTGTACCTCACCCGTCCGCTATTTTTAGCATCCCATTTTGGAACACTTTACCTACCAGAGCCTTTCCCTACTGACACCCCGCCAGCTGGTGTCTTTCACTGCCAGATGAAGCTACACACTGCAGTATGGATGCAGCCTGCTTTTCACTGCAGGAAGTAACTCACTTACATCACAGGAAACAGCATGTAGGCTAAAGTTTAGACCTTTTCTAAATTCTAGCAGATTGTCTCTGGGGGGGACTCCCTGCCCAGCATACCAGTATGGTACAGGCCTGCCCCTGTGCTGGGTGTACTGGAAGATCGTCAGAGGGACCCTTATGGTGAGTCTTTTCTCAGTGGCTGTGAGGCTTTTGTGGTGTCTGTAGGAAGTAGCATCATGCAGGGAGCATAGCATGAGGGAAGAGCCTGGTAACAGATGAGATGATGATGTAATCTCAGGGCTTTTTTTGTGATGGTAGTCAGGGGTACTGAGTACTGGCACCTTTTTTTCACAGCGCTGTGGCCACGGCTCCTACTGCCACCACCACCGGCTCCAGGTGCCTGGCTGAGTACCGGGACCTTTTCTTTTACAAAAAAAGCACCATGTAATCCAATTTGGATTTTTATGCCAGTTGTTCTGAATATCTCTCATTTGACTCAAACTGAATTTGTGTCTCCTGGTTTTGTGGGTGGATCAGGAAAATGCCAAAGAATCCAGCTGAGGGTGGATCACAGAAGGGTAGGGTGGTGCCATCCTGGGAGCACACAAGCTTTTCACTTGTCACATGCTGGTGAAGCACTGAAATAGTGACGGGGGTTGGTAAGGGACTTTTCACAACTCCACAGAGAAAACTTTAGAGCTGACCGTGTTAGCTTGAATTCAGGTGCCTTCTTGTCTCTGCAGTGTGTGAGCTCTCCTTCGGAGGGAGTCCTGAGGGAGGAGCTGGAGGGGAATGCCTTAGCACACTGGCTCCATCAAAGTTATTCTGCAGTGAGGGTTCTGCCTGAGGCCCTGGGAGACAGCGAGGAGGTGCAGAAACTCTGAGGGGAAACTCATGTAGTTTTGTATCCCGTGGCAGGGTTTCTCCCACAGAAGGAATGACTAGCCTTTAATTATTAAAATCTTTAGGAAATAGTGTATAGGGTTGTGCTGCACAAATTGCGTTTGCAAAGCCACCTGAGCTCCTCAATGACAACTTTTAGTTTTATCTTGTGATAATTTCCTAACAATTAGTTCATTGGATTGTTTACCATATTTCAGTGAAGAAAGTCATGTATATTAAGGCATCAAAGTGGCATTCAGAAGTCAAACTAAAACCATTATACTGGCCAAAATATTTGAAATGTTAATAGGATCTTTAGTAGTTGACAATGACAGATATGATTTTTCAAAGCATTTTAATGGAGTTTGACCTTGATTGTTACCTCAGAGGGAAGATGACTTTAGACATGAGCTTTTCTCTTGCAAAAGGAGCAAGAACAATTATAACTTATTTTATGCAGCTAGGGAAACTATTGTAGTTGTTCCAAAATCTGTGCAATTGGTATTGTCTGAGCAGAATTACTTATCTGAAAAAAATCTAAAAGGCTCGTTTTGAAGATCCCACCAATTTGGAGGAAAAAAAAAAGTGGATCTGGACCTAAACTTTAGTCTTAGTTACATGGGTATTTGAAAAGCAAAACTTAGAGACAAATGAGACACAGCACTTGAAAATGTCTAAACTTTTTTATTCAGCTCCCCAATCTGATTGTAGATGCACCTAACTATTTGCTTAGGATAAACTGCCAGCTCATGGCAATCAAATTCCAAAGGGGTAGCCGTGTTAGTCTATTGTAGAAAGACAACAGAGTCTTGTGGCACTTTTAAAGACTATAAATAAATCTGTTAGTCTTTAAAAGTGCCACAAGACTCTGTTGTCTAGCTCATGGCAATGTTATCTATACTGCTTTATATCACATTTGTCGTATAGTGCTAAAGAATTTTTATTTAACTTGTTGTAGAAAAGGACCCTGGCCTTCCTCTGAGCCTGGGCCGGAGGATAGGCCTGAACATCCCCCCTGGCCAGACAGTAGTACTACAGATCTGCAGCCCCGGAAGTGGAGGGGCGGGGCCCAGGCAGGAAGGGAAGATATAAAAGCCAAGCCAGACAGCTCAGTAGGGCTGGAGCAGCTGTGGAGGCAGGATGTGCTGCCTGGGAGGCCACGGACTAGGCCAGGCCGGGCCTTGACTGAAGGGCGGCTACGGGGGTCCTGGGCTGGAGGGCAATACGGCCCACCCAGTCTACTGGGTCCCAGCGACTGGGCGGGGATTCCTGAGCCTAGAGTCCGGAGAAAGCCTCCCTGGCTCCCCTGGGAACGAAGTGTGGAGCCCCTCTCCCCGGAGGAACCTGAGGAACCGCTGATCCCCTGTTACCTTGAGGAACTCCCCTCGGCCGAAGACCCCGAGGAACAGACACCCGCTGCTGGGCCCTACGACCTGGAGGAGCTGCCCTCTGCCAAGGAGCCACAGGAGTTCCCAGACCTACCGCCTATGGACACCGAGGGCCTGGTTGGGATCCCCCGAGCAACCTACCCTGCGGACCCGGAGGGAGACTCTGCAGATACAGGTACCCCAAACCCCAGGGTGGGAGGAAGTGGCCCAGGGGAGGCTGGCTGCCACACAGTGGGTGGCGGAGCCGCCGGAGGTCAGCGCGTTTCGGCGGGAGCCCTGCTGACCCCAGTGGCAGACCACTCTGCCACTGGATAGGGCCCTGGGCTGGGACGCAGTGGAGTGGGTGGGCCTGCGTCCCCCTCCCTCACCCCTTTCCCTAACCACCCGGAGCGCTCAAACTCCTAACGACCCTACAAGGTGGTTTGTGACTCGGTGCCTGCCCCGCCCCACCTGAGGGGCTGGGGGCAATTGGCTCTGTGCCTTGCCTGCCCCACCCTGTCTGAGGGGCAATTGACTCTCGGCCTGCCCCGCCCCACCTGAGGGGCCGGGGGCAATTGACCCTGTGCCTTGCCTGCCCCACCCTGCCTGAGGGGCCGGGGGCAATTGACTCTCTGCCTGCCCCGCCCCGCCTGAGGGGCCGGGGGGCAATTGACTCTGTGCTTGGCCTGCCCCGCCCCGCCTGAGGGGCCAGGGGCAATTGACTCTATGCCAAGAAGGGTGCTCGCCAATGCTAATTCCCCTGAGGCCCACGAAGAGGGCGCCCTCCGGGCCAGCCAGTGACTCGAACTCTACACTTGTTTTGTGGAATTTAATTCTAGTTACAGTGTGTATTTTTCATCAACAAATGAAATGAAATGTACATAGTAGAAAATGAGTTGTGTTTTAAAATGTTCAGACCTGTCAAGTGTCCATTATACATCAGACATATATATATATTCTGCGCAGGAAGTAAAAAGCAATATGAATTTTTACATTCTTTGTAATTCATATTTACCTGTGGGCATGTATGGAATAATTCTAATAAAACTGCAGTTACTTACAGTTTACAGAATGGGACTAATGGTGGCAGTTGATCCTAAACTGACACAAACCAGATATTCTCTTAATGTGACTCCAAGGAATTTTAAACTGACTCTGTTAAAGCCAAGGTTATTTGCCTTGGGGATGCCTAATGGAAGGGTTATTATAACACTGTCCACAAATAGGTGTCTTGAGAGCGCTGAGGCCATAATACTTCATTGACAGCTAATAGATTGTGCTATTGCTGTATCATAGTGATCTTTGAGGTCAAAGGTCATACCTCGCCCTTAATATTTAAATAAAGATACTTGACTAGAGCAGAAAACAGCTTATTGCCAGTGATGGCTGCTGCTCAATTTACAAGAACCTTTACAAAGTCATGCTAATTCCTGGCCTTCTTAGAATGCATGGTAACCTTTCATAAATCCATCTTTTCCAGATGTCCTTGGAAATGACAGTTATAAAACTACAAATGATTTGTAATACAAAATGGGACTGACAGACTTGAAGATTAGTTCTCAATGTACTAAAATGACTGAAGACTATAGCTAACAAAAGGCTTAAAATGAATCAATAAGTATCTGCCGAAACAGCTCATGACTATCTTAAATGCTTAGTAACGGCTGGAAAATACGAAATTCTTGTATGCGTGTGTTTAAATATGACAAGTAGCAGTTTTTCTCATCCTGGAGCAGAACTTCCTCTCTTTTGGGCTAGTCTTGAAGGCAGATTTTAAACAGATCACACTTTAAATCCCCCAACCTTTGTTTTTGGTCTCATTTTCTTTATGATAAAGGCCCTACTGGAATCCTGGGATAAAAGTCAAATAATAGCAGCTGAGGTGTGGAGCAGACATGGAAAATTGTGGAAAAGTAATACTGGACCTTTATTAATTGCAACAATTTGGAAAAGCCAGAGAAGGTGTATTGGCTTAAGAAAATATTGCTGGAAAAATATGAACACTCAATTAATATATCATGCAAGCTAGTTTTTTTTATAACCAGACCTTTTTCTGCAGCTATATTACAGTCATTTATGTTCCAAAGGGGTGGCTGTGTTAGTCTAGTTCTGCGAAACAAACAAGGAGTCCTGTGGCACTTTTAGTCTATGTCTACACTGGCAAGTTAGTTCAAATTTAGGAAGCTTAATTCAAACTAACTTAAGCCTTGGCTACACTAGGCTTTCATTAGTTCGAATTAAGGGCTTCCTTAATTTGAACTAATAAATTCACTTATACTTTTCGAAGTAAGGGTTCATTCGAACTAGTTAGTTCAAATTAACCCAAGGTGGCCATGTTAGTTTGAACTAAGCGCTTAGTTCGAAGTAACCGGCACATTGAGCTCAATGCAATTGACTAATTGGAACTAAGCAAGTGCCATTTGAATTAAGTTAATTTGAACTAACTAAAATTAGTTTGAATTAGTTGGTTCGAATTAACTAATTCAAACTAAGTTTGGTAAGTGTAGACATAGCCTTAAAGACTAACAAATTTATTTATTGCATGAGCTTTCATGGGAGAAACTCCCACTTCGTCAGATACTTTGAAGATGGGGAACTAACTGATAGAGGGAGCCCCACTGTCCCAGAGCCAAGAGTCAGAACCATGCTCCCCTAGGGCTGACAACCAGAACTCCACCACTGTCAGCTCTGATAAATGAGATTCTACTGTACTGATGGGGTTCTAATGTACTAATTTCTAACTGGGGTTGTAAATGTACTAACTAGTGTGTGTTGCAGACCTCAGAATGTATGCAAAACTGTGCAAAGTACACTAATTAAAATAAAAATTATGGAGGAAGCCTAATATTGCGATATCTGAAATATCACAAATTAAGTAGGACTTTATTTATGATGCAGAAACTAAACGGTCGGACCAAATACTGCCCTGATTTGTAGGAGGTGAAATGTAACAGAGTTCAAGGTACATTTAGATTTATCAGTTACAACAGAAAATGTGGCTGGTTTAAATTAATAATATTCTCTTCACAAAATTTAAGAAAACACACAAAAGCTCTGTTTATTTTATTCTACAGGGTTGCTAGTATGTATATGATCAAGGGTTCAAATTTTCAGTGAAATTATATAGGGTAATGTATATTTACAGGAAAAATCTGTACTGCTACATCAAGACTGTTTATAACTTAGAAAACAAAATGGATTTTTTTAGAAATGTGCCCTTATGAGCAATACATAATTTTACTATCTATTTTCAATCAATGGAGACAGTCAGTGGAAATAAAAGGCACCCAGGACTTTGGGATCTGTGGTTTTCTAGCAAAGGGTAAGAAAATATTTTCTATCACTTTTAATAAAATAGTTTTTGATAGCCTAAAACACAGAAGCACTCTTTGGCACATAGAATCCATTCAGGGCTAGCCTTCCTCATAAAGCATTAGAATGACAGCAAACAAGACCTGCTGTGGGAGAAGAATCTGCTTTACAGCCCAGATCCACGACTCCTCTTTTCTTCATTATCCCTCCTACTTTCCATTTATATATCCTCAGCTTCATTCTCATACTACTCACTCAGGACACTTAACCCCTGACAAATGATACCACAGTATCATTGGAATTCTAAAGCTTTTTTTAAAAGTTACATAAGTTTTGGTAAATTTAAACACATAACAAATGTTATTAGCTGTGTTAAAGCAATATATGCCATTGATAATGTCATCTTTATTCATATTTTCACACCTTGAAAATGACCTAAAAGAATGATAGTACTTATTAGAACCATTCAAATTATTAGTTGTGAATACATTATCAGATATTAGCTTTTTGTTTGTGATTTTTTTGCCAATCCAGATAGATTTCCACAAATGTATTTGTTATACACAAGTATTGAACAGTTTATCAAAATATATTTCAACCTATAAGGTGTTCACAAACTTTTGCCGAAGCTATTTGGCATTTCTTTATTTGAGGAATGTGACTGTTTGCCCTGAACTCATGGTATTGTTTCTGCTCTTTGCTTAGATGAGTGAATCAGCCACCCCCCAGTTATATAAACAAAAAGTTATTCATACAGACGTTCATGAAGAGCAATTAATGCAGGGTAAAAATGGGGTCAAAACAAACGGTCATTCAGATTTGGAATGAAAGTTCATGAAACCTGTGTTTGTAGTTTCCTTTCAGGTTTAGTTTTTATCATCCATGCCTGTGTAACATTCCAACCCCCCACCCCCTCCTCCACCGCCCCCTAGTTATTACACCCTGGCTTAGAGCACATGACAAATAGCTATGGTATTACGCTTTATGGACAATTAATCATACAGAATGAAAACAAGGGAGTAATATAAACAGTATGCCTTTTATGTGTTACCACAATTCTGTGGTTACCACTATATATGTGGCCTACTGTACTGTGGAAGTGCATCAGAGCAACACTGCTTTCTTTTGGACTCTCAATACTGCCTTGACCCCATAATCCTTTGATCCAGTTGGCTGTGACAGGTTAACAAAGGAAGGGAAGAAAGTTTTGGTGTTCACTACAGCCCTGAGAAGCGCTGGCAATGAGCTCTCCAGATCTTTTCCTCCATGAGACTGTAACGCCACAAGCTGGCAGGACCACTGACATCAATACCTGGCCCCAAGAAGACCAGTCAATGGCCCCCCAAGAAAGGGATGGCTGAGGTCCGAGCAAGCTTCCATTGGAAGTTTTTTTCCCTTATTTATTATGCTGGTTCCTGGGTCGTTGAGGAGGCAGTATCTGCTACTCAGCTTCCTGGGTCTCATCAGAGAGCTTACTATCAACCATGAAGCTGCATAGCAGATACCACCTCCTCAGCTGCCCAGAACATGCATGATGCATACTAAATAAGTTTGACTCAGGAGGGACAGAGAGAGTGCAAGTGCCAAGGGCCTTTTGGGAAGGTGTGGGTGGAGGAGATGAGGATACATATCAATCTTCCCTTCTGCCTGGGCTCTTTAAATCTCTGGGGCCCTGGGAAATTTCCCCTGCCCCCATTGGCTAGTCTGCAAGTTGGTTAAGTCTCCCTCGTCAGTATCAAGAGATCCCAAAGCTTATCATTCTCAGCTCTTTTGCCCTGCTCTTTTGCCCGCTTCCAGAACCTTCTGATTTATTCATCTACATAGCCCACAACTAGAGAATGTGGGCAATTTTCTCTTAAGGCCACAGTACCAACTGCACAGACATCTGAGATCAGATGATGTAAATTCAATTACTTCAGATTTACACTCAGGTAACTGAGCTCAGAATCTGGCCTTCTCTACCAGTTTATAAGTAAAGTTTACAAAGGCTCCCAATAGATTCTATGTGGAAAATATACTTCTAAATACATGCCTGACTTGTGAGTGGCATATGAACAATTTGTTTGGCTACACAGATGTTTACCTAAAGCAGGTTAAAATCAATTAAAAATAGGGTTTCTTTTTAGAGATAGTGAAACATACATAGCTCACAGCTGTTTGTTTTATAGGGAACAGAAAATTGGAATGATACAAGAAAGATCCCCATTGGAGGTAACAAGATATGAGTACGCAATGCAATGTGAGCAAATTTTTTTCCAAGTGGGTAAGAAATATGACAGCACAAATAATACTGTAGCAGTACTCTAGTACTAAGATTTCTGATCTGTTGCTACATGCCCACATAACCCATCCCTGCATCCCACCACTTACCCTTCACATTCAAGAAACTGCACCAGAATGGAAGGAGACAGAAAGAAGTTTTAGATGGGCACATATGAGATAGTTTGACTTAATCCATCTGACCCAAACCAGTAAATAAATTCCATCATGGAAAAAAACCAACCTTCCCCCTCAACAATGAAAAAAACCCCAAGAACAACAAAATCCAGTAAGCTGCCTCTAAAGTTTAAAGGATGTAGCTGGTAATTTACACTAAGATAAACATACTGTTGCTTAATTCCAAAGAGGTAGCCCTGTTAATCCAGTTCAGCAAAACAAACAAGAAATCCTGTGGCACTTTTAAAGACTAATACGTTTATTTATTGTATGAGCTTTCATAGGAGAAAAATCCTACTTCATTCTGAATTCCTCTATTCCTAGTCTTTCAGGTCAGAAGGGACCATTGTTATCATCTAATCTGACCTCATGTCACCATCAGGCCACAGAACCTCACCCACCCACTCCTGTAATAGATCACTAACCACTGGTTGAATTACTGAAGTCCTCAAGTCATAATTAAAAGACTTCCAGATATAGAAAAGTTATAATTAACTCTTGTTTAAACCAGCAAGTGACCCATGCCCCAGGCTAAAGAGAAAGGTGAAAACGCCCTATCTGACCTAGGGGAAAATTCCTTCCCATCTGTAAATATGGCGATCTCTTGAACTCTGAGCATCTGGGCAAGACCCACTGGCCAGACATCTGGGAAAGAATTCTTTGAATAACTCAAAATCCTCCCCATCTTGTGCCCCAGCTCTAGCCATTGGGAAATTTTGCTACTAGCAGGAGTAGATGGGCCACATGCCATTGTGGGTAGTCCCATCATACCATCCCCTCCATAAAATTATTAAATTCAGCCTTGAAGCCAGTTGGGTTCTTTGCCTCTACTGCTCCCCTTGGAATGCTCTTCCAGAAATTCACTCTTCTGATGGTTAGAAACCTTCATCTGATTTCCAGCCTAAACTTGGCTAATGGCCAGTTTATGTCCATTTGTTCTTGTGTCCACCAGGGCCAGATTAAGGCACCGGGGGGCCCAGGTCTGCTCACTCTTGTGGGCCTCTCTCACTGTGGTGACCCCTCGCCTGGGGAGGGGGCACAACTCAGCACTGGAGGGGGCTGGTGGGGCCCATAGACCAGCCAGCTGCGAGGCCAGTGCTTGGCACTGGGGAGGGCCTGGCCAGCCAGCACTGGGGAGGCAGAGGCCTTGGGACCAGAGGCCATGAATTGTGGCATTACTGCCCTGCCCCACCACAGGCTGGTTGGTGTGCCCCAGGGAGGAGGGATAAGCCAGTACTTAGCAGCTGTGTTCTGGGCTGGGGCCTGCTGGTGTGTGCTGCAGCCTCTGGTGACAATGCCGTGGCCCAACAGTGTTCCAGGCCCTGGAATGGGCCAGGAATGGACTATACCCCTATCAGCACCTTCCAGGCCCAGCCAGTGCTGTGTCTGCCAAGCTGGCTGGATTTTTGGCGTGGCAGGGACCCAGGGCCCCTCTTTATCCCGGGGCCCAGGGCTGAAGCCCCTAAAGCTCCTGCCTTGATCCGGCCCTGGTGTCCACATTGGCACTGAACTTAAATAATTCCTCTCCCTCCCTGGCATTTATCCCTCTGATGTATTTATAGAGAGTAATCATATCTCCCCTCAAACTTCTTTTGATTAGACTAAACAAGCCCAGCTCTTTGAGTTTCCTCTCTCACAGCAGGTTTTCCATTCCTCTGCTCATTCTAGGAGCCCTTCTCTGTACTTGTTCCAGTCAGTATTCATCTTTCTTAAACATGGGAGACCAGGATGAACACAGTATTCCAGATGAGGCCTTGTATAATGGAAATAATACTTTCCTCTCTCTCCTGGTAACACTGTACTTCACCTGATGCATCCTAGGATTGCATTAGCCTGATAGGAACACAAAAATAAGTAGCTGGTAAGAGAGAATATCTCGTATAATCTGTACATTGCCATAGTCTTTTATAAAAGAAAAAAATAGTGCAGCTGTAAAGAGAGAATTATATTTCTTTTGGGGATCAATCTTCTCCAATTCTTGATTCTTCTCTTTTATAATTTAGTTGATTCTATCTATTTTTCCTTTCTCCAATGATATCATTGTCATCCAAAAAACTATGGGTACATTTATTTTAACCTACTAGCAATTATTTAACGCAAAAACAGCTGACACCCTAAGGTGTCTGTCTTCCGAATCAGAGTGCCCAATTTTACAAAATGCTCGCACTTAGCTGCCAGTCAGCTCTCCTTTATCATTAGCTGAAAACTATTGGTATAAAGCCTGAGAGAACTGTGCATAACTTGCCTAGTGAAAAGGCGCCTATGTCTAAGGAGAGTTTAATTAATGCAAATTAAGAAAATTAGAGGTGAGTGGAAAAAATTAGGGCAGAAAATAAAAATAGATCTGCAAAATATTAGCTCTCCCTTGGTCTCAAAAGAGATCAATAAAATCTTAACAAGAGAAAAGGCACTTAAAGAATTCCTTTGGGGCCAACAGAAGTCTAAAGTGTGATATTTTGAAAATGCCATAATTTAATGACAAAACAATGTTATTTTTATATGAAACCGAACTTCACCACCCCATCTCACCCTGCTGTTAAAAATCACATTCAACTAGGTTAACCCTCAAAACTCATTGACACAATATCCTGGGGTTTTAACACTTTTCTGCCTATTTTTTTTCCCATGTTGCAGCAGTTCCAGACATCAGTCACCAGAGAAGTCATAATTATGAAATTATTTGTCACAATTCAGACAGGAGTTACAGACTTCTTTTTAAATCATGTACCACACAAGAGACTAACAGGTAAACAGTGCTGCAGTAAACAGACCCAATAATTTTTTCACGGCATCCTACTCCAAGGGCTTAAATCTCTGATGAACTGCTTACTCCATCTCTAATTAGCATCAACACTAATAAACATTATTTACTATTCATATTTGCTCATATCCTTATCTTAGATTAACCACTGTTTAATATGTGATTAAAATTATTCTACACATCATCAACTGATCTATGTGAAACAGCAGAGCGAACAAAAGAAGCTTAATCTTCCATGAAGCTTCAGTCAAGTGAAACTGTACATAATCCAGAGACAGTTTCTTTTTGATAACCTGTCCTTGATGCACACTGCCTGTCCCATATCTCTGTCTCTGCATATTTCATGCTTGTTCATAAAAAATCATGATTATCATTAATTTGCTGATTTTTCACACACTTAGAGTCTGATAGTGCAAATCGTGGATGCAGTTCTTGTTTCTGTGACCTGTCCCATTGACAGCATCAGCTGCCATGATACCAGTGGGACCACTCACAATAGCATTATACCCAGGAAGAAAGAAGAGGCTACAGGATTCAGGCTTTGAATAGCAATTGTAATTGCAAACTCCTTGAGGCAGGAACCTGTCATTTTTGTCTGCTGAGTAATGGCACTTCTATGGTGTTGTAGCAAACACACGCATTAATTAATATATAATTACAAATTAAGAATAATAGCAGTTGGCAAAAACTTATTAACTGATACAGGCACAATTGCAGCAGGATTATTTGTGATCACTTATTCACACAAGCACTGTCAGTGAAGTATCTGGTTCCCCAGTGGGATTAGTCACCTCTGTAAGTGCTCCTCGATGTCAGGGCTCCACAAACTGGCCTTCGTAAAATAAACTAGATTTTTAGACTGAATGCTTCTGTGGCTAGAAATAATGAATGTTATAAAAATATCACATCGTAGTAACAATATTTGAATTCGTCACGTTGTTATAGCTCTCAACAAATTTAAGATAGATCTTGGCATAGCTCCATTGAAGTTAGTGGAGTTACACTCATTTATGTTAGCTGAGCATCCAGCCTGGTATCTTAACATATGTCTTTTATCCAGATTGCACCTTTCTTGGCATAATATCTGTCTCTCTAGGTCTCCTTTCTCATGTCTCAGCCCTGATTTTGTATCACACTGTACTATATGCACAGTAAATGAAGCATTACAGTAATTTTTCAGGCTCCGAATTATTTCCTGGATGTAACTTCCATTGTCATGATTGGAAAGTTTGCATGTAGCCAATTATCCAAATTTAGAAGGAACAAAAACAATATGTTCACCATTTAGTAAAGGAAAGTTAAGACTGTACAAGCTAAGAGAAAACAATAAAACCCTTTTGAGTTACACACATTTTATTCCACTAGAGGTCTCTCTCGTAACAGCTTTCCTTCTGCTGGGATCATTAATTATTTTACTCAAAGGAACAATTCTACCTTTTAGATTGGAATGCCTCACTTTAAGTGTTATGCTAGAGAAAGATATAATGCCTCCTTAGCTTGTTCTCCTGCTGATGAGTAGATGTTGGGTTGACTGAATGAATCAGCTTGGATATTTTAATACACATTGGATATGCTTTAGCAAAGAAGTTTGAGCTTTCACCTTGGCTCCCAAAAGGTTGAAAATTTGACCAGATAAAACAATATGCTACAGTAAAAAGTGCCTTACCATTGAGAGACAGGCAGCATGATACTTCAAACTCTCCAAAGGACACCTAGGAGCTGGTATATACTTTAGATCCCATAATTGTAAGCATGAACCCTTTCACATTCATTTCTATTTCTTTTTAGAAGAAAAGGGAGTGAGTTTTCCCACTTGTGTTGGCCCTAAATGTTTAATATTTTATTCTTTCAAATCCTGCATCTATTTTTTTAAAAAATAGGAATATTATTTTAAATGATTTCTATCCCTTTTCATTACATTCTCATTATGAAATAACATTAATAATAATTAATAAACAAACTAACTATTTAGATACAATACTTCAATTTTTAAAAATGCTTTCAGGTGGTGCCCCCTAGGAGCTTCTTACCCAGATGAAACACAACAATTAACTAACTTAAAATAGGGATAAGTTATTGTGATTCTTAAAAACAAAAGAGATGAAGAAAATGAAAAGAAATGAGGGGAAAAACCTTCCCATAAACAATGCAAACCACGTTTGAACGAAGTACGGTAAAGCACACTGATATCAACTGAAGGACTATATAAATATTCATAGGGTATAAAGAATTTTCAGATTTCTGAGGACAGTGGAGGAGAAAGGTGGAGAGACAGTTGCATCTTTCTCAGCACAGGGAGTTGCATGTAAGAGGCAAAGAAGGACATACTGTAGCAAATCAATTCCAATGTTATGCTGGAGGAAGAGTCAGCGTAAGTGAACAGATTCGGCAGCTGAACACAGAGGTAGGCATTGTGTAACAGTGGGAGGAAACAAAGAGATTTGAATGAATAGCAGTAACATGATACAACCTGGCCAAAATCAGAAGAAAAAGTCACAAAGTTCGAAGGGAAGATATACTATAACAAACAGTGTTCTGAATTAAGCAAGAAGGCATGTTGAGGGGTGTCCAAGTCAAAAACCACAGAATGCAGGCTGTGCTAAATGATTTGAAGATGAAGCCTATTTCCTGTAACAAACTGGAAAGTATAGTTGGTGTGGAAATATATACATGCCACACTCACTTACTGGGATTGTTAAAAGGTCCAGATTCTGATCTCACTTACACCATTTTCACACTGGTGTAACCAGTTGACATCAATGGAGTTACTTTAGATTTTTCAACCCACTGAGAAAATGCTTCCTTTAAGATTTTTAAGGGCCAGACTTTCCAGCGCCATGTCATTCCCATCTTTCTAAAATGGATGTAAAATGTTCCCATTCTGCTGTGGCAGTTTTTTATACCCACTTTGCACTCCCCTTGTGCAGGTCTAAATAACACAGGTGAAGGGCATCAGAATCATTTTGCAGTGATATTTTTATTGTTAAAATATATAATGGCTCAGATTTCGGGCCAGGGCACATCCATAGTGAGACAGGCACGGGTCTGAACATCCTGGCTAGATTCCACCCTCACACACAGTGCTGGAGCGATATTTATAGTGGGGGTGCTGAAAGCCATTGAACAAAACTGTAAACCCTGTATATGATGGAAACCAGTGGGTACTGCACCCCTACGCCACTAGATCCAGCACTTCTGCTTAAACCAGGCCAGTGTTTACTCTCAGGCCACCTACATGCCTACATGTCAAACCAGGATGCCTGCGTTTCATCCCTGCTGAGCTGGAGAGAGAAAGGATCCGACTATTGGAGGGAGTTGTGTTACCCAGTTCAGCATCCAGGAAAAAGGCTGCTACAGAAAATGGAAGCAATGTACTAAAGTCAGAGTCTCCTTGAGAGCAGAAGCAAAATGCCATAGGCATCAGCTTGGTAGTTGCTGAGCAAGGGAGCCCTTGTGGCTCTGGGTGGCTCCACTGAATACAGAGTAGCAGCTTGTAAGGAGAAATGAGTGCATGTGTGATGGGAGGAGACCTGAGCATGCCCAGTGCCTCCCTGCTTTAACATGGAAGGTAAAGTCCAGCTCATCTGCCTGAAAAATGGAGAGAGAGAAAGTGCAGCCCGCAGAGAATTGCTGCCTGTGGGCTCTAGCAGGTGTGCAGGCTGGGACCCGCTGTGCAGAGCAATCTTCCCATCGCATGGCCATCAAGGTAGGAGGACATAGCAGCTTTCTTAATGGGCCCCTCTTGCATCAAGAAACCATTTTGTTTTGAAACATGCTAGGGACCCAGTTCAGTTCATCTCTTCACCTCCTTGAGCAGGTCTCCTGCCCTATCCACTGGACCACGCTGTCTTTCACAGAATCTGGGGAGGTTTTGTTTCAAGGGAATGAAAAAAGCATGCCAGTCCCTCCCTGAGTCGGTGTGGAGGACAGACTCCTGCTCGTCTGCTGGAGACTCCACTTGTCCCCTTTGAGCAGCTTTGCCCCACCTTCCAATCCTCTCCCAGGCAGGATGATCTGTAGTGCTGAGTGTTTACTGCAGGACCAGATTATGCTTCAGTAAGGGGCAGGTGCTAAGAGAAGAGTCACTGGGGAGTGTGGAAGGTACTTTGCTCCCTCTGCTCTGCTAAAAGGAGAGGAAGCAAACCCTCTTGTTTTCTCTAGTGTGTGGCAGCAGCACCTGCCTACAACTCCCCCTGATCCTTAGTTGTTGCAGTTAGATTCCCCCCTTGTATTTTAATTCACTTCAACCTCTCATGTGAGTCTAAGCAAACCCCCAACTATTGCCTAAGATAGAGCTATGGCCCCCACATATTTATCTGGATTCTAATTTGGCTAAAGCTATAAATTAGGAAAATGGGAGAGGCTTTATTATCTCTGGGTGTGTCCTTGTTTGGCAGATCCTTAGCTAGTCAGTGGGGTTTTCATTTAACCTATTTCTATGATGTGCACTGTTTTTAACATTCTCAGAAAAAAATATTGCAGCCTATTGGGGAGATTTTATTAATGACAACTCTTTAATAACTGTGCTAACCAATGTCATATAGCTGACATCACTTCTTTAATGGGATCCTTCTTTATAGTCTAGAGTGATGGGAGATTATAACTGGATAGGAGACCACCTAAGGTAGCTATTTCATGGTGACATCACAATTCTTAGGCAAATTCCATTGCAGGAGGATGATCTCTGGTGAGAGGGTTTCCACACTGCAGGAGAACATTGCTTAACTAAGGGATAATAAGAAATGACTTTCAGCTACAGAATCCCATCCAGGGACCAAAGGCTGAGGGAGGAAGTCAGAGAGCCAGGAGACAAGTCCGGCTTTAGCTAGGAGGAGGAAGAGAAATTTGGAGGCTGGAGGTTAAAAGAGATTAATATAATGGAAAGGAAAGCGATGCAGGGAATGAGGAAGGAAAAGAGAAGATCCATCATGTGGCAGATTTGAAGAGTAATGTGCCAGAAAACACTTTTTACAGTGACACTAATGCATACAAACTGCTCTGCAGTGGAGTTTATTTCTGAACCTAGGCTACTTATTTAAAGGGGAAGTTATCTGCTTCTCTCCTTGACCCCTGTGGCTGTACCATATCAAATCAGGCATTTTCCAGTTATCTTCTTCCTCATTGAAGAGTGGGACAACCTTCACAATTCCCAGCAAATAAAGGAGAAAAACTCTAAATTGGTACTAGAAATCCCTTTGCATGCCAGGAACTAGGTGAAATAGTCCCAGTGCAGGCGTTATAAATCCAAGAGTCAGGATCTGTGGAATGTAAGATGCAAGAAGCAAGCTCATTCCCATCAGCTCTTCACCCCAACCCCTTAGGATACTTCATGACCTGCTTCAAAGGATCAAGGCGTTTCTCCCAGCTTCTCATAAAGGGCTAAACTTTCTGCTTTTGCATCCCTCACCATTGACCTTCTCATCAGGCCCTAAAAGTGTTTCCAGTTTTCCTTTGAAATATTGTATTACTGTTCCATTGGTTAGGATTTTCCACCAATGAGTTTGATAACAGAGAGATCATGCTGTATCGGTGCTATAGGATGACTCACCATCCACCAATCAGATTATGTAGCGCTTTGCATATATGTAGTAAGCGCAGAATGTTACAGTTGAGTTCCAGTGTGAGAAATTTTAGCATCCTAATAATTTTGTCTTTAAAGAAATATCATGATATGAATCCTTTCCTATCTTGAATCATACTAAGGAGATCCTGTATCTGTTACTTTTGCAAAGGTTTCCAGTTTTGAGGATTACCAGTCTGGCTGGTTGGAGCTAAACCTGCATTTATCAGAGTAGAATAGAGAATCAAACCAAAACAATCCTTGAATTACCATAGAAACATCGCTATTTAGCTTTCAGTTCCAAAGCTATACAGAATGCCAGCATATTTATACAGTTTCTGAAGTGTGTACATGCTTATGTCTCTCTGTGTGTGTTGGTGTTGAACTTTAAAAATTTCTTTGTTGGGAGCCACGTGATGAATAAAGTAAATGGTTTTGTTTACAGCAAAATGGTGGCATAAATAAACAGGAATATTGAATTGGAACAATTGCCTTTAGCGGCCAGCACTATAAATCGTACACAAGCTGTCATCATGAGTTGAAACACGTCTGCATATTTAGTACCATGTGTGGCTTGCCTAATCAGAACAACATGTAACCTGTTAGTGCACGGGAAGACTTGCCAAACCAAAATTATTTACAAGTTGCATTTTGTGTTTCTGGAAATTTTCAAAAAAGAGTATTTAGAGGGTGTACAGGAGGAAACCAACATATTGGTCAGAGTAATGAGACAAACACTGACAATGTTTTGTTCTTTGACAATATGTTTGGCTAGATTTCCAGCTTGTGTAAATCAAAATAGGTTTATGGAAGCTATGCAGATTTACACCAGCTCTGAATTGTCCTGCCAAAGTGTTACTTTCTGTTAAAATAAGATGAACATATAATGAACAAATAATTTAAATCTCACGGATTTTTCAGTTTGCATCCAGTTTTTAGACCACTGTTCTTTCAAATTATTTATTCTTATCATAATATTCCTCTCAGTCTCTAGCTCACAGTCTTTCAAATCTGTCTAATGGGTCAACTGGTATAAAACAAACAAGGAGTCTGGGGCACTGTTAAAGAATAACAAATGTATTTATTGCATGAGCTTTCATGGAGAAAATCTCACGAAAGCTCATGCGATAAATAAATTTGTTAGTCCTTAAAAGTGCCCCCAAACCTCTTGTTTGTTTTGGTGGACAAGAAGAACATGGTTACCCCTTTGGAACTGGTATGAACGGAATGATTGGTTTGAATGGCAGTACCTCAGATTAGGTTTTCAAGGCCATGTTCACAAGGAACAGAAAAAAATAAAAACGAGGAAAAATAGAAAGCTGAGATTCTCCTTTCTGTCATTTGGGGGGATGGGAGTGAGGAGCCAGGAGTTTCACAGTCCGAAGGAAAGAAGCACAGCTCTTTTTAACAACTCTCTCCAAACCGTCTCTCAGCAGTAGCCTATTTGGAACCAGTTCAGCAGCAGCTTCCACAGTGCCTGGGGAGTGTACAGGCTTGACTAGCCTTCTCCATTGTGATGAATTTCTCTAGTGGGGCTGGATTGTATGTGTAAGGAAAAATTTTAGGGGTGATGTAGAGGTACCTTAAGGAGTCAGCTTTAGGCGGAATGGCAGTGTCCAAGGCAAGCTGAGTCCCATTGTTCAATGATGCACAGTGTGAGTGCACAAGCAATGGTTCAGCCTCTGGAGGCACAGCATGCACTCCTTTGTGCAGCTGGCCAGCTCTGGTGGAAGGGGCTGGGATCCTGGCCACAAGTCAGTTGTGCCTTGCCTTCCTGTGCAGAGAAGAGAGCAAGCCGGGAACCTCCCTCCATTGCATCCAGCCAAAGGGCCAGGTATGAGCTGTTGTCAATGTGCAAAGTACACTGATTATTAAACTAGGAGAAAATTGCAAAACAGCAACAGACTTTATATGATAAATAGTCTGCTATTTGACTGACAATAAAGAGCACATTATTGTAGCACAGATGCTTCCCTTGACTGTTTGATGTTTTGCAAATAGGATTTTCTTTTGTTATTTAACGTACCATCCCAACAGTGGAGCCTTTCTAAAATTTCTGATTTCTTTGTAGGCCACACACAATTTGACCATGTGGGCTACAAGGAATAATATAAGTAGAATTACAATAGCCTCCTTTAAATCATGCCTTGGCACTTGACCATGAACGTGCACATATTCGGAGATTTCCACTTATTAAAAATCCAGCACTTTTTATTGATCAAATTAAATGGTTCAAAATCACAATGAAATAGCACTATTACAGCTGATCTTACCTAGAAAAATATGGCACTCAGCCTAATGAGAATGAACTGTTCTGTCTCCATTTTACATACATTTCTGACATCCATATGTGGCTTTGCTAAAACTATCTTTGGCCTTTTCAGAAAATCTTAATGTGTATTTAAATGAAAACATAAGTGGGCTACAATCCTCTAAAGTCCTGTATTCAATTAAATTTTTCTTTCTTTCCTCAGTAGAAAGATTTGAATTATTTTATATTGTTTTGCTCCCTGAAAGTCTCCGAAATGATTACTATGATGGTGCCATTTGTGCCACTATGGGTACATTTGTGTCATATTTTTCATTTATAACCCCTTATTTCAGTTTTTTTATGGAAGAGCCATTTAAGAACCTGGTTCTGCAAAGGCTTAGGCCTCAATCCTGAAAACACTTATACATTGTCTTAATTTTACTATTGCGAGTAATCAGGGTAGAAAAATTAAGCATGTTGGTCAGTGTTTGCGGGATTGAAGCCTAATGCATGTGTGTAATCTCACTAGTCTCAGAGGGACTCTTCCAGTGCATAAAATTAAGCACATGCCTAAGTCTTTGCAGGATCAAGGCCCAAGTTTGCTCTGGAATAAAATTAGATCATCTGGGTCTTAGATCAAAAGCAAATTATAAAATTGGACACAATTTGTTTTGGTTGTTATTAAGTCACGTAAGATCAAAATATAGAAATGACGGGGTTTTTTAGATTTTTTTTTTTAACCTCACGAAACTTTCATGTAAAGTGTTTATTTACACTGTGCAGGTCATTAGTCTTCAAATGGCAGTTCAAGGGTAGTTTAAAATGGTCAAATAAAAAATGAGTTAACTGGTCATGCATGCACACACATAGCCACAAACTAATTTTTAAAATAATACATTTAATAACAACACTTAGACTACTCTAAGCATGCAATGGCCAAATGGACACGAGATACTATAACAGAGCAGTTTTAGTCCAATGGTGTTAAAACTGTCTACAAGAATTTAAATAATGCTTTTAATAGTGATTCACAAACCTCCTATGGCATGGTATGAACAAATTAAATACAAAAGTTGACAGTAAAAATTCAGCATTTGCCAATAATTATCACACACAGATAACTGGGCGTACCGTAGTTGATCCAGATAGTTAAATAGGGAATAAATACCTTGTATTACAATCTTTACTCATAGAGTGGTCCTCGGACACGCAAGTAATCCTGTTGACTTTCATAAAGCCAGATTATGTATCCAGAACTCACATTGCTCAGCAGTTACACAAATAGACCCATTAAAGTCAAAGGCTATCTCTAAATTAGAAAAGTTAGGTCAACTTTAAGTTGACTTAACTTTTTCTAGTGTGGACATAGCCTAAGTCGACCTTATTAAGTTGACTTAATGCTTTAAATTGACTTAATAAGGTCGATTTAGGCGCTAATCCCCATCTACACTGCCTTTAAGTCAACTAGGTGTTATTAAGTCAACTTAAGTTTTCCTTAAGGAACAGCTTAAGTTGACTTAATAAAAGCCAAGTGTGGATAGGGAGTAACTTAGGTCAATTTAAACTTCCTTAAGTCGACCTAACTTGTAAGTGTAGACACACCCAAAGAGACTCCTTATATGAGTAGCTGCTCTCCTGTATAGGTGAAGGGTTCCTGATCTGGCTCCAAGTAATTAAGGATTTGCAGAATACCGCTCTCCAACTTTCGTAGCTGTGTGGTAAGCATTGGCAAATGCTGATCTTTTTCAATACAGCCATTCTAGTAGCCCTTTCTAAATTAGTACGTATTCCTGTACTTACGTAATAGACAGTTTTTCTTAAATGCAATTGTTGCATCAAACAGTATCCCTGATCCTGCAGATGTTTACAGATGTGCATAACTTTATATATCTAGGCAGTGCCATTTACATACCTACTGAAATATTTTCTGAATTCTTAGATTCTTATGTTATATAAACCCACATTTTGCATTTAACATACATATAATTTTATTTTTCTCATACACCTAGTCTGTGAGCCTGTAAATTTTTATCTGTGTGAGAACACATACACATCTACTCCCACTGACTGCAAAGGCAGTAGTCAAACATGTAACATTACTCACACATATAAGTATTAGCAAGTTGAGGGCTTTCATTTCCTATTTTTAGTATTTAATATTTGAAACAGAATTCAGAACTTTTCTTTATTTTGATTAAAGGCAGGTGAGGAGAAGAGTTTTTAGGTATATAGTTCCCTTTCATCTTTATTGAAACTTAAAATAAATAAATAAATTAAGCTCTTCACCAGAGGCTATGTCTACACTTGTAAATTTAAGTTGACTTTAGCTAAGTTGACTTAACTAAGTCGACTTAGCATGTCCACACTTAAATTTAAAGTCGACTTAGGGGGAACTTACAAAGTTGACCTAGAGCATCCACACTGGATGCCTAGGTTGACTTGTGCAGGCTAGGGGGACCTTAGGTAGGTCCATGGTGGCAGGGGGTCACCCCTTGCCCAGTGCCAGGGGGCTCAGCCTTTTCCCCATTGTACCTGGGTACAATGGGGCAAAGGGGGGCAGGGACCCTGGCAGGGCATAGGGGCAGAGTGGGCAGGGCAGACCCCTACCCTGTAGGGGGGCATGCCAGGCTCCACCTGTGCCCCCCTGGCAGGGAGGGCAGTGGGGGAGTCCTGGAGAGCCCTAAGTTGACTTAGAGTTGACTTAGGGCTACTCCAGGTCTACACTGGCTTAAGTCGACTTTAGGAAGTCAATTTAAGCCTAAAGTCGAATTAAAAGGAGGTTTAATAAAGTCGACTTAATTTTCATTAAGTCGACTTTATTTTCCTTAAGTCGACCTAAGCAGCTTGCTTAAGTTGATGTAAGGAAAGTGTAGTGTAGACGCGGATTAAATTAAGTCGACTTAAGCAAGCTTAAGTCGACTTAATTTCTAAGGCTATGTACACACGATCAGATTAAAGCGCAACATGGCAATCGCGCTATAAAAAACACGTGACCTTTATTGCGGGAGAGCACGTACACATGTCTCTCCTTGCAACGCAACAGAATTCTTTGCAATATCGCGGTGTAGCGCAATGAATTCTGGGCACCTATCCCACAGTTCAATTTTCCCTCAATCGGCGCTTGGAAGGAAAGGAATGCAAAGCGCCATGGGTAAACTCTCATTTTCCCATGGTGCACTGTGTTCCCCTTGCCTCTTCCTCGTTGCCAACAGCAACTTGCGCCTATTTTCAACAGTGCAGTGACGCACTACTTGCGAGCAATCACAACTGCAACATCATGGATCCTGCTCTAATCTCCACTGTCGCCTTCAGCATTCTAAATACATCTCGGCTGGTTGCTCAGTACGCACTGAGCTCCGAATCAGACGAGGACACCAAGGAGCAGGGACTGATCGATGCCCTGCAGAGCAACAGCACCGCATTGCTCAGCTCCTTCACCGATCATCTGCACACGGTGCAACGCCGTTTCTGGTCACGAGAGACGAGCACAGAGTGGTGGGATCACATTGTTATGCAGCTGTGGGATGACGAGCAGTGGATACAGAACTTTCGAATGCGGAAAGCAACCTTTCTGGAACTGTGTTCAGAGTTGGCCCCTGCCCTGCGACGTAAAGACACCAACATGAGGTTGGCCCTAACCGTGGAGAAGCGTGTTGCGATTGCAGTCTGGAAGATGGTGACTCCCGACTGCTACCGGTCGGTTGCAAACCAGTTTGGAGTCGGCAGGTTCACCGTCAGATTAGCCCTCTCACAAATGTGCCGAGCCATCAATCGCGTTCTGCTACGGAGGCTGGTGACGTTGGGCAATGTTCGTGAGATTGTGGACGGCTTTGCTGCCATGGGATTCCCTAACTGCGGGGGAGCCATAGATGGCACACATATCCCGATTTTGGCTCCAGACCATCTCGCGACCGAGTACATAAACAGGAAGGGCTACTTCTCCATGGTGCTGCAAGCACTCGTGGATCACAAGGGGCGTTTTACGGACATCAATGCTGGGTGGTCGGGAAAGGTGCATGATGCCCGCATTTTCAGAAACACTGGACTGTAACGGAAGCTGCAAGGGGGTACCTTCTTCCCTGATCAAAAAATTACTGTGGGGGATGTCGAGATGCCCATAGTCATCGTTGGAGACCCAGCATACCCACTGATGCCATGGCTCATGAAGCCGTACACCGGGAACCTGGATCGCAGCAAGGAGCGGTTCAATTACCGATTGAGCCACTGCAGAATGACTGTGGAGTGTGCCTTCGGCCGTTTAAAAGGGCGCTGGCGCTGTTTGTATGGGAGGCTGGACTTGGACGAGGACAACATCCCTGCTGTAATTGCGGCATGCTGTGTGCTTCATAACATTTGTGAAAATAGGGGAGAAAAGTTTTCCCCAGGGTGGGCTATGGAGGCACAGCGCCTCGAGGCAGCATACGAACAGCCAGCCACTAGGAGTATTAGGGGGGCCCAACGAGGAGCTGCTCGCATAAGGCAGGCACTCAGGGAGCATTTCAATGATGCCCTCCCGTAGTTCACTTCAAGGATGCATCAAGTGCACCTTATGAGATTTTCACTGTGTACAAATAAAGCCACTCTTCAAATTTTTTGTTACTGTTTTTATTAAAAGATAAAAGGGGGGGGGGGGTTGGGGAGTTTTGG
>ML685797.1:4165155-4178643 GCA_007922175.1 Pelusios castaneus
TGGGTGTAGCTGCGGGTCTCTAAAAAGTAGCTCTGTGAGGGACTGGATGTTGCAGTATACCAGAGGGACGGGTGGCCTTCAAAGAAATGCTTTGAAGGACTACGGGGTGTGGGAGGCAGACACGGCTGAAGTGTCAGGAGTGGAGCCCGTGCATGAATCGCCTGGGTCTGCAGAGCAATCATGCTCTTGAGCGGCTCTGTTTGCTCCTTCATGACGCTTATCAGTTCATCCCTGTGTTTCTGCCTCCTCTGTTGGGATTCCTCTCTCCAGGCTCGATTCGCCCTCGCGGATGCCTCTGTTGTTTTCAGCAGGTCCTGAAACATATCCTTCCTGTTTCTTCGAGCACGCTGCTGAATGTTTCTCGTGCGGTCAGCTGGGGTAGACACCGGCCTTGTGAAGGTCGAATCTAATAAAAAAAAGAATAATAAAGCTATTGTTCACACATAGCCTAGATAACCAATGTAACCTTCCAGTAGCACATTCCACTGGAAGGTACAGGGCAGTCAACATCCTATGCTTTGCTGAAGCGGACAAGGTACTTCCTAATAGAAACCTTACTGGGGGCTAACATTCTGCACAGGGCACACAGATGGAACCCGATATCTCTCTCCTCAGAGTGCCCCTGCCAGCTAGAATACATATCCTACATGCCACCGGATGCCAGCCAGGACCGTATGCTGCTGCCTTGTGTGGTGCCATGGTTCCCAGTGCTGTGCTTTGTAGCTGGCGAGGCCGAGTATCCTTATAAGGGAGCGTAGACACATACGCTATCCCATCTAACCTGAGTAAGAGGCTCTGGTGGTACATCGAGGAAACCTTTAGTGACCTAAATACAGATGATTTTTTGACAATCACTGCTTGCGTTGATGCACTTCTAATGAATGCATAGTAAAGAACGTGCACAGCGGGGACCGAGACAGCAAGCACCCCCGCCCCGGACAATGATTTTTTAGCAGGAGCCATAGCTGCACGAAAGAGAAACTTATTTGAACCCTGCTCTGCCACCTCAGAAGACACGCTGCAATTCATGTCTTGGGTGGACATCTCAGCGGGGGTGCAGAAGAGCTCCTGGCTACACGTTGTTGCGCTCTCCTCCAGGTCATCCTCCATCTCCTCCTCCTCATCGATCACGTCTTCATCCTGCTCGGCTCTGGCATTCAGTGGATGAGGGGGGGCCGGTGTCCACAGGACTCTTTGCAGTGGTTGTGGGGTCCCCACTGAGGATGGCTTCGATCTCCTTGTAATACCTACATGTAGCAGGCGCTGATCCCAAACGGCAGTTTGCCTCCTTCGCTCGGTGATAGGTTATTCTTAGCTCCTTCACCTTTGATCTGCACTGCACAATGTCTCTATCATAACCTCTCTCTGACATGGCCCGAGAAATTATGCCATATGGGTCGAAATTTCACCTGCTGCCGCACAGCACCTGCACAGCAGACTCTCCCCAGATGCTAATCAGGTCCAGCACCTCTGCCGTGCGCCAAATGGGAGCACGTCTTCCACGACGGGCCGCCATTGCTAGGAAAGATCAGAGCTGCACTCCACTCCACGAGGAAGTGAACAGGAAGTGAAACAGAGGAGAAATTCGAAAATCCTGGGAATCGAAACAGAGCGGGGACTGACTGTTTCATCACGGCCGCAGAGCGGGTGGGGGGAAGACCAGAGAGGACGACTTTGGAATGCTGGGACACTTCTGGAGGCCAATCATTGTGCGGTAAGTGTACACACGAGTCGAAAGGCGCAACAGCTGTTCCACATTAACTGCTACCACACTCGGCGAGATGGTTTTTGTATTGCACTACAACTGGGCTGTTGACACGCAAGAGCCCTATTGCACGTGTGTACGCTGTTGCTGTTATTGCGTGGTAATGACTGTTAATGCACGATAAAGTGATCGTGTGTACATGGCCTAAGTGTAGATGCACCCTTAGGCTGTGTCTACACTTGTAAATTAAGTTGACTCAAGCTGCTTAAGTCGACTTAAGGAAAATTAAATTGACTTTATTAAACCACCTATTCCTATCTTCTAATCAAAATAGAATTCCTAGACATAAACTATATAATTATTCCCAGCAAATTACTACCTTTCTATTGATACCAAACATGACATAGTTCCTATGGATTATAGCATTTATGAGATATCCATAGAAAATAATATCATAAATGCTTCCCTAAATCCAGACAGCATCACACACAGGGCTCTGCCCAGCCAGAGTCCCTGTTCCCCTTTGCCCCATTGCACACAGGAGGTGCCCGCCCCCCGCCACCGTGGACCTGCCCAAGGTCGCCCTAGCCCCACAAAGTCGACCAAGAGCATCCAGTGTGGATGCTCTAGGTCGACTTTGTAAGTTTCCCTTGAAGTCGACTTTAATTTTAAGTGTAGACACACTAAGTCGACTTAAAAGTGCAAGTGTAGACATAACCTTAGAGTGGAGTTTGAGGTACAACAGTGCAATCCAGATGGGAAATACCAGAGACCTTCAGAAAAGAAAATGAACTGCAAAGAGGGCGAGAGCTAAAGGAGTTGACAAAGCTGTTATACCACCTCCGATTTAGTGTCTAGCTGTTTGTTTTTGCAGTGATCATAAGTCTCCATTATAACATTTGCCCATATGAAAAACTATGGCACGACTTGGTTTCCATGGTGACACTTCTCTTTCCTTACATATTTATCATTAAAAAGCAGGAAACCCACCCTTTTCTATCAGAGAATGCTACTTTTAGCACTTAATAATTGAAGTCAAAGCTGATTTATTTTTTATGCCGGTGTCTTATACACATCACTGTATTAGTGAAAACTCATGCAGTATTACAGTCATTTTCTTGTAAGTATTTTATTTCATATATGACTTCAGAAAAAACATTCCCAGTTTCTAAAATGAGAAGAGTTTGCTTTCTTCCCAACTCTGGCTTCACCACAGGGATTCATGGCTAGGCTTTCAAACTATTTCAGAACACAGGCCTCACTATATACAAAACCTTCCATTTCATTAATATGGCGTGCAAGAATAAAAACTGGATTGCTAACCCTTGCCAATAATTGTAGAGAACTGAAGAGCAAGACAGTTAACTAACTTAATCTTTTTGAAACAAATGTTTACCTGGGTTACATTCCTTTGAAGTTACAATATAGCTGCTTTTTCTACAGAGCTCTAATAATGCAAAAAAGAGTCTAAAATATCCCCAATGTCAGATTTATTTTTCCTAAAATCTGCACTTTAGTTGGCACTTTGCTAACATTTCTCAGGTGATAAAAGTTAGAAGCACAATCCAAACATTTTTTCCATTCTTAAGACCCCATATGGCTGCCTTTTATTAGCTGTGCTTTGTGTTTTGAAGGAGAGATACCCTTGTGAAATGTGTTGTCTAATTAGTTTTGAATCTAAAAACACAAAGGATAAGTGACATAATTGCAGGTACAAATGCAGCTTGAACCTAAACAATGCTTTGAAAACTGAGGTGAGCATTTGAAATGGTGCATTTAGGAACATAATAAAATATAATGAATGAAGTGTATATACTACGTATACCCATATATATTTACCCTATCCTGGGTAAAGACTAGAGAATGCTAAAAACACTGCAAATAACAAAGTAAAGTTAAGTGGCTATCTGAGGCAATTGGCAAGTTTTTAAGGTAACTATTCTACACTATACATAGCCTTTACCCAGTTAAGGGCAAGGTAAAAGAGATCTTCTCGATCCATGAATGGTAGTGTAAGACCATGTTAAAGAAAATGGATGTTGGGCAAGAATGGCTGAATAGATTCTCATATCTGGAGTACCTATTATATAGATATGATGAGAATGGTATAAGACAATAGGGATTTTTATCATTTAATGACATGGAGTCATTACCACATTAATCAGAATTGTGACAAATATGATAGAGCACAGTGCAAGTGGATATAGGTATAACCCTTCCCCCACCCCCTGAAACAAGGTATACAATGTGGTAAATTGAAGTTGTTTCAGACACTGGTTTTTCTTTCTTAAATCCAGATGCTAGGGCCTGCCTAGCTTGAATAGCTGAATTGGACATGAGGGAAAAGCATAGGAGACAAGAAGGGAGGAATTCAATGGCTAAGGTAGTCTAGGAAGATAATTTATGCAAGCACTATCACTTGCACAAAAACTAGGGATGGGACTATCCAAAGTGATGGAATGTCTAAATTGCCCATAAGCCATCTCCTTCCATACCTCATAGGCTCTAAGGTCAGAAGGGACCAATATGATCATCTAGTCTGACCTTCTGTACAATGCAGGCCACAAAACCTCATCCCTCCCTCTTCTGTAATGAACCTCTAACCTATTATTATTATTATTATTATTATTATTAAAGTCTTCTGATCATGATTTAAAGACTTTAAAATACAGAGAATCAACCAGCAAGTGAGCCATGCCCAATGCTACAGAGGAAGGCAAAAAAACCTGAGTGATGCCGATTAGCAGGCACGAGTGGAACAGTCCTCTGTGACCACTGAGAGTGTGCGTACCTCTCCTGTCCCATTCACTCTTTGGTGCAACTCCAGGATCTTCCCAGTTTTCAGGATAAATGTATTAAATGTTACATACAAAGGAACAATACCTTTGTAAAAATAGTACACCCATTATCTTTGTACAGAGGAAATGAGAGATATGAAGTTGATGTTCTGAAGAACACTTTTTTACAAGCAAATTCTCCCATTTTACCATCATTTATCTAGTCATTGTTTTCCTACATCCTAACAAAGACACTTGACTTTCCCTTGCTAGCAACTTGGTGGGATCACACCACGTGCAACTATTTCAGTCTAGGCTTTGTTCATATCCTCTGGTTTTATTTACCTTCCAGCATAGAGCAGAGGTGATCTTTCATAAGTGTGTTAACAATGTTTACCTTTATAAAATGGAATGAAGACTTTCTGTTAAAGTAAAAGATCACAAGGTCAAAGAAACATAGAGATTAGATCTTCTACTTAAGCAGACTACAGTCTAGGGAAACTTTGTAGATCTTGATCTGTAATGCTAATATCCTGCTTTTCAGCCAGAGGCTATGTACTCTATCACTTTTCTTTAAACTACCCCTTACAATGTCTTTAAATTACCCTTGAACACTGGCAAAGCTCTAAGCCTGGTACTAAGCAGTGGGGGCATTAGTGAAGTTTAGCCATTGGTGTTACAATCATCATGGGTATATCTTCTGTGCTAGGTGAAGGTGCATTGTAGCAGTGATAAGCATAGCCATGCTAGCTTTAATCTAGCAAGGACGAGTAACAGTAGTTGTGAAGATGTAGAGGCAAGGGCTTGTATTCGGTCTAGATACCCGAGTATAAATCCATTGAATCTGGCTATGTACTTGAATTGCCAATTTGTGCTGAGACATATGCTCTTAAGTCTTCATGGCTGCTGTTAGCCAAATTAAAACTAGCGCAGGTATGCTTACCTGTGCTATAAAATGCCTTCACTTTGCAGAGTAGATGTACTCTATGTAACCTAACCCTTGTTGAGCTGTTAGGCAATCAATGTTATTGAAATGCCAGTGGCCCATGGCAGTCCATCAATACTACCAGTTCCTTGCTACAGGAACTGGTGGCAGTGATGCAGTGAAAAATTTTAAGAAAAATAGTGTAGTGTACTGTAGTGCTAGTGTAGAGTAGGCTCAAGAGGGATGAAGAGTTTGTAGTAGAAGAAATGCATTTATAAACAGCTAATAAATGAGGAAGGTGAAAGTCAACATCTTGACTAAATTATCTGAGTAGCAATATACCTAAACAATTAAGTATACTATGCTGCTGAAAATACTCTAGAGAGAGGCTAACTCATGAGTACAGAATTAATTGGTGGATACATTTAACTCATTCAGATATAGAGACATTGGTCCAAAATAAATGGAGTTCTTCAGGAATCCCTAACACCTGAATCAAGGTAAAATGTCAACAGATTTTCCTAGGGGGATATTTAACTTGTGCAGAGGTCCAGCACCAATGCTGTGAAGTATGCATGCAGTTCTTACATTTTTTTTGAAGTTTTATAAGAGCAGATGATGGACTCAATTGCACAGTGTGCAGAGGTCACTGGCAGGCTGTCCTGAACAGTACACCTCTCAGTTTTGGATCCCATCTGAAGCAAAATTTGAAATTTAAACATAACTCTAGTCAAAGACATAGATGGCTGTGATCCTAATTCAGTACTTCCTGCACAAAAAGGGAGAAATTGCTAAGATTATTATGTGTATGTATAGCACATAACACAGTGGGGTGATGATCTGCGAATGGGGCTTCTAGGCACTACTTTAATAATGTTAACAGCAATAATAAGACTAAAAATTAAACTTTTAAAATGGAATTGGATTCTGTATATCTGTTCTATTGTGATTAAAGCTATCAATACATGGAACTTCCATCCCATGGAGCTATATTTGAAATAGAAAAACTCCTTGTAGTACAAAAAGTTCCAAAAAAGGTCAGTTTTTGTCCAAAATGTTGATTCTGGTTTGTCAGCCTGAAATAAAACATTTTATTTCAGGCAACATTAATCTATGGATCTACCTTAGCTGGTATGATGCCTTACAGGAATTGTGGCTTTGGATTCCTCCTATCACCATTGTTTGCTATGGGACATGCTCTCCAGTTGAACTACATGATGAACAGTGCCCTCCTCAAAATATTTCATTTCAATGTTCTCAACACATAATTTCACCAAAATCAGTCCTTACTTGTAAAAAATTCATTTTTGACAAGACATATATTTTGTAAAAACATTTTAAATAGTCCCTCATTTTGATCAAATACCTCATAGATCATGCAATATCATTTAGGGAGGTTTCTCTCTTTTCTTAGTAATCTGGGAAGAAAATTAATTCAGAATTTATACTGTTGTGCATCAAGCTGTATTTTGATTCTTTGATCAGTTTTATGAGATGGATGAGTTCTGTAATCAACATAAAAAGCCTTTGGGCAGACTTTAAGGTAGACAACAATATTACTGATTAGTTTTTAGGTTAAAAATGAAGAGTCTAGTTTAAAAAACAGTACAGAATAACCCATTGAATTAAACTTCCATTATCCTGCTCAACGTATTAAGCAATCCACCTGCACTCTGGGGCTGACAGCAGCTCATACTTGGGCTACAAGCCTCGGGTGGCTTAGGCTGTCAGTCCCAGATGGTGGGGCCTGACAGCCAGTGCCTCACTGCCCATTCTCTGGTTTATCCAGATTTTTAGTTATCCAATCTGGCTCTGCTCCAATTAGGTTGAATACTTTGGGTTCCGCTATATTAATCTTAAATATTTGATGGCGGAATATTAATCCTGCCTTAATGTGTTGAAGATTACACTAAAGAGGAAATTAATCCCTCCCTGCACATGTTCAAGTTACTGAGCTTTTTGCCAGAAGTTTTACTTCCTTTACCTGTGGGCAGCCACTTGGGCTGCTGCTCGCCCTGCCCTTAAATGTTCCCCACAAAGAGGCTCCTTTCAAGTGAATCTGAATGATTATAGATCAGTAGGCCCCACTGCTGGCCTTCCCCAAGAGCCCTTCTGCACTGGTGTTGTTTGGTTAACAATTTTGGGAGAGTCTTTCATGGTCTATTCATATGTAGTTGAATTGCACTTTAAGTCATTTAAACCTCTTTTCTGCAGCAAAATAAGGGTTTAAGGTACACCACTGCTGGAATGCACAAGATCTACAAAGTCCATGTACCAGAAAGAATGGGTTGTACAGTGTTGGGATCCCCAAAACCATCTTCCATTTGGTTCCAAAACACTCAGTTTGATTCCAGAATTCATCATTCAGGTACCTTTACTGGGCATACAGCAACAGTAGCTGAAACACAAGGAATGAATGCAGGGTATATTGCAAAGCCAAAGTTACACAGCAAAACTTTTCCTTATATACATTTTTACTGACATTTTAACCTGAATTCCTGACTTTACATTGCATCATGCGTTTCATGATTGGCTTGGTTACTTTTCTGGAATCAATCCCAGTACAGCATGCTCTGTCCAGATGTTGTTCATGTATAACCTGATTCTTCTTCGAGCGATGTCCCTGTGTGTGCTCCACACCAGGTGTCATCGCGTCCCGCGGTGAAGACCGGAGGCTTTAAAGCAGTAGTGCTGCAGGGGGCTGCACGCGCCGGTCGCGGCTCGCGACCATTCCCGCCAGTCGTGGCGCGCGCAGCCCCCTCCGTCCCTCAGTTCCTTTTCAACCGCCCTCGGGTGAAGACGGAGCTGACTCACTCTCCAGTCAACCTAGAAGAAAAACATACAAAACGAAGAAATATTTAGTCACAATCCTTTCATCTATAGTTCTTAAGGACATTTAAAAAAAAAAAAAAAAAAAAAAAAAAAGCCGCTTGTCCGTTTCGGCCGGTAACGGCCGAACGGTACTTCTGACAGCTTCCACCTTTTATGATGCCCTCTTCATCGGGCTTTAAAAGGTGTTCCGATTGCAAGGACTCTATTCCCGCATCTGACGGACACGACAAGTGTGTCCGCTGTCTGGGAGACTCGCACGTTCCCCAAAAGTGTTTTCACTGCGGGAACCTAAGTGCTAGAGCCAGAAAGGAGAGAGATCTCAGGCTAAGGATTTTCCTCATGGAGAAATCCTTAGCCCCTGGCTCATCGGCTAATGGGGACAGGCAACTCACTGATACACCGGCAAGCCGGCGTTCAAGCGCCCCGTCACCGGCGCATACCAGCCATTCGAGAAGGGATCGCTCCCCTTCAAGGAACAGAACAAAAAAGTCAGCCCAGAAGGCATCTGGTTCCTTGGGCTCAAAGGCGGTCGCAAAACATGGGAGTGACAAATCCTCCCATGGGAAACAGGGAATCAGAGGCACAGGCTCCTCTTCCCCCGCACTGGCGACCCTGAACACTGCGGCTCCCAGCATTCAGGCTGACCGCGCTAACCCGGCGCCGGCTACGGCCCCGGCTGAAGCCCCGGCACCGCAGGCGCCGCAGGTGCCGCAGCTAGACCCGGCACCGAGCTCCCCGCACCGCATGGAGGGGGCTCAGAACTCCACTGCTCCGGCACCGAGCGTGCCTACAGAACCGGCTCCACGTAAGAGAGCCAGGAAAGAGAGACACATTTCCCCTGCTTCCCCCTTTGCAGAACGCTCCAGGAGGCGCTGTTCTCAGCCTCACACAGACCGGGGACACTCATGCTGCTCATACAGAGGCAGATCCCCGGCCAGATCTCTGTACTCGCACGCAGAATCAAGACGACATCACTCCCCATGCTGTCGCCACAGCACACCACATTATCGTTCGTCTGATAGGTGGGATCACCAGTCAAGCTGTCACAGCATGCGTTCAAGTACACATTATCACAGTCGTCATCACTCTCGCTCTCCACTCCGGTCACCTAGCCGCTCTCTCTCTACCCTTTCTGAGCACTCGTCAAGATCTCCTCTATCAGTGCATACTGCTGTGAACACTTCCCAGCTACATCAACAAACCACGGAAAACAAGGATGCAGTAATTCCATCATCATCCTCATCCTCCGATGATACAAAATTGTTCAATGAATTATTCAAGAGAGTGGCCCAGGAACTGGAAATCCAGCTAGAAGAAGTTGCAGAGCCAAGGCATAAACTCCTTAAGATTCTACATTCTTCAACATCCTCTAAAATAGCTATGCCTATGAATCCAGCACTTATGGACCCGGCCAACGTCATCTGGCAAAGTCCAGCTACCATACCACCCACAAACAAAAGAAATGACAGAAAGTGGTACATTCCCTCGAAGGGCATGGAGTTCCTATTTACACACCCTCCAGCGAACTCCCTAGTAATGGATGCAGCAAACCAAAGAGGAAAGCAACAAAATTTTAAGGCAACTCCCCACGATAAAGATTCCAAACGCTTAGACTCCCTGGGTCGAAAAATCTATACATCAGCCACGTTACTCCTGAGAATTGCCAACTATACTGCTCTCCTTTCAAACTACAATCATTTAATATTCGAAAGACTATCCCAGCTCACAGAAATCCTTGCTGACAACGGGAGAGAGCAACATAAGAGCCTGATAGCGGAAGGACAACTAATCTCAAGAACATCCCTTCAAGCTTCCTTAGATATAGCAGATACAGCAGCTAGAGCACTGGCCACAGGCATTGTCATGCGAAGGGCATCATGGCTTCAGACAGCAGGTCTACCTAGAGACCTTCAGACAAAAATAGAAGATCTGCCTTTCGATAAAATTAATCTTTTCGCCGAAAGGACGGACACACTAATGCATGCCATGAAGGATTCGAGAGCCACCTTGCGAACCCTGGGCATTCACACCCCCATGTTCAAAAGGAGGCAAACGAGATACCAACCCTTCAATCGCAGGTATCAGCCTTACTACTCTCAGAACCAACAAAGACACGATCCCCCATCTAGGGGTAGACAGAGAGGCTTCAGACGTAGACAGACCTCCAACCAGTCCACCAGTTCTCAACCGCAACCTCAAAAACCTCAATTTTGAGGTGTTGGTCGAGGGTTTGAGACTTCCTCCTTGTGCAGAGACATTAAACCAAGTAACCTTAAACTTCGAATTCTGTCTCAGGCAATTCCATCCGGCCTGGTCTTCCATCACAGCAGACAAGTGGGTCTTGGAGATCGTCAACAAAGGTTATTCCATCCCATTAACTTCCCGCCCTCCTCCTCATTACCCTTCCCCGTCCCTTTTCAGGGACACCAGTCACGTACAACTCCTTCAACAGGAAATCAAACAGCTCCGCGACATAGGAGCAATAGAACCTGTTCCCACTCCACACATGGGAAAGGGGTTTTACTCTCGCTATTTCATAGTGCAGAAAAAATCAGGCGGATGGAGACCTATTCTCGACCTCAGACCCTTAAACAAGCACGTCAAGAAGCAAAGGTTCAAGATGGTTACTCTAAACAAAATAATTCCGATGCTCAACCAAGGAGAATGGTTCTCTTCCCTCGACCTCAAAGACGCATACTTCCACGTCACCGTTCACCCTGCTCACAGAAAATTCCTTCGCTTTGCAGTGAACAATCAACACTACCAATACAAGGTAATGCCCTTCGGCCTATCCACAGCCCCAAGAACTTTCTCCAAGCTCCTTGCAGCGCCTATAGCCTTTCTCAGGATGCAAGGAGTAAAGATTTTCCCTTATCTAGACGATTGTCTGATTTCAGCACATTCCAAAGATGCCGCCACCAAGGCCACCCATCTAACCATATCACTTTTCAACAAGCTGGGACTCAGAGTAAATATGGACAAATCTATCATAGAACCAGTGAAGAAAATTCTCTTCATAGGAGCTCTATTGAACTCCGAGACAGCAATGGCATCTCTTCCCAGAAACAGATTCGATACAATCCGAGAGCTGATCAATCTCGTAAGAGCTGCACCAGTTGTCACCACTCGTACTGTGTTGCAGCTTCTGGGTCACATGGCGGCCTCCACAAGCGTAGTTCCCAATGCCAGACTGCATATGCGAGCGTTACAACACTGGTTAGCAACAGTGTACAGACCAAAATACCACAACTTGAACAAGAGAATAACAATTCCAAAACAAATAAAGGACTCCCTGGATTGGTGGTCCACATCAGGAAATGTCATGGTAGGCATACCATTTCTACAGTTGCAACCCACAGTCCTGCTCACTACGGATGCCTCCACACTAGGCTGGGGAGCTCATCTAGACCAACTAACTACGCAAGGCCTGTGGACAAGGGAGGAAGCCACCCTACATATAAACGTGCTAGAACTAAGGGCAGTCCGCTACGCCTGCGAATGCTTCCTTCCACTAATTCGCAGCAAAGTCATAAAGGTCATGACGGACAACATGGCTTGCATGTTTTACATCAACCGACAAGGGGGAGCACGGTCACCAGCCCTTTGTGCAGAGGCAGTAAGACTCTGGAACTGGTGCATACATCATTCAATTACCATCACAGCATCCTACCTACCGGGAAAACAAAATGTAACTGCGGACATTCTAAGCAGGAGTTTTCCACCCAACCACGAATGGGAGATCGACAATGGCCATCTAACACGCATATTCGAACGCTGGGGAAATCCAACAATCGATCTCTTCGCAACCTATATCAACCGGAAATGCCACCGGTTTTGTTCCAGGGCGGGCTTGGGGCCCAAATCTATGGGGGATGCCTTTCTAGTAACATGGCCCCAGACCCTCCTATACGCCTTTCCCCCAATTCCTCTAATACCCAGAGTCCTCCAAAAGATCAGGAGAGACAGGGTTCGAGTAATACTGGTTGCGCCAGCCTGGCCAAGACAACCATGGTTTGCAGAACTACTTGCTCTATCGCGACGCAAACCAATAACTCTACAACCATTCCCGAGTTTACTGACACAGAGTTCCGGGCGGACTCTCCACCCAGAAATCGAGAAACTACACCTCACAGCATGGTTCCTCGATGGTTCCGACACGACGAGCTGCAGTGTTCAGAGGCCGTTCGTCACATCCTTCTTAACAGTAGAAAATTGAGCACTAGGAAAACTTACCTGTTAAAATGGAAAAGGTTCCAAAGCTGGTGCGACTATAGGGACATCTCGCCAACATCATCCTCGATCCCTCACATCCTCGATTACATCCTGGAACTGAAACAGTCAGGGCTCTCCTTTAACTCCCTGAAGGTCCATTTGGCATCAATCTCAGTTTTTCATGACCAACTTAATGGCTCATCAATCTTTACTAACCCCATAGTGAAACGTTTTTTAATGGGCATTCAAAGAGTCTTCCCTACTGTACAAACCCCACCACAACCCTGGGACTTAAATCTAGTCCTTAATACGATAACGAAATCCCCATTCGAACCCCTGGCGACCTGCTCCCAATACTACATGTCCATGAAAGTAGCCTTTCTGGTCGCTATTACATCTGCACGAAGAGTCGGAGAAATTAACGCCCTCACAACAGATCCTCCGTATACTGTGTTCCAAAAGGACAAAGTTACATTACGTCCTCATCCCAAGTTCCTGCCCAAGGTTGTGTCCCACTTCCATATTAACGAACCCATATATCTACCTACCTTCTTTCCGAAGCCTCACAAGAATCCACGGGAAGCCGTCCTCCATACGTTGGATGTCCGACGAGCGTTGTCCTTCTACCTGCATAGAACAAAATCATTTAGAAAATCGAACAGACTATTTGTCTCCATCGCAGAGAGATGCAGAGGCCTACCAATATCCACCCAAAGATTATCAAAATGGATAAAGGAATGCATTATAACTTGCTACCAACAAAATAAAATACAACCCCCAGTCAAAGTCAAGGCACATTCCACACGAGCGATGGCGGCCACCACAGCATTCCTAAATAACGTGCCTCTTGCAGACATATGTAAGGCTGCCACTTGGACCTCTCTGCATACTTTCACAACGCATTATGCAATTAACAAAACCTCTTATAATGATGCCAGAGTGGGATCGGCGGTGCTTGCCACTATACACCGAAGTCCCTCCTCCATGACTGATAACGGCTAACAAGTCACCTGGTGTGGAGCACACACAGGGACATC
>ML685797.1:4178743-4199043 GCA_007922175.1 Pelusios castaneus
TGTGGGTGCTCCACTACCCTCCCTCCTTCCCCTCTACTTCGGAGTACTTACCTCGTTGCTCCGCGGTGGAAAAGGAACTGAGGGACGGAGGGGGCTGCGCGCGCCACGACTGGCGGGAATGGTCGCGAGCCGCGACCGGCGCGTGCAGCCCCCTGCAGCACTACTGCTTTAAAGCCTCCGGTCTTCACCGCGGGACGCGATGACACCTGGTGTGGAGCACCCACAGGGACACGCATCTCGAAGAACAGAAGTTACAGGTAAGCAACCCCTTCTTTCTACATTCCAGGTTTATCTTGTCCATTATACTTAGTATCAGGATATTCCTGCTTGTCTTAATTAGACTGATTTTGGCCTAATTCTTGTTATTTCCTTATTTATAGCTTAATCTTCCATTCCCTTTTCAAATCATTCCCACTGAAGAGAGCTTACTTATGTCAAGTTACTCATGTCAAGTTAACCTACAATGGCCTAACATGATAGTCATGAAGAGGCTATATAGTAGACACTGCCTGCTATGCAGCCTCTAAGATGGATACTGTTAACCTTCAGGTCACAAGATGGTGGCAATGGGTAGAGGCTCTGTATAGAGAAAGGATGATGGGAAGGGGTTGTCATACAATTTTTAGTTGAAATCAAAACATGGGAGTGGAGCCAATCATATTTTATTCCAGATCCAGACAACCCCATGCTAGATTTCTGATTCTAGCCAGTTTCTAAAAATAATGTGAAGACTTCAGTGAAAATTGATAAAAGCCTAGGAATACCATCTTAAAGTTAGTACTCAGGGCCTGATTCTCAGTTGTATTAAAGTCCCTTTATACAGGTCTAGCAGTGTAAAGGGGCTTTAACGCTGGTGTGGATTACGTAGTTAAATAGTTACTTCTGATTGATCAGAAATAGTGTTGCTATACACGGTGCTGGGAATAAGTATTGTCTCGTCATGTCTTTTTGTCCTGTGCAGGTCTGCAGAGTTTCACAGAATTGTAGGAAGATATTGGTTAGGGGCAATCAGAATTTTTACAGAATGCGATATACTATTAGAAAATTGCACTTGAACCAGAAGCTGACATTTCTCAACATTGGAGATTATAATGCACAGATATCAACATTTAAATTAAATTATTTTTTATTAAGTTAAAACTGAAGTTGTTAGAAATATGCTTTATACCATATTCCTAGCTGGTTTCTCCAAAGAACAGTAATAATAGAAAAAGATCATGTTGTTTGTAGAGAGTTATGTAGATGTGATATAGTAAAAAGTCTAAAGTTCTCTCTGTAAATAATGTTTAATTCAACAGTTGCACTTTAGCTTTAATGTCATTATGGAAAATATGCTTGGTTTGAGTAAAAAAGTGACCAGACAATGGTTTTCGTGCCGTTTCACTTAATCCATCCGAAGCTGCTTTAAATAGTCATAATTGGTGATTTTCTAGATCCAGGGTCTTACTCACATCAACCACAGTAGCTTGTGTATATTGATTAGACACCATGCCTATGAAAATATCATTTGTCACCTTGGGAATGATAGTGGATGAACAGGCTAACACCAAATTGGAATGGGATCAATGTGTTGCAGGTAGGTGAAAAGAAGCATGTTATTTGAGGGAGCATCAATTTTTCATGGACTACAGGCAAAACACCAAAGGAAAAGGAATATACGAGGTCAGTCATTTAATTATTAAAATCCTGGATTTGTTTTCTAGAAAATTTCTGAATCAAGTACATTTTGTGGAGTTCATTTTTCAACCAGAGAGGGGGAAAAAATGACATTTCTCTAATCCTTGTTAAACTATGCAATGTATATCCATTGTAATTTTTTTTAAAAACCTCTGTCACTAGCATTCCACATGTGTGTATAATACTACAGAAACTCAAAATAATATATCATCTTTTGAAACTGTCCTGGACCATGTACTGAGATACCACAGGTGATTTGTGAATCATATCTTGAATTAGGCAACCCCCAACACCTAATAAAGCTACATATAAATCCCACTAAACCTCTCTCCCCAAAATGCTTGGAAATTAGGAATAAAAATGTTGAACATAGAAACCATGTCCAAATATGTTTCTTTGTAAGCACGTGCTTTGATATGTTATTTCATCACCTATTTTGAACTTGAGCAAAAGGGATTGGCAGATCACCTATGACTAGCTTTCTAGACCTGGCTGTGGGATAGTAGGAAGATGGCAAGCTTAATGAAGTAGTAACTATTACAGTTTCACACCCAGGATATTTCAAGGAGGACAAGATGCATCATAATGAAAAGAGATATAGAGAACAATGCATAATTTTAGCAAAACTGTATCTTAAGGTTCAGGCTCCTGGAGAGCAGAGGGTATTCCAGAAACTTCAGTAGCTGACAGAGTGGCTTTAATATATCATGCTGGCAGGCAGCTAGGCTGCGTCTACACTGGTAAATTGTCGACTTAAGCTTGCTTAAATCGATTTAATTTACCCTGCGACTACACTAAAGTTTCCTTAAGTCGACTTAAGCAGCTTGCTTAAGTCGACTGAAGGAAAATAAAGTCGACTTTATAACACCACCTTTCAATTAGACCTAAGGCTTAAGTCGACTCCCTCCCACATGCCCCTATGCCCTGCCAGGGTCCATGTCCCCCTTTGCCCCATTGTACCTAGGTACAATGGGGGAAAGGCTGAGCCCCCTGGCATTGGGCAAGGGATGCCCCCCCTGCCCCTGTGGACCTCCCCTAGGTCCCCCTAAGCCCCTAGAAGTAGACCTAGGAGTCCAGTGTGGATGCTCTAGGTCGACTTTTTAAGTTCCCCTTTAAGTTGACTTTATTTTTAAGTGTAGACTCACTAAGTTGACTTAAATTACGAAGTGTAGATATAGCCCTAGAGAGGGAGCTTGCAGATCTAGAGTCAATATGGAGACTTAGGGTGGTTGTACAGACAGCTCTGGATCACCAGCCGAGCCCCTGAAATGTGATCAGTTGTCAGGATTAGGCGGTTCTGTGGGTCAATACCCTGTTGTTCCAGGAGACTAGGAGTGGGGGGAAACCCCAACTCCTTGTAAAGCACTGTGATGGAAATTCCATGAGGGAAACTGTAGATTTTTTCCTCTTCTCTTTGCTTCTGATATTGTTTTTTGTTTTCTGAATCAGGAAGTAATCTGGTCTGATGTACTAGGTAGGTAGCAAGTTGTGATTACTGTGGTTTCTATTGTTAACTGTCTCTGAGTTGTGCACCAGCTAGTCTGTGCTAAAATAACCTATAATTTTAGTTAACGCAGCCTCCTTTCCTCTTTCCTGCTTGTTTGATTTATCCACCTGTCATGTCTTGTCTTTTAAACTGTAAACAACTTGGGGCAGGAATTGCCCTTTTACTGCATGTTTGTACTATGTCTAGCATAATGGTGCCCTAAAAAAGTTGAGGCCTCTAGACATAAAGATAATTATAATAGTGTTTAAATGAACTAGAATAATTATCTGAATACAGAAACATGACTGGTTTGCTTTTTTTCAGAATCTTTTTATTTGATCTGCATAGTAGGAAATGTTCATATCATTTTGTCTAGGAAAGTCCTTCAAAATAGGCCATTTTTATATTGCAGCCCTGTGAAATGTACAGTGATGTCAAATCTTGTGATTTTGACCTTGAATCCTGTATTATTTGGTGCTGTTCTTAAAGTTTCAGTTCCTTGATTAAAAAGAATCTCAGCTTTCTTTTTAAAACAAAAAGAAAGGTGCTAACCCTCATGCCTGGTAGAGAAAAGTTTGAAAATATGATTATCTGAAAGATAATGTGCATCTGAAAGATTAAAAAAACAGAAGGCAAATAAAAACCTCTGCAAGTGTGTATTTAAAGAAAAACAATCCCCTCCCCCCCCCCAAAAACCCCCCCCAACAACTAATAATTTAAAATCATTCTCATGATTTTGGAGGCTTGACTCATGATTTTTGAATGCTTGGGACTGGCAATATTGAATGTAACTGTGTACGTTATAAAAAGAGAAGAAGTTGCTTACTTTCCAACCATATTAACCTAAAGTATTACAACCCTAGGAACAGATATAATCCTAACAGCCTGTACCTCTTTTAGATTTTGTTTCCAACAGTGATAGGGTGACTACAGAATAAAAGGCTTTCTACTTCATTAGTGAAGACCACTGTGTCATCACAGAGTTTGCAAATTATCCTCTTCTACTTCAAATAAATACTTCTCCACAGCGCAGATCCCCTAAAATATTTTGGGCAGATGAAACAAACCAATTGCACTTATACAGATGGGGGAAAAATGCATGAAAAGAGGAAAACACAAATACTTCTGTGGCTTATGGAATTTGTAGCTTAAAGTAAACAAGTAGCTAAATGTTAATCCTATATTTGTTTAAAACAATGAAGGTCATGAAAACACTTCACAGTACAGAATCTGGCATATGTTGGTGGAGTGAGGGCCTCATCAGCAAAGGAAAGAATGTTGGTATTAGTTTGCTAAAATGGATTCATGCTGCTTTCTGTTTCTGCTGCTTTTCCTTTGTTTCTAAACATTGGACAAAAACTAGCTTTCTAGCTTTGTTTTCAGGCAACATGATTAAAACTAGACGCTGACTACACTGCAAAGAGCAAAAACAGGCTGTCCTGGAAAATTAACATCCTTATTATATGGCTCAGGTTTTAAATCAAAATTGACAAATAAGAGTGGCACACTACTGTACATGAACCATAGGGCAGTTTTTACATATATAAACACAAATTACCATTTCACATCAATTTGTTAATTTAATTAGATATTTTCAGCAATTTTTCAATATTACTTAAGAGGAACTCCAATATTTAAAGCTTTTATATGAAGGTCACATGAACAAATCTTGTTTTGCCAGGTGGACTGTCTACGGTGTACAGAGTCTTGATAAAAACCAGCTGCAACTGCCTGATACTAGTTAAGACTGAAAAAATCAGACTGTGCAAACAAATATATCTTGGCCCTCGATACTTGCCACATCTGCCAACAATTAGTTATATATCAGGACAAGAAAGAGGCACAGGATAAACAAGATCTGATTTCAGAATAAGCAAATAAACAAGGGGCTCAGCATCATTATTCATCAAGTGGATATGGAATGACCGAACTTGTAGGCTCAGACTTGGAACAGTCAATCCTTGAGATTTAGTTAAACATATTGGGTAACAAAAGATCTGATTGATGATTATTTTGCAGATGCACTGGGAGCAAAGGGCATGCCTGTCCATTCAAGAGTGCCACCCCAACCGTCAATTGGGATGCTTGCATATCTTGGGAATGCTTATGCCTCTTTCAGACTAGTTTTAGAAGAATCATTTCTAAAATGTATCAGAAGTATGCCGAACAATGTTGTTATATGCAATGTTGCTGTAGCCTTATGGTGAATGAGGTAATTTCTTCTACTGAACCAGCTTCTGTTGATGAGAGAGTCAACCTTTCAAGCTTATACAGACTGTTTGAAAGGAAGGAAGGCAGGAAAGAAGGAAAGAAAACTCTCTTTTACCAGCAGAAGTTGGTCTAATAAAAGTTACTACATTTCCCACTTTTTCTCTCTAACAATTCCAGGATTTCTAGAAATAGTGGTCTCAGGGAAATTGTTTTAGGAACACCATTGTTCAAGAAGAGAAAATGCACCACAGAGATACTTGACTTGCAAAAGCTATACGGTCATGTTGTGAGATGAGCCCAGGGATCTTGGCTCTAACCACTATTTTTCCAACCAGCAGTTGCAAGTTTTCCAGTTTGTTTGAAGTGTTGTATCTGAGTTGGTCCCAAAAGGTCTCACCTTATCTCTGTTAGTTTTCCACGGCATTTTGTCCTGATTCTAAAGATAATGCAAATGGAACAGAGGTTTCAGTAATCATAAATCATTTAATGGAAATAAAATGGACAAATAATGGATCACGGTTATTTTACTATCTAGACAAAGCAAGCCTTTCTGATGTTCTGTTTCACTTGAAAGATTGTATTCAATTAAAATCAAGGCAGAAAGGAATTTTATTAGCTTCATGCAATGTGAGATATTATATAATGACCTTCATTCAAAACCCCAATCATTAAAACTCTCTAACTGGTGACCAGGGAGGGCTTCAAATTCAGGCCCAACAGCTGCGAAATATGAATAAAAACCATGGTTTAATTGAATCAGTGATTCTAAATCTTAATACACAAATGGAATGAGGAAATCAGGCGTGTGGGGAAGAAAAGTTCTCACTCATCTATTTCATTTTATTTTGAATAATTCTCCAGTCCTGTTGTGGTGGTAAAACCCCAAAAGACATTGTACAATATCAATTTGGCCTCATGTTTTAGTTTTATTCTCTTGAATGAGCTAATTAACATTTGATTTATGAAAAAGTTAGACAAAATATATTCATTCCACCAAAGAAAGACCAAACTCTCCAGGAGGCTATTTCTCTAGTTTTATGTACAGCAGAATGTTTATATTGGGCCAGATTCTGATCTCACGCTGCAAATAAACAGCTAATACACTGTAGAGCCCAACTATTCTGCCATGTGTATGTGAAAGGAGGTACTCTGAAGACATAGTTTTGAGCCCATATGGGTTGGGGTGATGCTTAGCCATCTCCACACCAGGTTTCTAGGAGCCCACAGTGGGCACTAAGTATACTACAGTGATACTGAACTCGACAGAATGACTTCTGTTGGCTCCAGCTGGCTTTGGATGAGCTCACAGAGTGCAAGTGAGCCATGGCTGAGACTGAGTGGGATCCGTATTGTCCTTCCCAACCCCTGTGGGGAATCCATTCTCAGAAGACCATCTTCTCATTAGGGAGCAATCATTAAAAAGGGAAGTTCCAGGAGCAACTGCCTATTTGATATTTTCTGGCTTCCAGGGGGCTACAGAGCTGATGTTAAGGCACAGGACACCCATATAGCTTGTCTTATGACACAGCTGGATCCTGTGGGATATGCAGGGTCAGGTGTGGTACCTTCTCCTATGGGGAGGAAAGTGGAGCTCTGCTAGCCTCTCTGGTGGAAGATATTGGAGAAAGCTCCTCAAAGGGATCCTCATGAAGTTTTCTCTCCCAGAATCTCTCCAAACCTTCTCCCACCAAAGCTGAAAATATTTTCCAGAATTTGATTCTTTGTGTTTAATTTGAGTAATAAGAAAGTATAAAGAGGTACTAACCAAATTCCTGTCTATGTTGATAATGCTTTGAAAACTCACTGACAGACATTCAAATATTTTTTTCTGAGCTAATTAAAAAACTCTTTTTCATTCTATTAACTGTATTTAACCAGCTCAGCTGAATTTCTTTTTGGTTACTTTTCTTTTCTTTTTTTTTTTTAAATCAGAAACTGGAAATGAACTCATTAAAAAGTGAGTTAACATTTCACTGACTTGTATGTTTAACACTGATGTATTTATACAGTACAAAAAATTTCAGCTATACTATGTTACAAATCATTAGTATATGTAACTACCATATTATTTATTTTAGATCTTATAGAATAGCAGTTGTACCAAATGCTAAGTAAATATAATTATTCCTATTATATTCTGCTCCTAACCAATCAGTAATTAGATGCACATAACTTATTACCTGGCCCACCAACAGGAGGAGTGGAGAGGGGTGACGGAGGCAATTGCCCAGGGACCTGGCAATTTAAAAGGGCCCAGGTCTCTTCCACCTGTGATCCCACCTATACTCCTCATCTGCTCCAACCGAGGCCCAGTCCAGCCCCACTGTTTACCACATTGCTCCTTTCTTTCCTCCCCCTACCCCTGGCTCAGCCTCCCTGCTGTCACTCACCACTCGCACCCTCCTCTTCTTCCCCAGTGCCCTGCCACTGCTCATCAGGTTCCTCTCCCGCTCCCTGTTTGCCCCACCCAGGCTATCACTTACCACCTGAGAGAAGGAAGGTGTGGGGGGGATGGGGACCAAATGGGAGAGGAGGATGCAGAGCTGAGCAGGGGAGGTAGTGGGGGTGGGGCCTTGGGTGGGATACGGACTGGGTGTGGAAGAGGCTCATGGAAACTATGAATCTTTCATAATATATTGCTATGGTATATCCCTATTCCAAGGGAATATTAACTGTCAGGGAAGGCCTTGTAAAGTTATTTTTGGACTTGCATGTCCTCCAAAACCTGACCTTTTCTCTTTACAGTCAGAGATTCTACCCAATGGCTGCCAGAGTCCTGATACTGATTGTTTTCAGTGGGAAGCAGAACATCATGATGATTTATTCACAGACAACAGATGGGCTGTTGCATTTTATACAGATTAGAGTTTTTTTCCATTCCTAGATGTGATTTGCAACAATTGAGCCCAGGGGAAAGCTGAGCTTAGTTGTCACAGTGTGTGTCTCATTGTGACCAGATCTGCATCAAATAATATAAGGTGCAGATTTCTGGCAATCAAGGATGGAAATGGGTGGGGCTTGCTATTGTGGTATTTGAGCATCTAACAACAGTAAAACCAACCAGGTTGAAGGCCAACTGAATGTGGCCTACTGTGCTGAAGGAGGTTAAAAAAAAAATCACTTTTCAAATAATTATCCCTATGTTAGTATGGTAAAGCAAGGCTTTGAATATATTATAAGAGTTAAAAGAAAACTTCTTTTACATTCTTGGCTTCTATTACAGAAGAACTTGGAAAGACTGTAGTTCACACCTCCATCTTTTTCACCCTAGACATAAAATAACAGGAAAGGCATAGATTAGATGAGTACATGGCTTCGTTCCTGTCACCCACATACAAATATATATGGATGACATAACATTGTTTTGAGTAAATCTGTTACAGAGAAACTCTCCTGATTTCAACAAAATAAACAAGAGTCTTATGGCACTTTAAAAGACTAACACATTTATTTATTGTATCCTGATTTCAGCTTCAGTTGTTACTGATTAAGTAATAGTAAATGAGCATTAAATGGACATAAGTCAAGGTTATGGTTTTGGACAATCAGTGAAATTTCTCAGCCTTTCTTCTCATATCTCCTCTGACTTGTGCAAAAACTTTTTTTCTTTTTTCAAATGATTTCTGTGAAGAATTCTTACAGTGTTTTCAGTGGCATATTTTGGTGTGACACTCCAAGGCCTTAATAGGGAAATTACAGTGCCTGTCAAATTGATGCTCAAATGCTACTGTGCTTTTGTGAGATAGTTTGCATTTTTTATATTTATTTCCAAAAGAACAGACATATTTGTATCAAGTTGAGCAAAAGGTATTCATTATCACAGTATGTTGTTTAAAACAGCCAAAATATAAAGAGTAAATTATTGGCTGATCATTTTGCAATCAGTTCAAGATCTCAAAATTCAACTCTTTTTTTCCTGTTTTTAATCCACCAATAAACCATTCATAACAGTTTTGTGTTGTGGAAAGTGTATAAATTAATGACATAAACATACGGAAATAAAATGTATTAAAGGCAAAATTATTCTCTCAGCTCCACATGCTGGTATTCAGGTTCATTATTTTGCACTCCCTACACATATAGATCACTCATTGTCACAAGAGAAAATTGAGTGCTTGCATACAGAGCCGAGAAGATGTTGTCTGATAGTTCAATATGCAAAAATATGGGGTCAAATTCTATAGTATGTAATAAAGGTTAAAGCAGGCTCAAGTTGGTGAACATATATCCCATGGAATATCTCCCTAAAGAATTTAACACTTTGGTATAGTTTTCAACACAATTTTGAGGAATCAGATATTCCTCCCAATTTTTTTTACATATCACTTTGGAAAATTTGCTTCTGGCTCAAAATAATTTCACAAATACCATGAGACATAGACCATATCAATTTTGGCTTGGGAAGAGAAATCCTGGAGAAATTGAATAACTTATACATGGAATAACACAAAAAATCATACAGATTTTTTGTTATATAGACACAGACACAAACATACACATTCATACCAAGTTAGGTGGGTACCGATGTAGCTAGGGATGTATGAACTTTTTGTCACTAGTTGTGGCACAAATATCAGTCTCACATCCTACACTTGCCAGTTGAGGTGGTGGATCGATTTAAACTGGAATTTTGATCTGCTGAATAAGTGAAGACAGTTTTTTGAGGTTGAGGGCATAATCGCCATTCTTTTGATTATTCCCAGTGTGAAAGCACATAAAAAAGTGTACCTATATTTTACCAATCTCAGTAACCTAACTGTCATGGGCTAGATCCTTAGCTGAACTGGTTTGGCCCCTGACCCAACTTTGAATTATTTTGATGTGTTGGTTTATTTCTAGGGTTGTGTCAAAACTGTGTGCCATTCATTCAGCTGAGTTTTGTGCTGACTTTTGGGGTTCATTTGAACATGGAATTCAGGGTGAAATGGAAAGGATGCAAACCCATATAAATCAAAACAGATATCCACATAGATACCTGTGCAGTGAAACCACTCTGTTTCACTAAGTCCTGTTAAATAACTAGTTATGGACATCAACGAAAGTGTATTGGTTCAGTTGTCCCAGTGAGTTTAGCAACTTATAGTCTTTACTTTGTTCAGTTCCTCATGAGCCTGACAAAAGCCTCCTCCCACTGTATGCCCAAAGTTTACTGTGCACAAATTTGGGTATAATTGATATCATTTACTTCCTAGCACCTGATTGGCTCTAAGTATGGAGTCATTTGGCAAGGAGGTTAAGTCAACTTAATTTACTCCGCATCTATACAGGGCTTTCTTTAATTCGACTTAAGCTGCTCCTTAAACTGAATTGAGGAAAAGTTTGTTCAAATTAATAACACCTCGTTTTAATTCGAACTAGCGCTTAAGTCGACTTTATTAAGTCAACTTAAGTCAGTGGAGATGTGGAGTAGTGTCTAGTTGGACCTTTTTAAGTCGACTTAACATTTTAAGTCGACTTAAAAAGGCCAAAAAGAGGCCACGTCTACACTTGAAAAGTTAAGTTGACTTTTGTTAAGTCGACTTAATAAGGTCCACTTTAAGTAGATTTAAAGTTGACCTTATTAAGTCGACTTCATAAAGTTGACCTAACTTTTCAAGTGTAGACATAGCCAGGGAGAGCTGAGAACAAAGAGACTTTAAAAATGATTTTCTTTAATACCTTTATTAATCTAAAAGACATGACCAAGACATTACAAGTGCAAATGTTACTAAATTAAGAGATGTTGCAAATATCTGTGAGGATAATTTAAAAAAGTGGGGTGGGGGTGGGAATTGTGGACGTTAACAATATGGAGGACGAATAAGCTCACATAGAAGAGATTCAAACTGGAAAATGAAAGATAATTTGAAACCCTGATACTCAGTGGAAGGATAATACTTGAAATGTAGTAGTGCCAAGGAGACCTATTGTGATATAATATAGGACACTGGTTATAAGCTTACAGTGTGCTATAATGGTAAAAAAATCAAAGAACAATTATAATTAAATCATTTTTGATAGAAAATTCTGTCTTACCATTTTGCAGCTGCAGCATATCTTGAGGCAAGGTCACTGTCTCCTGTTAAGTATTTTGTTATATTCCAATTAAAACCACACAATTTCCACAAAAGAGAAATATTTGAATATTCTGCTTAGTGAAAGGAATAAAGTATGTGTCATTTGTTCTTTTGGCTAACCCATGGCTACTGCTCTGGTGAGACTTTTTAATTCCTTTGTTTGCTTGTGCAATTTTGGTCTTGTCAAGGATCACCTGAAGATAAAAGTTCTGGTTTATCAATATTGAAACGCTAGCCTGGATCAGCATAAAACAGATTTTTTTGTTCTATCCCTGTTATCCTGGTATTCTGAAGATAAGGTATATTGCACCATCTTTGTGTAGTCTACCACTATGGTATTCATCTGATCTAAGAGATGACCTAATAGCATGAATTTGTTGGTCTGAATTAAGTTTTCTTTTAACCCTAAAGGGAAAAAAATGGTTTTACCAATTGATTTAGTTTAGCCAGATTTGATTTATAGCTGCATTTAGATGAGATATTTCCCCAACACTAAAACTGGCAAACCAAGCCCCTTCCATGTGATTCATTTTGCCTCGCATTAAGAAAATTGAAATTGGGTCACTAGTAGAAAATGTCAATGAAAGTAACATTCTAAATTACGTCACTGAATTATCTGATTCTGAAAACAATTTTATTTGTCTGCATCAGTGATAGCTTGAGAATCATGGAGATTGAGGTGAGAGAAGAGATGAATTACGCTTGCAGATGCAGAGGAGTGCCTGATTTTGTAGTGGTTATGATTGTTGATGTTGGAATATTTCGCTTTAAAATGATACTTCAAAAAATAGCATCATAACTTCCAACTGGAATGACTGATTGTTGCCGCGTCAAAATTCTATTTATTTATTTTTTGCAGGTAATCCTTCTGGAATTTTTTTTTTTTAAAGTAGACCCTGTCACCTAAAACACCCTATACCTAGTTGGGGACCACCAGCAGGCACTGGTTATTCCAGCTTTATCTACATTATGTAAGTTTTTTTGTGAAATATTGGAGAGTTAGTGAGCCAGGGAAGAGAAAAACTGAAGGCAAATTAAGCACCCAAAGAACAATTAAAGTATTTTTGTTTGTTTTCATAAATATGAGTAAAAAGATCTGTCACAACTCTCATGAGTCATGGATTCAATAGCTTCTTTTCTCTTTTTAAATGGTGTGCGACTAATGACAGTTGGATGTTTTTGTGGTTGTGGGGTTGAGGACGAATGGAATGGTTGAATAAATAGGTAAATAGTTGTGTAACCCTCACTGAGTCTTGACCCTTTAGTTCTGATGTCCCACTTTAGTAGAACTGTAGAAAAGATTTCACAGAGTGCTCGAATCAGAGCCTCACAACTCAGTTATGTTTCATATGTTGCAATTCGCAGGTGCTTGCTTTCACAGGAATAGTAGTGTACTTTAGCAGATAGTAGCAGGAGCGGAAGTGGCAAATCCTCACATCATATGCAGATCTCTGACTCTCTGGGCCTCTGCATTCAGCAGTGCTGTTGTGTTTCCCCTTTGACCTTTTCACCTCTTTTCTATAGAGCTTTGCTTCCCTTCTCCTTTGTGGAGCACATACCACTCTTAAGAAAATATGCACATTCACTGAAACCAATCCACTTGTATTTGGTAGTATTTTGAATTTACTACGCATTCATTCTTCACAGCTGTAAATTAATTTAAAAGTATGGAAAATCAGGACGTCCCCGTCCCCCCCAGTCCTGAGGCAGTGTGTACTTAGAAACCAGGGGCTATGTCTACACTTGGAAATTTAAGTCGACTTTAACTAAGTTGACTTAACTAAGTCGACTTTAAGTCGACTTAGTGAGTCTACACTTAAATTTTAAGTCGACTTTGGGGGGACCTTACAAAGTCGACCTAGAGCTTCCACACTGGATGCCTAGGTCAACTTCTAGGGGTAGGGGGACTTAGGGCAGGTCCACGGGGGAGGAGGGGCAACCCTTGCCCAGTGCCAGGGGGCTCAGCCTTTGCCCCATTGTACATAGGTACATAGGTACAATGGGGCAAAGGGGGACAGGGACCCTGGCAGGGCATAGGGGCAGGGTGGGCAGGGCTCTGCCCTGCCCTGTGGGGGGCATGCCAGGCTCCCCCTTTAAGTCGACTTTAATTTTAAGTGTAGACACACTAAGTCGACTTAGTTAAGTTGACTTAGTTAAAGTTGACTTAAAAGTGCAAGTGCATAGCCCTTGTGTGGCTGGATCCATTAAGTTTATGTATGCTTTGTACCATCAGAGTGGTACATAATGGCCAGAGGGCACCTGAGGATCTGGCCCACAGACCCTAGTGGCCTTGAATTTATTTTCCCATGCAGTGGTGTAAATTAGTAGTAACTCTATTAAAGTTGATAAGAATTATAGGGTAGAACTATTGTAAGCAATGATAGAATCAGGGTTCGACTACTGTGGTTGAAGTTTGAAGTCTCTATATTATGTTTTTGTTATAACCTACTGGGCCCTAGAGATTGCAAGTCTCATATAAGAAAGCAAGAGACTTCTGCAAGCAATGTATTTTGAAAGAATACTCTCCAGTTCTTCCAAATGAATGTTAACTTTGTCCTAAAAGTGAAAAGATGTGTTTATTGGTTATTGTATGTGAATAAGAAGAAAGCCACACAGGAAGAGGTTCCCAGTAGGTTCCATAGGAAATCTGACAATATAAATGAAGCAAAATGACTGTACAATGACCAGGAATTGATTCTTGTTAGACATCCCAACCATGAGGGTGGGCTGTTTATCAGTTTGAATTTTACTCTGACCGGATCATTGCTTGCAGTTTTGGAAAGAGGTGACATGGAATATTATCAAAAACCAGGCTGATATCAGTCAAAAAAATCCCTCTCCTCTGTGATCCCTCCTCATCATAGTAAAAATGCGAGACAGGATTTTGAAAAGACAGTACCTTGTGCAGTAGGGATTGTTCCCCTTTAAACCAAATCATAAAATGATATAAGATTTTTTCCTACTTAAAAAGACTCCTCCTATTCTATTTTTTTACTTCCCTTATTTGATCCAGATTTTAAGAATAGCGTACATGCTTCTTTTTATTCTAGAGTCTATCTGAAGAAGAAAATATAAAGACTTACTGAGGCTAACCTGATGTTGCTGCAAGTGTAGTCTGTTGAAGAGAATGGCACCTACAAAAACTCATCTCCTCTGTCTCCTGCTTCTTCCACAACTTCCAGTAGCTTTCCCCACTAAACTGTGACTTCGAGTGAAGAATAATGGAATTGACAATAACTTGTGACAAAAATCTCAGCAGAAAAGGTCTGCCTTCTTTCGTCACACTGCCAGCTTCTTCCATGGCTGAGTTGTAGTAAAATCACAATAGTAGACTGCCAGTATTTTAAAGATTTTTTTTAGGTACCAGCTTCTGAAACAAAATGTATGGCCTGCCTCTCAGGATTTTTAATACTTCTCCTTTCAGTTTTTATGGAGAATTCATTAATTTTGATTTTACTGTAGCTGAAAATGTGGATACCACCAATCCTGAAATAGGACCAGAGCATAACTGGTGAGAAAATCAGACTGCACAGTGAGAGCTTGGCAAAGAGGTAGGGATGTGGCCATGCAGAGTTTATTGCAGAATGAGGGCCTAAGGCTTTTAATTTATCATGGGAAAATCAACTCTGTAGCTTTTATTTTAAGGCATGAAAGTGCGACACAATAAATGGAATAGGAGGAGTCTTTTTAAGTAGGAAAAATCTTATATCATATCCTTAAGTAGGCTGAGCAATGATCAAATTCAGCATATCATGTTTATTATTGCTATCTCCTAAAAACACTGTTCTTTAAACTAGTGTAAATCAGGACTATCTTCTTTGGCATTACAGGCTTTATTACCTGATTTAGGACCTGATGCATTGCCCATTGAGGTCAGCACAGTATTAAAGTGCACATCAACACCATAGGCAGAGACCAGAGTTCTCAATTGACCTGATTCTGATTTCACTTATGTCTCACTAGCGTAACTCAATTTACTTCAGTGTACTTTCTCCTGATTTAAATTAAAAGGGAATCAGGTCCATTAAATCCACTGACGTCAGTGGAGCTACAATGGTTTAAAACGATTGTGGATCTAACCCAGCGTATTCATGTTCCATCTTCCATTGTTGTTGTTGCCTTCCTTTACTCACTTTTAAATTCTCCATCTATAATTTCAAGAGGAAAGATCCAATCTTGCCTGCTAGACTACTCCCAACTCTAGTTAAATTGATTTGCATTATCTTCTTTATGGACAGAAAGATAAGTAAATTGAATATGTTATTAACTGAGCAACGCTGAACGTCTATACAGAGTTAACATTATTGCTGGACTACTTGCAGGTCATTTTCAAAGAGTAGGAACAGACACTCTAATAAGGAGTGTATGGAATGTGATGATTATCTTATTGAATATAAAACATTTACTACATCACTCTATTCTTTTTTATTTAACTTTAAATGAGTTAAATGGTTTCTACAGCGAAAGATAATCATGTCCCATGGAGGTGACCCTATTGCTGGCAAAATGGAGAAAGCCACTGGATTTGAACATGACAATGTAGATGTCACTTTGAAGGAAAGATAAATCTGTAGCCATTTAATAATTCACTCTCAGTGGAAAACTGAGGTTTCAGATGGCATCTTCAGAGAAGCACATATCTGATGCTTATCTATAGAGGAAATTTAACATAGTCTTTGTTTTTAAAGATGCTTTTCTTATTTATATTGCATTACAAGCACATTCAGATTAGAATAAACTAGGATGCAGACATTTATACACTGATCATTTATTTTATAATGAAAGAATGGAGTGGACACTAATAAAATCTCAAAGTCATGTTGTAAATGAACTAGTTTAGAGGGAGCAGAGATGATGAGAAGACTCATGGAACTTTTTCCTCCCTGCCACAGTCTCAGTCCTTGAGCTCCCAGAGTGCAAGAAGTATTTCATGTCAATAGCTCTCCTGAAGCTAGCCTCTCCAAACAAGCAAGATCATATTCCAGGAGACAGCATGGAAGGCTGAGCTAGCCTGGTGTGGAGAGGAGTACACACAGTCTGGAAAAGACCTTTCAAAGGGGGAGGAGAAGTTTTGTCTGAGTCAACCAGAGAGTTCCCATTTCTCCCCAAAAGAAGAACAAAGTTGAAAGTCACATTCTAGCTCTAATGTTTACTATGCCACAATAGTTGCCTTGCTGAATGATAGCTTGTCAGCAGTGGTGGTGAAATACCCCAGATCAGTCATTCTGGGAGACTCTGCTTTCATGTCAACAGGGCCTCAAAAGCAAAAACCTGTCTTTTCACTTGTCTCCCTGTACTGAGGTTGGTCCCACGATATGGCTCTGGTTACTTAGCCAGAAAAGACAACGCCCTGGTTCTGTAGCTTCCAGCCCTCTAACAAGGCGAGGGAACTCCAAAGTCTATGGCCTTCCAGCCCTTAAGGCAGGGTGAGGCCACTCTCGAAGTTGGCAGCCTCCCAATCCTTCCAACAGGGCAAGGCAACTCTCGAAAATCTGTGGCCTCTCAGCCCCTCAAGCGGGCCGAGGCAACCCTCCAAAGTCTATGGACTCTCAGCCCCTCAAGCGAGCCAAGGCAGCCCTCCAAAGTCTGTGGCCTCTCAGCTCTTCAGGCGGGGCGAGGCAACCCTCCAAAGTCTGTGGCCTCTCAGCCTCTCAAGCAGGGCGAAGCAAACACACCCAAGTCCTTATCAGCTCCAGGTGGGAAGGATCCAAAGACAGGAATCGAGAGGGGGTGGGGAAAGGAGGGGGAGGCAGGCCCACCCAACACCACTGAGTCCCAGCCCAGGACCCTATCCAGTGGCAGAGTGGTCTGCCACTGGAGTCAGCAGGGCTCCAGCTGAAGTACGCTGTCTACTGCTCGACCGGGCAGTTACCCGCTATCCCTGGGCTGCTTCCTCCTTTATCCCTGCCCAGGTACCTGAATCTCCTGATCCTCAGCGTACGCATCAGGGTACACTGCCAGAGGGAGTCCAGGCAGGCCTTCAGAGTTGGCTGGCGGCAGGTCCGGCAATTCCTCCGCTAAGAGTAGCTCCTCCACGTCACAGGGGCCTTCAGGATCTTCAGCAAAGGGCAGCTCCTCCAACTCACAGGGGTCATTCAGGGCTGGCTCCTCTCACTCTGCTAAGGGTAGTTCCTCCAGGTCCCCCTCTGGAGGATAGTGTAGAGAGGGCCCTCCCTCCTGGTTGCCCCAGGGTTCTGTTATTATGCCTGGAGGGACGGTAGGGCCTTCTCAAGGGGGTTGCTCTTGGGGCCGGTCCATCCACCTCTGGGGAGGCTCTAGTGGCCAGTCTGTCCGCCTCCTAGGAGTTTCCCCCTGTGGGGTTTCGGTCTGTCCTTTTAACCGGTCCCCTCTTCCCCCCTTGACTCCACCCTTTATGTTCCTAGTTCCACCCCGTGCTGGGTTGTCCTCTGGCCAGCAGTGGGAGGGTAGGAGTCCTCCCCGGGCCCTGCCCCAAGGCCCGCTGGTTTACCCTGCTACACTCCCCTAAAGACTTTCATGGGTCATCTCCAGTGCAACCCACAGGAATGCTGTGGAGCTGGTCTTTGTTTAGATGTTGATATAGAAGATATCACATCACAGCCACTAGGTTGGACAGATCATCACCTCATTAATGGAGTTGTCAGAGCTCTCAAACAACAAGGCAGACCCATGACCCTGATTTGTCCATGTAATATCATGGACCCATCAAATTCTAAATGCTACAAGGACATCAGCATTCCATCCACAGGCTGAGAATGTGGTGAATCATTAGTGTAATCTGGCTTCTACTATCAATGTGCTGCCCCCCACACAGCTCCTGCATCCCCGTCATCCACACAGATCTGCTTGGTTTTCTGACACCCTGCACTAGATGAAGAGAAAGGGATGACAACTGATGATTAGTGGCTGAAAATGAAGGCTCAGAACAGATAGTTTGAACCAAAGCATTTGTCCATGCTTATGCAGAGGCTGTATTATTGGCCAAGAGAGCTTTCTTGTCATCCTGCATACAAGATGCCAAATCCCACCAGAAGGAGCCATTGGGAGGGAGCGGGGGAGATGGGAGGGATTTCATTCCTTGAGATAATCACATTCACTCAAGAAGAAATACAGATATCCAAAAGGAGTATCAGCTAAGACCTCTGGATCCAAACCTGGGCCTTACCTGGTTAGTGAAAGAGGATTAAGAACAATGGGTACCTTTTTGTAGCTGAAATAGCCAATGTTCCATTCAGGGAAGAAAACTTCCCTTTGTCCTTTAAGCATACATTAGTCCTACTAGCACTGAAGGAACCCATCCTTGACACGTTTATTCCAGCCAACTACTTCCAATGTCTAACCTTCTGTTTCTGAGGGCAGGTCTACACTGCGACGGGATTTTCAGTGGCAGTCGAAGGGAGATACTCAAAGTACTTAAAATATCTTGTGTATCTCGCTTCGACTGCCTGCTTACTGTGGTGTCTTCAGTGTGCTGAGTCAAAGGGAAATGCTTGGCATTTGACTCAGTACTATTCTACTTACTGGGGTGGTCTTCAGTTACTGACTTCCTGATTGGCTGAGTGGGTCTTTATAGACTCAATCAGTTAATTAGGAAGATCGATATGATGGCAGTGAATTTGCCACTGTCAGTGAAGACTAGGCTGGGTAAGCTCATAGAGAACTACAATCCCATTTTATAGCATCACTTTCAACTGTCTGTGTTGGCAATGAGAACTACAAGCTCATCAAAAGCCACTACAAACTTATCTGATCAAAACCAATATCCTATAACTGTCACAATCTAGAATCAAGTCAGGATATGGGACTATTGGATGAGCCACTCTTGTTGATAGATAATGGCAGGCATGCAATGTCATCCTCTTGGACCACTCTGCAGTTAAGTTTGAAATTCTACTGTCCTTCATGAGAAAGTTGGCAGGAGTTCAGGGGAATGCACTGAAATGGCTTCTATTTTCCTGTATGGATGCACCCAAAGAGTAGTGGATGTGAAAGGGTACTTCCCCCATTATACCCCTGACTTTAAGAGTCATAGAATAAGGGTTGAAAGGGACCTCATGAGGTCATCTAGTCCAACCCTCTGCTAAAAGCAGGACCACTCCTACTAAATCATCCCAGCCAGGGTATTGTCTAACCGGACCTTAAATATCTCCAAAGACAGAGATTCCACCACATCCCTAGGTGACCCATTCCAATGCTTCACCACCGTCCTTGTGAGAAAGTTTTTCCTAATATCCAACCTCAACCTTCCCAGCTGCAACTTGAAACAATTGCTCTTTGTTCTGTCTTCTGTTACTACTGAGAACAGCTGAGCTCCCTCCTCTTGGTGCACCCCTTCAAGTAGTTGAAGGCTGCTATCAAATCCCCCCTCAGTCTTCTCTTCTGAAGACTAAATAAGTCTAGTTTCTTCAGTCTCTCCTCACACATCATGTGCCCCAGCCCCCTAAACATTTTTGTTGCCCTCTGCTGGACTCTTTCTAATTTGTCCACATCCTTTCTATAGTGGGGAGCCCAAAACTGGACACAGTATTCCAGATGCAGCCTCACCAGTGCCGAATAGAGGGGAATAATCACATCCCTTGATCTGCTGGCAACGCTCCTACTGATGCAGACCAATATGCCATTGGCCTTTTTGGCAACAAGGGCACACTGTTAACTCATATCCAGCTTCCCATCCACCATAACACCCAGGTCCATTTCTACAGTGCTGCTACTTAGCTGATCAGTCCCCAGCCTGTAGCAGTACATGGGACTTTTCCGTCCTAAGTGCAGGACTTTGCACTTGTCCTTGTTGAACCTCATGAGATTTCTTTTGGCCCAGTGCTCCAATTTGTGTAGGTCTCCCTGAATCCTGATCCTTCCCTCCAGCGTGTCTACCATTCCCCCCCCCCCTG
>ML685797.1:4199143-4262456 GCA_007922175.1 Pelusios castaneus
CCCCCCCCCCCTGCTTGGTGTCATCCACAATCTATCCTATCATCCAGATCATTAATGTAGATGTTGAACAGAACCGGCCCCAGGACCGACTTCTGGGGTACTCCACTCGTTACTAGTTGCCAACTAGACAATGAGCCATTGATTTCTACCCGTTGAGCCTGATGATCTAGCCAGTTTTCTATCCACCTTACGGTCCACTCGTCCAACCCATACTTCCTTAACTTGCTGATGAGAATGCTGTGGGAAACCATATCAAAAGCCTTGCTAAAGTTGAGGTATATCACGTCGATGGCTCTTCCCACATCCACAAATCCAGTCATCTCATCATAGAAGGCAATCAGGTTGGTCAGGTACAATTTTCCCTTGGTGAATCCATGCTGACTGTTCCTGATCACTCTATTTTCCTCCAAGTGTTTCAGGATGGACTCTGTGAGGACCTGCTGCATGATTTTTCCAGGGATTGAGGTGAGGCTGAGTGGTCTGTAGTTCCCTGGATCCTCCTTTTTCCCATTTTTGAAGATAGGTACTATATTTGCCTTTTTCCAGTCCTCCGGGACCTCCCCCGTTTGCCATGAGTTTTCATGACAGCTGTTAGATACAGATTATGACAACAATGCATGAGGTGTAGTAAAAAGAGTTGCTGATGTAGTGAAATACCAAGATGCCTCTCTGTCACAACACATCAGTTGCCATGCTCCAACAGAGAAGCTTTAAATCAAAGTTTCAAAGGGAAGCTGCAGAGTTGGAATTCATATGCAAATTTGACACAATTAACTTAGGTTTGAACAAAGATGTGGGCTGGTTCTCTCATTACAACAGATGATTCCCACCTCTTTCAATCTCCCACCTTCTTTTCTGTTGTTCCGCACTGTTTGAATCAAAACAACCTGTTTGATTTGCTAAAATAATCTTTACTGATCTTCTGCCCTGCCCTTACTGTATTTATTTTCCCCCTCCACACTGTATGTTTTCCATTTCAGTGTCTGACAAAGTGGGATTCACTCACCAAAGCTCATGTGATAAATAAAATTGTTAGTCTTTAAAAGTGCAGGACTCCTTGTTTGTTTTGCTGAACTAGACTAACAAGGCTAACAAGTTCTGAAAATGTTTCACGTAGTATCGTGACAAGTATTGTAATGCCTATGTTTACTTTAAGTGAGAGATCATAGAAAGGAAAATACCTTTCAGATAACTTTTTTGCTTTTGTCTGCATTTTAGGCATGTCAAATTTGCTCTGTATCTTTGGTCTTAGGAAATCTAAGAAGTAGGTAAGTCTAGAGGGAATGTAAAAGAAGTCCAAATTGATGCAGCATACATGTTGAAGCAACTGGAAGAGAGTATAAATTACACTGACTTAGTCCTCCTTTGATTTCCTCAAACTCACCTTTGAATTTGGCCCAATTATGGCTAAAGACAAAACCGATATTACAGTCAGAGTGAATTTTTCCATTGATTTTGAAGAACACTGGGTTAGAACTTTAGTTATCCTGTTTCCTCTGTTATTTGTGTGTATCTCAGATAGTAGTTAGGGAAAGAAAAAATTTATATTTGTGAAAATAGGAAAATGCGATTATAAATCTTTGAAGATTGGCAGAGGGTCTCTGGAGCATTTTTGGACCAGAGATTACATCTTTTCTTAAAAAATAAATGAATTGATTTTAAGTTTATTATGTGCCTTTTTAAAATAGTTTATGTTCTGTCTAGAGGCAGTAGAAATTAGATTTGGTTTGAATTGCTCTAATTAGCATTGTTTGTCACTCCAGGTTATTTTTAGAAGAAATCTATTATTCAGAAACAAACCCAGATGACAACATATGACAAATATAACAGATATCCTTCTCCCATAATGAAATGTGGAGACACAGATCACTGTAGTAAATAATAATAGATATCTACTGAACAATATTTGATTTTTCTTGAATTTTGATAATTCTGGCTACAGCCTACTAGTAGGTTTTCCATCTTTGTAAAATTGTTCCGATACTGCATATTCTTGTATATTTATATTTTCTGTGTTCAAAATGTTATAAAACTATTTAAAAATAGACCTACTTACCCAAAATATATAAAAGGATAACTATGTTTATGATATGGTGCTATTAAAAAGGATGTTACCAAAAAATTCTGGTACAGCAGCTAAGGGAATATCACAAGATTAAAACACTGAGACAAGACTGAATATGTTTTTTGATTTGTATCACTTTCATTTGATATCACAACCTTTCTCTTCAGAATGTATTATTTGTTCTGTTTTTCATTTATGTTACAAATTTTAGGCATCAGAAAAATTATAATTCTATTTTTTCCCCCAAGAAACTATTGCAATATATTCTATAGCAGTATATTCTACTGTGTATTTTGACCTCTTAAATACTCTGTATCTTGATTGGCTTGCCATTCCACCTTTTCCTGAAAGGTTATTGAGGCTGTCAACAAGAGAAGGACTGGAATTACCAGCCAATCAAATTACAGAATACTTAAAAGGTCAGAGTAGTACAGCACACTAACATAATTCACAGAATATATGAGGCATTAAAATCCTAATACCTCATTCTCGTAACAAAGGTTGTAATGAGAAGAAGAAATGGCACAACATGAATTCATTCACGTGACAATGATTATAACAAGAACCTGAAATGCTATAAACTTAACCCATTCTTGCAGCTAAAGTAAGACTGTACCTTTAGATTCCTTTGTAATGCCCAACTATCCTGACAATGGTTTAAAAGCAAAATATAAACTGTTACTGGGTAATATTTGATTTTTTTATAATATGCATAAAATTAATTGTTAATCATTATCCTAGATTTGTCATCTGCATTATAGTATGTCAAAAACAAGCAGTTAGAAAATAATCTTCTGCATTATGCTTATTTGCATGCAAAATTTTGTTATTCACACTGTGGTAAAATGTTACATTTGTTTCCATTTTGCCACTATTACTGCTCAAGTTGTATTGTCTAACAACTGGTTTCTCTGTACAATAGCAATGCAGAAATATCACTCAGAAATACAGAGACAATAGCTTGTGTGTATGTGTGTGTGTGTGTGTTGGGGGGGGGGAGGGTGGGTTGAGTTAAATTCATGTGTTGCAGAGTTCCACAGAAAATGAGACTTGTTTTTATAGAATATTTTAGTCCCTACATCGCTGCAGTTATTATAAAGTAAGAATCTTAAAGCTTTTCTTCCTTATGGACCTTGCAGCTTTATGTCATAAGCCTTGTCGGTATAAATAAGGATAACTCTGACAAGTGAGCCAGCATTTAACTTTCCATATTATGGGGAGGGGGCAAAGTTACTTTTAAATAAGGTGTTTTTATTTTAAATGCCCTTTCCTCAGTGAAACTTGAAGGATAAATCCAGTAAGTAGTTCTATCTATGGAGGGGAAGTAAAGACAGATTTAACCTGGAGACCTTTGGTTAACTTCTTCCTAAACTAAATAAATGTTACCTCATCTTGAATTTAGAAGTGGAAAGAGGGGAAAAAACCTATACATTCCCTTATTGAGAATCCCTTACATATAAAAAGAAGAGTCTGCATATAAAAGACAATCCACAGACATCTTTGAAGGTTCTCTTTCAAAGCCTCTGTACTTCCCAGCGTGTCTGGGGATTTCTGTTATTAATTGAAGTTAATTTTCTAGGATATCAGTTTGCCATGCACGTGGGAAAGATTGATAGCTTCTTCGATTCTCAAGAGTGTTGAAAATGACACTGTTCCATCACCGGGTGCCTTCACTTTTATCATCACAAATCAAATTATAAACATTGGGGCAACCTTGCTGGAATCTGGCTTCGGGAGATTTCCATAAGATTAATTAGGCGGCCAAAGCAAAGATGGTAAAATATAAAGGGGGAAGGGGGGGCTGGGAGGAGGCGAGTGTGGGGGGAGGGAGAGAAGAACCATTCATTCCTTGTAGAATGGGAAGTCATTTCAACAATGGGTAATTAGCGTGGGCCATGGATTCTCAAAGGCACCGAGGACACTGGACTCTTTCTCTCACTCTGATGTTTAGTGCTGTATTGTGGACCCCTCATTTAATTAGTGCACTTTGATACCCACAGGAGCTTGAAGCTCCAGGGCATGCTAAACACAGACTGACACCAGCAAGCTTCTGCCTCCTTCCACTCTAATTAGAGACACAATGAGCTGCAAAGACAATGTTTTACTCCAAGATTTCTTCTGCAGATACCTCTGGCAGGAAACAATCGTTTATTTTGTGTCTATATTGGTATTCAGATTAAATTGTTAGCATGCAAAAGATGAGCTAAGGGCACACAGCTATTAATGTTTAGCAGAGTTCAGAAATGATGGAAGCAATTTGTGTGGTTTTTTTTAAAGTGTCCCTTTTAGAATCTTTGTTTTTGTTATTATTTATTTTTATTTGTTTATTATTATTCTCTTATCTAGTGAGCAGTAAATGGTTTGACTAAGAAAGCTAAAATAGGCTGAACTCCTAAGCATCTTTTATAAAAGGTTTTCCCCAGTTTGCATTAATAATTTCTGCTTCTCTAACAAGGGAATTTTTAACTTAACAATTTACCAAAGGAGAAGGGGAAAAAAACAGAAAAGAGAAACCCATAAGTTATTTCCTTCAAATTGTCTGTTGACATGAACAGCCACCTGACTGTACAGTCATTTTTCCAGAAGGAATGTTAATCTGACTCCAGTTCTTTTTTTAAAAAAGCTCTGAAAAGTTTGTGGCAGCAAGTTAAAATATATATATTTATAATGTTACTTTTGATGGACAGTTCTATGCTGATTGGAAGAATATAAATATCCCAAGGGAAACTGCATGTTGAAAATTAATCTCCGCATACACAAAATAGTTGTATGTGCTGCTTAATAATATCTTGAAGATCTGTTTCTCCTAAAAATTCAACATTGATTTTTCTTTACTTTGTTATTATTTTCTAATTATTTCTTCAAATAATTAGTAGGGAACTAAAATTTATTAATATGTTGACAGGAAATCAAACAGTGTTTCACTAACTCACACATGATAACTGGGAAAAATGTACAATTTATCAAATAATTATAAGGAAAAAATGGACACGGTTAAATAATAATTTACATACATAGGACAAGATCCTTGAGTTTGGCAAAGTAGTGCTTGATGCAGAACCTGAGAGGAGACAAAATTAAAATCTTGTCATGTCTTATTCCTCCTTCCAAATCAAGTGGTCAGTTGAAGTTAGTTTAGCTCTTGTTGGAAGATAGAGCAACCTCCACATTGCTGTCACTTGTATCCAGCGGCAGAGGCCTCCCAAGAGCCCATTTCAGCATCTGGGCATAATAGCAGCACTTCCTCCGCACTTTCTAAATTCCTCCAGTACTAGGTCCAGAGAGAGGTAGTGGTGGCTGTATTACAGGATTATTTCTACATCACCACCAGTCAGAGCAATATAAAATCAGGTGAGAAAGGGGAGTGCAGGATCCAGACCATAATTTTCATTCTGATTCCACACCCAGCCCATAAAGAGGACATTGCATAGATCACCTATGAGTAGAACCATGGAGGGTCATCCCAGTGCAAGGTATGGTCTGTATGATTTCTCATCTACAACAGGCTCTCCCTCTCCTATAAATTAATTTCTGTTTTGAGCAGGAATACTTCTCCCTGACAGCTCTTTTGGTCTGTGCAAGTGTGCATTAGTGCTCATTACCATGTTCACATGTGTCTGTACCGAGGACCTTTTCTGTTCACATCTTATACATTCTCATCATGGTTTCTGAGTACCCAAATGGTGCCAAACAGTAATTGGCCAAATGAACCAGGTCAGAATTTGCCCCTATGAAATACCCAAATTTAAACTTTCTGATGAACAGAGAAAACATTAAATTCTCTATTGAGTCATTTTAATTGTAGCTATATTGACTGCCCACTTTCAGCTGGTCTTGTAGACCTGGCTTTAGGAGAATCATGGAAGTAAGGTGTGTTGTCTCAGCTAGGACGTAGTTACTGAGGCTCTTATCCTTAAGTCTAGCTTTACTTTCTAAGTAGGCTAGAGCAAGATGGTCTGCTTCAATCTTTGGAGCGAGAAGAAAATGGCAGTAAGAGTATGTCTTCTAGTAATAATACTTGACAGTAACTAGATTTACTTTAAAGGCAGAATCTGTTCTCCCAAAGGCAAGCTATTCCCTATCTGAAGTGACTGATGAATAATTAGTTGTGGTACCTGGGAAATTAATGTTTAAAATCAGCCATGACTTGAAAAAGATTAGTAACTTTTCTGCAAGAAAAAATATTTTAACGTAAAGAAAACTGTGTAATCTTTTCAAATGTGACCCAAGCACCCAAGGAAAGAAAACAAAGGGTATTATATATATTTTCCATGTATTCGTTGTTTTGTGTGTGTGTGTGCGCGCGCGCGCGTGCGCGTGCACATACATACACACGTGCACTTGTGCACCCTAAATGAAAAACAATTTGAAAATTAATTAGGGTTATGAATAGGTTATAAGCAACATATAGCTTTTCACGGGCATGAAACAAAACATGTGCCTGATGAATATGAACCACAATTGACACAAAATGTTTGATGCTGTGTAATAATCAGTTATCTCCTGGGTTTGAAACAGATTTCTCTGGTAATCATGGGGTTCTAAGTTAATTTATGCCTTATTTAAGTGTTCATTATGAATCTGTCTGACCATACATTGATGAAGTGTCTTCCTGAGTAAGCACAGACGGTGCCAATGCCTCTACTATTGTTCATGACAATGGTGTAGCTACATTCATGCAAGTGTTGCAGTTATGCCTGGGCCCATGAGCTAACAGGGGAAGAGATGGCCACTAGCAGAGGCTTCTCTACCTTAATTATTCCACAGTCTATCTATAACCAGCTGCCTACCAGATGCAACTCCAAGAAAAAGGAAGTGGCCCTCAGCTGGGCTGTTGCAGGAGGGCTACCACTCTTTCCCTAGCTGCTCCCACCCCCTAGTTTGCTTAAGATCATAGGTGTAGCGCAGGCAGTGGCTTGCTTGGGGCGGCTCATGCTTGTCAGTGCTGTAGATGCTTCGTGTCAGTGCCCAGCCCATACCTGTTGCTCCTCACCTACCCCCCATTGACTCTGCTGTCAGGGTTGGCTATGGCTCTTGGCTTACACTGAAGCTTACACTTCAGTAACAAGGAACTCATCCAGAATGGTGTGGGGTGTCGGGTAGGGTGTGCGGTCTGGGTATGTAGGGTGTGCGGCTGGGCTGGGGGCCTGGAGTGCAGGGATCCAGGCAGGGGGTGTGGGCTTGGATAAGCTGAGATAGAGGCTTGAGGGGGTGCCTGGCACTGGGTGCCCATGTCTTGTTATGGATGAGCTGGTTGGTTCCACAGGAAGGGGTGCAGAGAGCGGGGGGTCTCCATCCCTGGTGTTTGGTGATGAAGATGTAGAAGACGGGGATGGGCTGCAGGATGTGAATGGGGAACAGCCTCTGGTCAGAAATAATTCCTTCATTCTATTAGAAAATATTTCTCTTAACTAGGTACACTCTAGCACCTACAGAATATCTTGACACTAGAAAATAATTGGCAACCTAGTGTGATCAGCTGTTTTAATTGGGTTCATGGAAGTCCCCCAAAGTAGCTGGAGCATATAAAAGAATCTTGCCCTTTATAGGATAGGGTGAAGCTCTATCCAAATAGTGTGTGTACCTGGGAGATCCTTAGGAGATGTTGCAGATGTTGTTCAGGCCTGGCTTTTAACGTAGGTCAGGTAATGTTTCTATGGTATGGAAGCCGACCTATTGTAAATGCCTGTAAATGTAGATAGTAATATACAATTGATTATATATCATGATCCATGAGAAACTCTCAGGATGTCATTGTTTTAACAGTTTTAGTTTGATTGTTTTTGGTATTTTTGGTTGTGTGACTGTGTGGTGTCTTGTGTTTGTTTCAGTGACACATTTTCGAATTTGTATATATGTGACAATCCTTGTTTGCATTTGGCATCCAGCCACATAATGGGCGAATGCAAAGCAAATGCTGTCAGTGCTCATGTTGCAAGTTTTTCCATGGGCAAAATTATGGGTTGAAGTAGAAAAATTGGGGGGTTGATTCCCCAGTGAATTACTCCCCTTTTACAGCCCATTCATTTATTTTCCCTGGAGTTGCACCAGTAGAAAACTGGAACAACACAATGGTGACTCACGCCTTTGGTTTTTTGGCTGACTGTATGTGTGCTTTGCATGAGTTATGCATGTGTTATAGATGTTCAATATATGTATTTATGACTGTGAAGTCTCACAACTGCTGTTATGCAGCTCTTCATTTAGATAAAATTTACTGGTAAAATACTCATTAAGTTTTGAGTACAGGTACTTTGTCTTATGATGACATCATACAGAAGATAGAGTTTGGAAACTATCTCACAAGTGACAGAATGACCAACTTGAGGTCTTTTCTGCAGGGCTCCTGCACAGTAAAATTTAGCAGTTCATCAAAGCCAGTAGTGTAAAACTTGTCTGTGTGTAGATAGCCTGCATATTGTGTTATAGTATCTATGGATAAGATGGATATGTTCTGATTCTCCAAGATGGTAAAGGTAAGCAAACTTTTAGATTTTAGAATCAGGAAGGGGGCCCTAATTTATTCTTGCACTGGAGACTTCTGGGGGCTTATGACTTTGTACAGCAACAGTACAGTGAAATTAATGTGACAATGGATAGTTCTTTTTAGGTCATGTCTGACCTATGCAGCTATTGCTTGGGAAAGCAGCAAAGGCAGGTACGAGAACTACTGACAGAGAAAGAGAGTACAAAATGGAGGCTGGAGGAGTGTAAGAGTAGTGTAGATCTGCCCTTCATTGGAACCCAGGAGAATCTACAGTGGGGATTAACAATGGAAAACTTCCCTCTTAATAGCAAGAATGTGACAGAGCCTTCATTGCCCATGATACCACTTAGCTAAAGCCTGTTATGAAATTGATAGCCTCTAAGCAATGTCTTGGGACAACACTTTGCTAGATATCCCAGCATTCTCCCATTCCCAAGACCATCTGGGGTTGGGAAGGAGGACATCTCATCAGCTGTTGTCTCAAAATTTCTCTGCTGTGGTTTTCCTACCTTCAACTTTTGTAGCTAGTAGATTTAGTCATCTCATTATTTATTAGTTCAATTTTCAAACCCAGTTTAAATCTGACATCGGGCCAAAACCCAGCAGCTCCTTAATAAGTGAAGCTATTAATTTTATCTGAGTAAGGAACAGCATTACTGAACCCATTTTCTGATACATTATTTCAGATGATAGGATAAACCAATAGCCAAATAAAGGTGTTGCCAATAAATAAAAGACATAACAGGAAAAGACCTCTGTGCTCATGTTCTCTGTTCCTTATTGTTTTCCTTATTCCCATTTGCCTATTTTCTCCCCATTCCTGTCTATGCTCTCTTTGTTGAGAAATTCATTGCATTCCCTCTTGAATTCAGTGATGCTCCTTGCTTCAGGGTCCCTTTATAGTAATTTATTCCATATGCTTATAACTCTTTTGTGTAAGATAGTTTGCCTTAGCTTTTTTCGTCGTTCCCTACTTTCTAATTTTTAGATCATGTCTTCCAGCTTCTGTGGTCTTGCAAGTGTAAAGAGCTTGCTTGGATCAATTTTATCAATCCTCTTCATAATTTTTAAAACTTCAATTGGGTTTCATGAAGTCTCTTCTTTTCCACTGAGAATATGCTCAACTTCCCTAGCCTTTCCTCATAACTTAAATCGTTGGGATATGGTATCATTCCGATAATTGCTCTACACTTCTCCCCCGAAGAGCAATTAAGCCTTTGCAAAGATGAGGTGGCCAGTACTGTATAAATTACTCAAGGTAAGGGTCCAAAAAGTGCCTTAAATAGAGATAATTCTGATTCCTTTGATGTAGACAGGAATTCCTCTAGCATCTCTACCCTACTTCCAATTTACAGCATTTTTAAATTTCAAATGCACAATGAAATGAAGTGTCTGGTCTGATTAAAACAATTTCCCATGTATAATAGGTAAAGTTAAGGGAAAGGAAACGGTTCACTCCTGTAAAGGTGTGATAGTTAGAAAAATAATGCCAAATCAGAAACAAAAACAAAAAAAAAGGGGGGGGGGGTGCTTAGTGGTTTAAATGGGCAAATTAAATGTGACACAGTAAGGGGCTAACTTGCCCTCCTCAACCCTCCTAAAATGCATAGGTCAGTTCTGAATTGAGGAAGAAGGATCAATTTATCTCTAATTACAAGAACACCAAAAGAATATGCTTGCAGTTCTTGGCATTGTTAGTGCCCTATTTCAGATTGTCTAACTCATTTGATCCCACAGTGTAGAGACAAAGACTTGTGCTTTGTCTAGTTCGGCTTTAAGTCACTACAGTGACTCTTAAGCTCTTTTCCATTAGATAGCAACAGCATCACCTTTCCATTAAGTAGATTTTTTTCCTTGTCTCTGAAGCTTATATTTGTCCACAGTCCTCTGTAATTGTACTGCATATACCACTGGTGCACCCATCTGCACAAAGAGTCTGTGTTTTTCCAGAAAGTCCAGCAGTATTCTTAAATATTTCCTATTTACTATCTGTAATTTTGAAAATCTTGCTTTCGCTCCCAACTCATGTCATGTTCCTGACCTGTAGCAGGTGGTACATTTTAAAACAGAAAAGCATTCATACATATTTTAAAAAGTGAAAGTGGCTGAAAGCTTTAAAAAAAATCAAACTGTTAATTGCCATTTTTATAAAAAATAATGCTAATTTTCAAAAGCTCTGTGTTGACTTAGCTTTCTTCTGAACAATGTGAAAGACTTGACAAAATGTGGATCTAGTAAACTAGTAAACTGCATTTAAACATTGAGCATTTAGAAGCTATTTTTTAAGGAAGTTAAATAATAAGTGGATTTTAAATTTTTTTTGTCCAGTTGCCTGCAGAATGATTTGGATTCAGTTTTAATATTCAACCTTTGAATGGCTAAATATGTAGTACAGTGTGCATGCAACAAAAGGACTTTTTTACTGCCTGCATGGCACAAACTGCTCTTTGAGAGGTTTCTTTTCAGATCGGGAGATATTGATGATGCCAATGGTACTTTGTGGCCTTTCAGAAAATGAGATTTTTTTTTCTCGCACAAGCTTGTATTCTTTTGGGACTCCTATTAAGATAATGTGCCAGATTCTAACCTGATATAAATTGGATTAACTCCATGAAACCAATGGACCTTTGCCACTTTGTAATTGCTGAGGGTCTGGCCCTTTAAAAGTCCCAAATTCAGCTCTTCTCTATGTATATGTAGCTGGTGTTTAAGCCAATGGAATTGTATGTCCTAATCCTAGGGAAGAATCTGGCCCAGAATCTTTAGGCTCCTCCATACAACAGTCTAATGAAGCTACTGAAAGGTTCCCTCCCAAAAGAAACTAGAATTTTCAGCAGAGGAATTCCCTGGCAAGCTGTGGAAATCTTTGCAAAGAAATTCCCTACATAATCCTCTGACTCTTCAGAAGGAGAACTTTCCAGTTTAAGAATAGGAAGGATTGCTGACAACTCAAAGCTGTTTGTAGGAAACTGAGATCTTTGGCAGGTGTTACAAGAAGGTTACAGGACCCTGGCTACAACCTATAGCTTTCTGTCCTAAGGGTCCTTGGGTTCAGCAGGCACAAAACCGGGAGGCAAAGTAAAAGGTGAAAACAAAACAGTTTTATTAAAAAACACAGACAAGGAAACAAAGAAATAGGAAAGCACCAATGCTTATGCCCCTTCAGTAGACAGGAACCCCAGTTAAACGACTGCAGCTGTGAAGCGTGGGGAGTGATGATTCGTGGCGGTGAACATAGCCGTTGCCGCGACAACAAGGTTCCAATTTGGGAGGGGCTTAACTAGTTTTTATACCTTCTGAGCTTACTAAGTGGGTAAAAGGCATCGTGTTTTTCAGACTTTTTTACAATATTCCTTTGTCCCGGTCTTATCTTATTGTTTTACATAGCTTGCAAGTTATATCTGCTACTTAGTTGGGAGCAAGGTACGTCCTTCATCAGTGCCAGCTCTGTTTTGCTTATACACAGTGTAACTTTTGATCAGGGCTGATTAATGGCTTCCACCACGTGCTAAAGCTTATCACGTCACAAGGTCTTCTGTTGTGTACTACAGCAGAGAGATTAAGTTAATTCTGCATCTGTATTCAAAAGCTCCCTACATAGTTACCACCTTACTATTCACATTCAGCAACCATTCCATTTGCTATATTTCTTTAAGATGCAATCTGGCTTCTCTTTTAACTCCAAATCAATCTCTTACCCACAGGTTGCAGACTTCTATCCTGGCAATATTTATAAAGCCATAGTCATGCTTAGAAAATCAACCTTGGATGGGAAATATAAAATGAAAGCACCATTTTACAACCTAATGTACTTCTGCTTTTGGTAAAATTTCTTGTTTTGTATTTTGCAAACAGAGAATTTTCTCCTTTATATCAGTTATGCCCACAACCACAGACGGTGCTCACTTGTGGGACTTTTAAAATAATGTATCTGTTCTCCCATCATTGCCTTTAACGTCATTCCTGGCAGAAAAAAAAAAAAAAAAGGCCTGTAAAATATTCCGTAGATTCCAACCACAGCATGTCCCTCCTCATAGTAAGAGACTGTCTAACTCACTTGTCATTTGAGACAACAGAGTCCTGTGGCACTTTTAAAGACTAACAGATTTATTTATCGCATGAGCTTTCGTGGGAGAAAATCCCCCTTCGTCAGACGCTTTGAAGATAGGAAAGTTACAGAGTGGGAGGAAATTAAATGCAGGGGAGTGTATGACATAGCATCAGGTCAGGCTGTAACAGCAAATCAAAATAGGTGTTAGGATTCAAACACTGGGGAACAGCACATAGAGGAGGGGGAGGTCAAATCACTTGTTGTAATGCGAGAAAAATCCATAGTCCCTGTTTAACCCCAAGACAACTGAGTCAAATTTGCATATAAGTTCGAAGTCTTATATATCTAAATAGTCCTAACACCTATTTTGATTTGCTGTTACAGCCTGACCTGATGCTATTTCATACACTCCCCTGCATTTAATTTCCTCCCACTCTAACTTTCCTATCTTCAAAGCGTCTGACGAAGGGGGATTTTCTCCCACGAAAGCTCGTGAGATAAATAAATCTGTTAGTCTTTAAAAGTGCCACAGGACTCTGTTGTCTTTCTACAATAGACTAACACGGCTACACCTTTGGAATTTGTCATTTGAGGTATGTGATCAGCCAAGGTCTATCATAAGCCCTACAATATCTTGCTTATACCATACATCTTTCCTTTATTTGTCATTTACTTTTAACTCCATCTCTTTACATATACTATATTTTTCCTCTTCCCTAAAGACTATGCTCAGCTTGTTCCCACTGACCTCCTTACAGTGCATCTCATCTTCTGCATTTAAAACTAACCATGTTTCATTGATAAATCTTGCACTCATTTATCCTCTGAGGACCTCAACTTCTCTCTCCAGCACTTCCACATGCAACTTAAGATTCTTAATTGTTAAGCATCCATCACATCTACAATCCTCTCTAAGTCCTTTTTTTGTTCACAGATGAATGCAAACCACAGCTCTAGCAACTGATGACTGTATCATACTCAATTTAGAGTACTCTGGTTTTCATGAAAAAGGGACAAAATGATAAATTGACAGAAATAACTAGCACAAGGCACTTTATAGAGAAATAAGCATAGTGGCAAAATTTACTGTAATCTTTATGATACTAATAAATGTAGTGAGGAAGGCCGCACACTGGAAGTGCAATAAAAGAGAATATACAAATGTAGGCTCTTTTATTGGATGTCCAAATGCAATATTTGGGTGCTCAGAACTATCAGTTAGGCATGGAAATGGCCTTTCACCCTTATACTGACATACATGCCCATTTGAATTTCAGATGCAGATTTTTAATCATGCTTCACAAGTATAAGCAAAGGGATAAGAGCATACTACATGCAAAATTCTTCTGAGGGAAAAATATTGCAGAATCAGCATCATGTTCAGTAGAACGAAAGGGAAAGGCACAATTTTTTAAAGTGGTCACTGATTTTATGTGCCTCTGCATTTGAGTGGCCTGCATGGGGCACCCACACCTGATTTTTAGAGGTACCGAGGTCTCAGAGCTCCCAGAAACCAGTAATCCCAGGGGGAAAACACCTTTATGAAATACTACAGTAACTGACAATCTTTATCCACTAAGAATCATTCACTTTTTTGCCCCCATGGAAGTGCTTTTCTCAGTTGTGTGGTATTGATGGCAGCAACCCTTTAGAAAAAGCTGCAGAAAGGCGTGGTGGATTGTTCTCCCTCTCTGTAATGCCAATAAGCAAATTGATGAGTGGTGTAGGAAGCAGAGAGGAACAAGGGAACTGCCATGCTAAGCAGCACATTCCCCCCTTGGACATGGCCATGCTAAGCACCACATTCCCCCCTTGGACATGGGCACAAGAGGAATGGATTAATGCTGCTCAGAACCCTACTTATCACTCTCCTGCTTACATTAGAGTAGTTAATCCCACTGGATGCCTAGGATCCAAAAGGGAGAAGAGGTAGCTGTACCTACCTTTGTGCTTTTCCTAATGATGCTGCTGCAATTCTTGTTCTGCCATGGACAGAGATTGGCAGAATTCAGCACCACTATTGCCACATTGACTTGTCCTGAATGGTGGTCTCAGGTACTCTTCTTATGCTGGACAGGGAAGAGGTAGAGAATAGGAAAGAGTTTGCTCTTTTCCTCAGCTTTACTGCCTATTTGCACAACTAGATCATCTCAGTGAGGCTGGATTGAGGGCTCATAATTCTGGCCCCATTGATTTTTTTTTTTTAATTCTCTTTCTCTATTTAACCTCTTCTCCATACCTCTTAGTAGTTTTTACTGCCATTAGTTTATATTTTTTCTGTTATAATTACATCCTATTGGACATGAGCTAATTGAAACTTGGCACTGTATTTAAGATGAGACCCTGCCATTGATTTATATATGTGTATAGAATATGTTTTACCATTGATTTATATAACGTACTATAATACTTTTTTTTATTATCTACTTCCTTTTTAATACAGCCTAACATCTTAGTTAATATTTTGTCTGTTGCTTTTCACTGACCAGTCCACCATAATACCTAGATCTTTTTCCTAATTTTGAGCCCAGAACCTGATGTCTACCAGTACTGCAGGCTATTTCTTCTAATATGTGTTATTTTGCATTTCATCCGATATTATCTTTTTATTTATTATTTGTTAATACATTTGTGTAGCAGAGTTGCATAAAGGTTACAACCAGGTTGATCTCGATTGTGCTAGGTGCTGTCCAGATATATAGTGAATGAGAATCCCTGCCTCCAAGAGTTTACAATGTAAAGGAGAAGACAATAACAGAAGAATGAGGCAAACAAGCAGTTTGGGGCAGGACCGGAGACATCCCAGTATTCACCTACTCTTCCAAAGTATTCATAGCTATATTGAACAATGCTGATCCTGGTACTGATTTCTGAAACAGCACTAACAGTCTCATGCCACACTGAGAATTGGCAATTTATTTTTACTCTTTGCTTCTCATCTCTTAAGCAGTTTCTAATCTATGACAGTACTATACTTGTTGCCTTGAGGTTATCAACTTTCCTTAAGAGAGTCTCACGAGGCACTTTAAACAAAGGCCTGTGAGAGTCAAATGTCACTTTGTTTTATCTGTTTAAATTTTAAGAGAGTGTTTTTTATTTGTAATGTTTTTATTGTATTTTAGATTGTTTCATTATGTTACACAGGAACTTTAGTGCATAAAAGGGTTCAAAATACTGAAGTTATATATATATATATAATTATATACCAGGTTTATTATAGAAAATTATATCCGTCAAATGCATTTATACCTTTTTTTAAAGCCTTTCAACAAATTACAGAGATGTTATATTAGCTCCTTGCTTAGGACTAAAGGACTAAACTGACACTTGGAACTTCATTGAAAACAACTGAAAATGTAGCATGATCTGACATGGAAACACATGCAGTAACAGGAGCGACTAGCTGGTTGACCAAAACCCCAGAGATTATATATAAGAGGCCAGATATGGGGCAAACGTTGGCAACATCAAGCATTCAAAAATCCTGAGTCAGACCCCTGTCATTTCCTGGGCACCAGATGGACACATCTCCTGGATGGGCACAGACGGGCCCTTAGGGAACCCCGTCTGCCTAAGCTGGGTTCTCTATGATACAAATTGGGTTAACTAGTCCATTTGGGTTGATGGGGACAGAGTTCTTGGCTCCCACTCCCTATTCCCATTTGTCTATTCTCAGATTCCCTAAACCCAAAGCAGAACCAACCACCTACCTGATCTGCTTTGCAAATTGGTGAACCTATTTTACCTGGCCAGTGTACTACATCTTTGTCTTCTTGTAGGGGTCATGCAGATATTGGTAACAGGGCATCCTGAAGGCAGGTCCCCTGGAGGCTTTCAAGAATCTCCTTTGGGAGCTGTAGAGCTGCCCTCTGCTGTCTCCCAGAGCTGCCCAGTGACTTCTGGGCACTTCCCATTTTAAGCTCTTATTCCATCTGTGACATGTTCAGGGCTGAAGGGGCAGGGCCAGCCTTTAACCTCTTCACTAGCAGTTCTTTAACCCCTTCAGTACTAGCGCAGGGTTCATGCAGCTCATCACCCCCATGTCTAAAATTACGAGATTGACATAAAAATAATGAGATTTTTTAATGTAATAGGTTTTATATGCCTCCTATTTTCATACTCTTTTGGGTACACTTGGATTACAACTTCAGACTTTTCTTAGCAAACGTGATAACTAGAAATTTACTTTTTTTAAAAAAGAAAGTTGAAATATTTACATATTGACATGACTCCAGGACCTGGAGCTTGAAGAAAAACAATAAATATTGCAGGACTCATGATAAAATTGCAAGAGTTAGACACACTGACACTGAGTCTGAGAGTAAGAAAAAGGAAAGATAAGAGAGGAGCAAAATAGATAGGATGACATACTTCTAGCTTTAAACAAAGAAAGGTAATATATTTGGCATTCATTCTTCCCATTAATAATGGTATGTGACTCCTATTTTATCAATAATAGGGCTTCTTCATGTCTCCATGCTACTATCTGCTCTTAGAAAAAAGGTTGATGCTTTGCTGGGTATGCCAAATGTATACACCATAATGCCTGCCTGATTAGTATTGCCAGACACCGGAGAGCATCTTTAAATCCTTTATCTCACAGCCACTTCTTGGACTCAGTATATCCCATCCTTTCTTCCTGTAATTAGGGGAAAAATCTTAAAATATATAAAAAAAAACATATTTCCCCTCCATATTCCCAATGCTCTTGCCTCCTGGATACTGGGATTTTTGTCTTATCAGTGAAACGGTGGAGCTGCAGTGTAAGAGCTTCTTGGTCTATTGTTATCTGGAGGGGAAGATGGGCAAAAATGAATGCACAGTGAACAAAGTCAGTTTAAATGTAGTTCTGTTTCTATTGAAGGATGAAAATCAGAGGGACTTATGTCTCAAAACAGCCTTCCTCACCTTCCAGGAGACCAGCACTGCACAAGTCCCTTTATTTTTATTTTCTGAATCTTCCTTTTGCTTTCCCACTTTTCCACCACTCCACCCTTCTTGATGAAGGTGTTACATACTCTCATCCTCTAAAACAAGGAATCTGGTGGCATTTTTAAAGACTAACTAGTTTATTTATCACATGAGCTTTCATGGGAGAAAATCCCTCTTCGTCAGACGGTTGAAGATGGGGAATAGTCTGACCAGATCTTATGACTTACACTTCCCTGTATTTATTTTGCTCCCATTCTGTAAGTTCCCCATCTTCAAGCGCCTGGTGGAGTGGGATTTTCTCCCATGAAAGTTCATTCGATTAATAAACTAGTTAGTCTTTAAAAGTGCTGTCAGATTCCTTGTTTGTTTTGCTGGACTAGACTAACACGCCTAACCCTTTGAAAATTAGTCAAATAGGAATAAGATTCAATAGGCCTCTCGCTACTATTTGCCTAAGTCACTTTTGAAAATGAGACTTAGCCCAGATTTTAAAGGTATTTAGGCATTGCTCCACTCAGTTTTGCAATGTTTTGCTGATTTAAGTCTTATTTTCAAAAGTGGCGTAGGCATTTAGAAGCTTAAGTCTCATTGAAAGTCATTTGGAGTGATAAAACTCCCGGTGACTTCACTGGGAATAGGCTTATACAAGTAAGCTGTAAATAAAGCAGCACCAAAACATTTCTCAACAACCTGGGAAAAATCATCTTGCATTTTTGGAATGGAGAAAGTAATGGAGACCCTAGGAGAGAGCAATTCATACCCCATGTCCCCTATGTCATTCCCCAAAACTATAAATTCGAAGAAAAAAAATTCATAAGAATGTCAGTCTTTCTGGTTATATAAAGAGAAATTCCATTAATTATACCAGAAATATCAGTTATTACATGTATTACTTTTGAAATTCCAGTCTATATTTTACCATTTTTTCTCCTATAACTAGAGAACAATTATATGTCCAGTGGTTACAGTTTGAGCCGTTTAATGTACAATGTAAGAAACACACATTCTGCCAAAATCATTTAGGCTTTATTACAACTTTTTCTATTCCAATTTTCTATTTGTAATGAGAGCATAAAAGGACCCCTTTTCACCCTATTGTTTTTAGTCTAAAAGCCACTTTATTCTTAATAAAAGGAATAGTAACTACTAGTTGTAAAATAATCTGTCAGTCACTCCAGCACTTACCATTGTGTATATAGCACCTTTCGTTTGGATCTCTCAGAGTGCTTCAGAAAAGACAAAAAACAAATAAAGTAAAATTACAATTACACATCAATGTAGAATTAAAACTGTAGTCAGTTTTCAATCACCTTCATTTTGTTACTAAAAGCTGAAAAGAGAAAATGTTCCTTTGAACACCGTGTAAGTAGCTGAGAGCCTCAGTGGCCTTGTCCATGCTGTTCGTTGCAGGAGCCTTTTCATAGGACCCTCGGTAGGCACAAAGTTGAGCAGTGGCAGGAAATACCATCTGCCTTTGCACTCAACAACTTTTGTTGTTGGGTTTATGTAATCTGCATCTTCTTTTTGCTTTGCTGCATACTCTTAAGCATATGTATGGCAGAGGGAGGACAGTGATTAATTTCTGTGATAGGAAACAAATGCAACTAATCAAGAAACCTTTTATGAAAGTAAAATGGAAACATTGAGCTGGCAATTATGGGAGTTATGAGGATATAAGCTGAGGCCCTAGTCTTGTTACAATGCTCAGTGCAGCTGCTCCCATTGTGAGGATGCTGGCTTATGGAAAACACTTCTACATATTCTACAGTAAAAATGACATGTGGTAGCATTCTTAAAATGCTAGGCATTTTCCAGGCATTCAGGATGGGACAGGCCCTGCCTCAAACAGCTCACTAGCTAAGGACAGGCAGACAGGCAAATAAAGGTTAAGGGAAGGGAACAGTAATAGAGATATTTATACAGGGGCACTAGATTCACAGTACCCTGGACAGTCTTTATGTAACTACTTGTTGCTTGAAAGTGATCAGCGGGAAGTTGACCGAACAATTTAAGCTTTAGTTGTTGAGTGCTTCAAATAAATATAATGGGCCAAATTTTGGCTAATATGGGGAAAAGGGAACTACTTGTTGTTTGAAGGTGATCAGCAGAGAGTTGACAGAACAATTTAAGAGTTAGTTGTTGAGTGCTTCAAAGAAACATAATGGGCCAAATTCTGGCTAATATGGGGAAAAGGGAACAGCTCCCAAAATGCCCTTTCCCCCAGTCTATAAGGCTATGTCTACATTTGTAAATTTAGGTCGACTTAAGTTAAGTCGACTTAGCATGTCTACATATAAATTTTAAGTCAACTTAGGGGGGAATTTACAAAGTCAACCTAGAGCGTCCACACTGGACACCTAGGTCAACTTCTAGGGGTTAGGTGGACCTGGGACAGGTCCATGGTGGCAGGGGGGTATCCCTTGCCCAGTGCCAGGGAGCTCAGACTTTGCCCCATTGTACCTTGGTACAATGGGGCAAAGGGGGACAGGGACCCTGGCAGGGCTTAGGGGCAGGGTGGGCAGGGATCTGCCTGCCCTGTGGGGGGGGCATGCCAGTCTCCCCTTGTGCCCCTCACCAGCAGGGAGGGCATTGGGGAAGTCCTGGAGTAGCCCTAAGTCGACTTAGAGGTACTACAGGTCTACACTGGCTTACATCGACTTTAAAAAGTCAACTTAAGCCTTAAGTAGAACTAAAAGGAGGTTTAATAAAGTCGACTTAATTTTCATTAAGTCGACTTTATTTTCCTTAATTCGACTTAAGCAACTTGCTTAAGTCGACTTAAGGAAACTGTAGTGTAGATGCAGAATAAATTAAGTCGACTTAAGCAAGCTTAAGTCAACTTAATTTACAAGTATAGATGCACCCTGAGAGTCTTCTGATCACATTGCAATGACCATTGACAATCTAACTGCTTGAGTATGGGGGGATCTGATCACAGTGAAAAGATCAATCCATTTCCTTACCCATTCCCAAATATTCATTGATCCTTATGGGTGTTTTTCAGTCTTTTGATTTGAAACCCTTAGCATATAACATGAGAAAGTTAGTGGCCATGTTGGTAGCTGGGCCTGGGATCAGGATGGCTTTCTGGCCAGCTCCAGGAACCAGCCCACTATGTGATAGGAAGGCTAGCAAGAGATGGGGCTTTATTTCCAGTCCCATCACATGACATAAATCAGAAAGGGTTACACAAGAATCCCATGTTGGATTCAGGAGAAGCTAGCCACCATGTGAAGCCCATGTTTGCAGCTCCTGGTGTGTCCCATTGTGCACAAAAATTGTCATTAACACTCTGACTAACATCAAGAAATAGAAAACCACTGCCAGTGGCGTTTTGGGTTCTCTTTAGCTGTCTTCATTCCCTGCTCTGAATTACCCTCAAGATGGTTAGGGCACAATCTATTTGTACACAATATCTCCACTGCAAGGTTCTCAGGTGGAAATTAAATCAGTTCTTAGCTGGGAACAGGCTCATAACATCAAAATTGGTTCTGTATTTCCTTTGACTGTTAAGAAATCCTGGCAGTTTAGGAATCTAGGCATAAAAATGTCCCCAGCCTCATTTAGACCTCATTTGAGAAAGTATTTAACTTAAAATTTAAATTTAAAAATGAAGCATATGTTTAAGTGCTTTGCCAATTGCTATACAAAATACTAACATCCACTCATTATATAGAAACAGTGCATCAGAAAAATTAATTCTTCCAGATATAGCCTCTAAAAATAAATATTTTTTCTACTGAAAACAGAATGGGCCAGATCAGAAAAGGAATGGTCTACCACCCCTAGCCACATTATCTTCTTTAAAATAAGAGAATTCTTTCCAACCAGTGGAACTTTTTAATGGTGCCCACTATATAAATATTTTTTTAAGTTATCATGACTTATTACAGCATTCTTCTAAATTAATGTTTAATTTCTGAAAATACATTAGAGATGTCGGTGTACACATATACATGTCAAACATATTTGGAGGACAAAGTAAGAGTCTGTTAACATTCAAATGATAAATTTATCTACATTATATGAAACAGTCTTCAGATTTGAGGCTTCAAGTTAAACAAAGGAAAAAAAAGCTGGTGAGAAAAAATGAAACAGTAGAAAGGATGAATTAATAATGACTTACAGAAAATGGCTACAGCAAAAACTGGGATACATATTACAACTGAGAAATAGCATAGAGATCACTAATACTTTAAAGGTGCTTCAGAGCCATTTTGAACATATAGATGTACAAGAGCTTTTTAAAATATTATATTGCATTTGTAATTCTATATAACTTCACAGTTTTAAGCACAATTTTTAAAAACTTAAACCATGCCATTTTTATTAGAGGTCCATTTTAAAACCACCAAACATTTTCATGTCAATTACTAAAACAAGGTTTAACGCTGTCAAAAAGCATTACTGCTAAAAACAGTCATCTTCTCTGTGTTTTCATCTGCAAAACATTACAGTTTATAAAACAATTTTAACTTGGACTACGTAAGACTCTGTATGAAGGTTTCCATATGTTAAACATTTTATTTGTGTGTTTGATATTAAATTGCTTTGAAAAATAGACAGTTGAGGTTTTTAGAAAGGAATCTTTCGTTTAGGAAATAAATGTCCAGGGCACCAGCAGTAAAAACATTTTAACCACAAATCAGAAACATATTGAGAAGTGTTTGTTGAGTACACCTTCTGAAACCAGAATTTGTTTCTATTTGCTGGAAAATTGAAAAATCGGTCGTAGTTTGGCAGCCTGTTTTGCTGGTTCTTTCGTAGTTTGCTTATGCAGTAGTGGCAATATTGTGCAAAAAGCTTTATCCAGCTTCAAGTTCTTTTGTCATTTAATTTTTAATATGTACTTGCTAATACTTATATATAGCTAACAAACATTGTTTAAGTGAAAAATGAATTTATACTCGATGGTGTTTTTGTTAATAAAATGTGTTTTTTAAAAGAAATGAAGACAATTAATCAGTGTTCTGCCTCTCCATGGCACCTAGCCAGAAGTCACCAGGCAGTCAGCTGAAGTTTGGAGTGTTTTTGCAAGGCTAATTTAAGGTGAACTTAGATGGATTCAAGATTTATAAGCACTACAAAGTCTTGACTGGAGCAAAGTTCAAGTAAGTAATTCACTGCTCACTATGCAGTCAAAGTGCTGCAGCTGAAACTTCACTGTGATTTAGTCTACAGTCAATGAGAATTTTGAAAACAGGGAAGAAGACTGAGTTTCACTTCAAAGGTCTTCTAATAACTTAGAGGATTATACTCTTTTAACCAGTTAAGAAGGTTAGATGATTTTGAGTTAGTGGCTTTATATCCATTCTAAATATAAAGATAAAGTATGTATATTGCCATACACTAACTCCTTAATTGTTGCAATGTGGCAGTGCACCTGCTCTGTATATTTGTCATTGTGCCAGAATAAATAATTAATTTTTCTGAATTATTTGCATGAAAAAAGGTTATTTATAACACATTTATTTACTGAAAGCAGGATGATTTTTTTCTTTAAATTTCTTTGAAGATTCATCGTTTTGTTGCCTACATAAATATAATTCTTTAAAATATTGCCACTAAATATGAGGTATACAGACTTTGATACTGGTACTTTTTACCCCTCGCATGCTAATAACATATGTATATTTGCACACATTTGGAGGAAGTTTCAAATGCTTGCAGTTCTAGTGATAAAGGCACTGCCAAAGTAAAAGTGCTGAAGATTATTAAACTAAACTGAAAAAAAAAATCAGTAGCTGGCTATAAATTTCTCTTTTTTAATAGGGGCGATAGGAAATTAGATAGAATAATCGAAGAACTATCCTTTATCATATCAAGTTCTTGTTTTCAGCTTAGATTTGCTCACATTTACCATTATTAGTGCAGTCAGAAAGTCCAGTCACAAAGAATTACTTCTGTATTATGTGACTGTATGTACAGTGAAGTCAGGGTATCATATGTAAACTCAATTCATAAAGAAAATCAGAGAATTAACGGTAGCTATTTATGTAACCCATATTAACATTAATATGGGATGTAGAATTTTGAATAATAGCATCCAGAAAAATCAAATGCTATGTTGGAAAAAGAACTGGTGTGATCACATGGCATTCTGTTTGCTCTCACACACATACTGATTTTTTAATTAAAAAATGAGAGAGTGGTAGCAGGTTTCTTAAAATTTTAATTGATAGAATGGCCACCTGCATTCTATAAAATGGAAGACAACAAAATTTCTAAAATCAGAAAGAGTTCAAAAAGTAAGAAATGAGTCAAATTCACAAAGGTGATTTTTTAAAATCAGTTGAAACAGGACATAATTTTTCTTGGGAATTTTTATGAAAAATTTGCCTCTTTTTTCCTCAATATTCAAAATTTTCCAAACAGCTCTGCATCTCGTCCAAAAATGGGATGAAATTTTGCCAAGTATTTAAAAAACTGTAGCCTGTTTTCATCAGAATGTGAAACTTTGATGAAAAACCATCAACACTGTTTGGTTTTTGTTTGTTTGTTTGTTTGTTTGTTTTAAAGTTCCCTTGCAATTTTAAGACACTGACAGTTGGGAAGAAATTAAAGAATTTTTTACTGTAAAGAAACAATTTTTTTTTTACTAAAATCTAACCTGTAATAACAACAAACCCTTCTATTTTTCTCATTGTTATCTTCTGCTCCCTGTGTCTGTCTGAAGCTCTTTGGTGTAAAGACCATCTTATTATTACGTGTTTGTACAGAGCCTTGTTTCATTATTGAAGTCTCTCGGCCTCACTGAGAGAGGCACAACTCTGCATTTCTTAAAGATTCAAAACTACAAAGTTGGCTTAGTGGCAAGGGAGCTCAGCATATACATTCTCTTGCTTAGTGGGAGTGAAATTCCAAAGGTGTTGTTTTAGTGGGAGTGTTTCTTTAATTTATGTAGTGTACCACTTGACTCCATAATAGCAAGTATATACATTTATTTTTATGGAAAATCTCAGAAGATAATTGTGTAAAATTCCTATACATTTACAGATTTCAGGTTAAATCTTCAAACAGACCCATGGTAATTTTGGTGTATAGGCTCAGCTTTTAAGCAAACATAAAGTCCAGAATTGCAGATCTTCACTAACAAGTGCATTATCATGACTAGTATGGCAGTAGAGGGAAATTGGTTAGGGTGCTAGTTTGGGTATTGAGAATCAGGGATGCAATTCCCAGCTCTATCATTGAAGAAGTCAATTGATGTCTCTGTGACTCAGTCTTCCCGGGGTTGTATGGATAAATATGCTACAGACTGGGAGATGTTCAGCTATTACAGTAATGGGAGCCACAGATGCTAACTCTGAATTATCAGTGGAAATAGTTCAAAGGAACCAGTAAGCATTTTGCCTGGTAATAAGTGTTTGTAGGACTGGCCCCTTTTTACTTTCAAGTGTATGTGATATGCATTAAAGCTTGGCACACATACCCTTTTGTCTCCCTTTTTGGGACATACTTCATTCTGGAGAGAGTGCTTATATGTTAAGAAGATGAAGTGAATGATTAAACGTTACTCCCTTTGGAGAGAAGTTGGGAGTCCGTTCTCCTTAATGAAATGCACAGAATAAACCTATATAAATGGTGGGCTCAGCTTTTATGGATTTGAATTGCTTGCTGAATGATTGTTGTGAAAAAGGCTGAAATAAAACAGGGTGTAATAAATCTGGAAACTGGTGGCTCAGTATCCAGACTTTTATTCATAATAACTGCCATTAGACATATTTACGTAATTTCATTACTACTTTCCATTTATTATTTGTGTGTTTTTAACTAGGAAAAAATAGTGTTTTATCTACATGGAAGTCAGCTACAAGGGCTGGGTCAGTAGCTGCTAAATGTTGAATGAGATTCTCTACAGTGGATGTAAAATCTGATGAAGCTCACCAAGGGTTCCGCTCAGTCACTCCTATAAAGAATGGTTTTAAGATGGGTGAATGTGAGTCCTCGAGAGTCACACTCATATATTTTGCCCATCAGAAGGGTGGATGAATGTGGTCTTTCATCTGATATTTCTGAGACATTCTAAAGTGTTTCCTTTTCTATCACGAGGTGGTACAGCCTACTTGATATAGAGTGGATACCTCCTTAACCAATGCCTAATGGCATCACAGAAGTACTGCAAATTCTGGGCCAGATTTTTGTATTATTCACTCAGTCCTGCACAGTGCTATGTAAGGAAGCCAATGAGACCTGAGAACCTCATGAGACAACTCAGCACCTTGCAGTACTGAGCCCTAAATAATAGTGTTAAATTAAAGCAGCATACTAAATTTCACAGTGTTCTCCATAATTAGATGGGGGAAAGGTCATGATATATCCATCAAGGCTTTGATGCTAGTCAAGCTCTATCTATATATTTGAAAAACAGGAACATGGAGTTTCAGTAATGTACTTTTAAAAATGGATCTGAGCACTGTAAAAGCACTCATGGCCTTTTAATAAGTATTTTTGCAGAATGTGATTCCATAAAACATAGATAGCTCAGAATACCATGTACATACTCATTTATCTGCAGCAGGACAGTGTAAAATGGGAAAGTTTATCATCTTTCAAATGAAACAGACAACCATTACTTAACTTGGACAGATCTTTCAAACATTTTAGAAGCAGTTAAATCTGAAGATCGGTAAGTTGTCAAAGGTAACGGCAAATGTGGATACTGTACATTTCTATCAACAGGTATTTTTATATTTGTAACTAATAAGTAGATACATCATAACAGACATGCAACACATATACCCTCCTATCTTTAATTTTATGATGAACCAATTTTATGTGGCACTGGAACTGATTTTTGGGTTATTCAATATAATCCAAATCCTGAATTCCTTTCTTATGCAAAACTCCCACTGAAAATAGCTGAAATCAATGCCCTGAATTCAATGAATAGAGACTTGCAGACTTTAGTTCCAGGCCTTTAAATATTATTAGATAACTGTCAGCTGAAATAGCCAACATGGTAGATGTGCACAGCCCTGTGCTGGATCGAGTCATTTGTGATCACATTGGGGCAGATAGTTCTAACTCATGGCCCAGTTGATTAATAGGATCAGAAAAGGTACAGAATTTGGCCCAAGGCATGTAATGACAATCCAGTAATGATCATCAGGGTGGGTGCACAGTTCAAATTGCTGGTGACATTTCTGAGAAACAGTAGAGTAGTTTGAGCTCTTCAGCTCCTCTCCAAATCTAATACCAGATATTTGGTCCACTGAAATAAATGAGGAGAGGTAAAGAATATTATGTTACCCATTATGGCAAAATAAATCCCTCATTCAGCACTCACCACTTTCATTCATAGTGAACCATAAAAGAGAAAAAGCTTAACAAGGGGCAAAATGTTTTTTCATCCCAAATAAAATTGGTGAACATGATAGAAACTATAAGAATGTATTTAAAAGCCTTTGAAAGATTATTAATGTCTCTATCTCTTGTTCTTCCTCCTCTATCCCAAACACTGTGGCTGAAACTACACTGGGTAGATCTCAGGATACATAAGAAGTTTAGACGTACTCAGGGCGGCTGAATATTTCTTACCTGTCTGTCTCTGCAAACAATCCACATAAATTTAAAACAGAAAGAGAACCTGCAGCTGCCATGCAGCAAGGAGTCTATTATGAATCCCTGGGTGGCATGGAAAGCATTTAGACTCATTTCATTCACATGTCAGGTAAAGCCTTTCATTTAGAAGTGAGATGAATGCTGAATAATGGATCTTTTGAGTAATATAATTAAGAATTCATTAAAGCAGCCTTTAAAATAAAATCTCCCAAATGCAGTACGTGTATACTTCCCAGTCTAACGTAATATAGAAATAAAATGAGTGGACAGAAAACAATAGAAAAATGATGTTTACAAAATTCTCATATTTAAATTAAGTGAACAATCAATACAGTATTTACTAGGAATGTGTTATGACTTCCAACCAGTTGAGAAGGGTTTGGATGGTTGGAATAAGTTTATTCCTTGATGGGAGAGATAGTCTTTCCAAATCTATGTTATGGAATATATGCACACTGAGGAATCCTGACCCCACAGAACTCCATAGCAAAACTTTAGTTGGCCAGGATTTTACCCCTAGTTCTGATTACTGTTTTTAGCCAGCAAAAAGCCTACACAGATTTGGTCCCAACTTTCAATATGGAAACTTATGGATCTTAACTCCCTGCCAAGCACTTGGAAATAGTTTTACCAGAATATGTTCTTGGGCTTCCACTCAAAAAGTCAAAAAGCTCAGCTGTAGCTTCCATCTGGGGTTGCTTAGCTTCTCTCAGAAAAGTGATCTATCTGGTCCAGGGCTGTATCCCACCCAGTCTTTAAACTCCAACAGGAGATGAGAACTCTGAGATGAGTTCTTTGAAGGACAGGACCCCGGCTGGTCAGGATAGACTCCTTTCAGGTTCATCTTCCATCCAATCCATGAATCCAGAAGTATGTGAACCATAAGGTTGAACCTTTTAAAGAGTAGCCTTGCCTCACTGTCTAAGAAGTGCAGCTCTTGCTGAATTTGAAGAGGATGCGTGGATATTTACAAAAGGATGTAAGAGGGGGAGGAGATTTTAGAAGGATGAGCTACACTGATGTAATTTGGATTTATGAAGATGTGAGGAGGGAAGGAATCAACAGTGCAGACCTAAACCTCTTGACCGCTGTCATGGTGGGGAAAAAGGATAAGAATAGATTTTTAAAGATTGGATGATGAATGAGGCCCCTGCTTATACATGAATGACTGACAACTGACTGAAAGATAGCATAGGACTTTTGTTAGCTCAGATGCGTTCAGGTGAGTATTCAGTCTTGCATTAGTAAGTGGGGTAATAAGAAGGAGACGTGGCTAAGTGGATCATTTCTGACATCAAATTCAAGAATTCTCCTGTGTGACATATGTATGTAATACAGTGTGTTCATCTGTTGGGAGAATCTTGGGGTAAAAGGGGGAGGGGATCAGAATCACGCATTTAAGCACTCCCCATTGCACCCTGGAGTGTCTGGCTAAACTGACCATGTTCCTCACTAAAGTAGCTTGGGAGCTGCTGAGAATCCTTGTTCCTGATAATTATTCTTTGAGATCAGGTGAGAATCTAATGGCCATCATTACAACCATAAGAAGTTTATAGCTATGGTACTGCAGGTGAGGGGGGAAGGCTATATTGCTGACCTCTTACTCTTGTGTTCTTCATTTCAAAGCTTACCTTTCCCATCATGGCAAAGAACAAGTTTGGGGGCCTGGCCTAAAAAGTTGAGGGAGCAGTTTCAGATGGCTCAGAGGAACAGACCACTTGATTTATGGCTTGATTGGACATTATGATAGTATTTTGTCCACAGCGATAGATACATTGGGATTTATCCAAACCTCCCATAAAGACACAAAGATACAGCCATTTAAATCTAGGTCTCCCATCATTCCAATTAAAATGAATGATAAATGAATTAAGTTTCTTAAAGAAGCTGTAAGATTAATATGATTTTTCCTATCAAAACAGATACAATGGGGAAGGGTGCCACTTTCATTGCATTCATTTTCACTTTCCCTCTAATGGTGATTTTCCTCCAATGCCCAGGTCATACTTCATTTTTTATAGACTACGTTTACAGACAATAGAGTGGTAGATGGGAACGGGATATGAATTCCCATGTTTTAAGTGAAAAAATGGAAAAGTCAGTCTGTTTTTTCTGACATGTTAATTCAGCAGTAAATAAGGGTGCTGAACATTTCACAGGTGGTGCTCAGCAATTCATGGGATCTGGACCTAGATTTCCAGCAACACATTATATCAATGTTCATTTAATTATAATAACATACTATTCATATCAATCTATTAATATTAATAGTTAATATAATTTATAATTGCCTTTGACCCCACTTTGCCATGTTACCTCTACTGTTCCAGTAGTTGAACCTTGAACATTTGTACTTCAAAGCAGGGGCATTGGAAGGGGTGTTTTTCTTGCACTGCTATACTGCTTCCCCTGTGCAATTCATCATTCTGCCATGAGCACTATTTGCATGCATGTGTGTCAGGGGGAGAGCATGAACATTACCCTACTTCTGTCAATGCTTGTGAATGACTTTGAAATCATATGTCTATAATTTCTGCAGTCACGTGACTAACTGTTCCTCAGGATTCTAGAATTTTAAAAGCTGCTCACTATGCAGAAGCAAGACCTGACTTGAGCACATATTTGAGTATCCATATAGAAAACTATGAAAATAGTCATTAGATGTGTTGGGGCCTGAAGTTACCTGAGCCTGATTCTCCTTCTGATCTTTAAATTTCCCTGTGCTTCAACTAAGTGTGTTCAGCATTGTAGTGGAGCAGTGGCTCCACTCCAGTTAAAAGGGGTTAACCAGGCTGAAAACCAATCAGAAGTGAGGGCTGCTGAGCCAATCAGGGCCAGGCTGTGTGTATATAAGAGGGAGCAGCAGGGCAGAAAGCTCAGTCTGGCCTGGGCAGCCTAAGGAGAAGGTCCACTGGGAGCTGAGGAAGCTAGGAATGCAGCCAGAAGGGCAAAGGCTCTGGGGCAGCGGTCCAGAGGTGAGGAGGCCTGGAGGGACAGCGGCTGGGACTCTAGAGAAGCTGGCCAGATGTGCCATGGTGGGGCAGCAGTCCAGGCAAAGGAGACCTAGAGGGGCAGTGGCTGGCCTCCACATGGTGAGACCAGGGGCTTGAGCAGCGGTCTGAAGGCTGGGAGCAGATGGCGGTTGGATCCGGACTGGTGAGAGACCAGGGGCTGGAGCAGCGGTCTGAGAGCAGAGGGCGGCTGGATCCGGACAGGTGAGAGGTGTTTGACTGGGGGCTGCAGGGAAGTGGCTCAGGGAGTCGATGCCTGACAGAAGTGAAGAGACTGGAGGGAGGTGGAAGGCCTCACAGGAGGCACATAGGATCCCTGGACTGGGACCTGGTGTAGAGGGTGGGCCCAGGTCCCTCTCTGCTCCCCCAGCGTGCCAGGTGCGGCGCGGGTGGCAGGTGGGGTACAAGCTCGTTGGCCCTAGACTGTTTTAAACTGTGGCTGGTGTAAAACAAGCTGGACTACATCCACAGGGAAGTGGTCCGTGGACTAGGCCTGGCCCACTGCTGCAAAGTGGACCAGGGACCTACTTGTACCCCGGAAGGGGTGGACTGAGGGACTCAGCCATAGGGCTGAGGTCCAAGCAGAGGACTCGGGGACTGAGTCTGGTGTGTGCAAAGCACAGCACGGACTGCTAGCAGGGGGACCACTTGAGCGCGATTCACCAGAAGGCACCCTGCTGGTGAGTCCCATGCTGTGGCCTGCTACAAGCATCCACATAGCCATCTTTGCAATCGGATCTCTAGTCTCAGAAGTTGGACCATGAGTTCAAGCATGATCTTGTAGTTAAGTAATGGGACTAGGAGTTGGGAGTCATGAGCCTGCTGTGCCACAGCTTCCTGTATTCAAGTCAAGTCACTTAACCACTCTGTGCCTCTATTGCTTCTACTGTAAATTTGGGTTAAGAGAACCTAATTAACAGAGGCGCTATAAGGCTACATTCATTAGTTTTGTAAAGGGATTGGAGAGACTCAGAAGGAAGGAGCTACCAAATTAAAAGCATTATTGTTCTTGTAGTGTCACTGGGGAGTGTAAAAGGGCTGGCCGTTGGAGATCCCGTGTCACTGAGAGGTGGGGCAGCAGGGTTTGGAATACAAGCTCAGAGAGGAATGTAGAAAGCAGCCACAGCCACCTCTGCCAGAAGCCAAAGAGGGCAATTCTTTACAAATGGATCTATTCCACTCAGAGAAATTTCTCAGGGAGGGATGCTGCTTAAGAGTCCCAAGGAAGGCTGGAGTCCTCAGCTCAGATAACCTGGGTCTAATGGATGATTCAGCCTGAAGGGAAGAGCCCATATTTTCATCAGGGAGTTAAAGAAAAGTCATATTCAGTGGAAGTCCCCAATGTCACATGCAATCAGTCTATTGCCATATGTGATAGTCAGGCTAGGTTGAGCTACAGGCAACTTATTTTTTTTATTTATGGTTAAGAGACTGGGAATAGCCTAGGCAGCTGGGAAGCCAACCAGACCAATGGAGCTTCTACAAGCCGGCAGTCATAGAAGCAATTTATTGAAGAATAAAGCCCAGAGCTAGAAATTCATAGGGAAGAAAAACAATGATATGTTTTACATTACAGAATTTCACTCTGTATGGGTATCAGCCTCTGAATATTTCAACGACATTGCATCTCACATCTCATCTACATATCCATTGAGAAGTGTTGAACAGAAATTGCCCTTTGTTCTCAAGTACGGAATTAAACTGGCTTGCAACTCAATGCTATACTTCAGCCCCCTAAACAGAATGAGCTTTGTGATGATTTTCGAATCGCCTAATCTATGCTCTAGTCAAACTAAACTGTGGGATTATCACATGGAACTTTTTTCTGAAGTGCACATTAATCACACATGACAATCAATCTTTATGCTACCCAATAGGGAGAATCTGCTTTTTGTTTTCTGAGCTTTGTTTAACAATTGTGTTCTGTAATTTGTGATACTTGTTTTGTATTACACATAATCTTTTGCTGAAAATCACTAAAAATAAGGTCCCTTTTAGGAATGCCTTGCTTTTCTTTTCATCCTCTCTCTCTAAATATCTGACTACTAGGCTATCTCTCTATCTAGGCATTATGGAATATACAGCATGTCTGACATTGGCTTGATATTGTGATATGCAGGCAGTTACAGGAGAATACTAATTCCCACAATGAGATACTCATGGTACTTTCAGTGACCATAAAATCATCAGCTATCAGTTTTAATAGATAAAGTGCAGCATTGTTTGTACATCCTAGTTAAGTTATAGATTCAGGACCCAATCCTATAACTGGATCCAGCTCAGTGCACTTTTGCACCTATTCAGATCCCTGTTGAAGTAACGTGGTTACTTAGCTAGATGCTAGAGTGGTTCCAAATCATTTGAAAGATTTTTTCTTTCATAAATAAAAGAAATGGAGAGATTTTCGAAAGTGTAAAGGGCAGTTAGGCAGACAGCTTCCACTGACTATAAATAAAATCTACCCTTCCCTTATTGTGTGGCTAATCTTTTGTAAGTATCACAGCCTCTTACTTGTCATGTTGCTCAAAATGTTAGCAGGACCATGTTGCCTCAAAACAAATCCATCCAACATATAAGAATCGCCATTTCTTTGACAGTTCGGTGGGAAATAGGATTTATGAGACACTGATGTGCAACTGGAGTGTAGGTTGCTTACCTTGTTCAGGCTGCCATGAAACAATCTCAGGTGAAAATTAATTATATCCTATGAGTTAGTTTGCAAATCTCTTGATGTATTTCCCATCTTTCAGGCCATGCTTCACCACTGCAGTCTTGGTAGGTGTCATTTTTGGTATTTGCTCCCCATTAGCAATCTCCTTGGAAAAATTGAGGCAATTATAGATACCACTTGTGCCCAGGACTGGATTAATGCATGGGCTATTGGGGCTGCAGCCCTAGGCCACAGCCTGAAGAGGAGCCTCAGACTGTAGCTTCTAAAGCTCCTAATTATCCATCCCCGCCGGCACACTGCCAATGGGACTAGGAATCTGGCACTGGAGGGGCCGCCACACTGGGGCCCCCATGGGACCCACCAAGTCAGCCTGAGCTGCAGGGCCCCAGCATGGTGGTCTGACAGTGTTGTGAGGCCTGGAAGGCCATGCCAGAGGCCTTCTACATGCTGGCTGGCCCCACCCCCAGAGCACAGTGGCCATACATGAGTTAGCCCTGCCCCCTGGGGCAGACCAGCTAGTCCGGGGAATGGGAGTGCCATGGCCTCTGGCTCCTAGGCCATGGCACGCTCTGCCCCCTGGCCATGATGATGGGGCTGGAGCCCCAGGTGGGAGGAGCTGGGGTCCTAGGGCACATGCTGGGGAGAGCTAGGATCCCAGGCCAGGGGCCCATGAAAGTGGGCAGCGCAGGGCCCCTTAATCCAGCCCTGTTTGTGCCTGCTATTGCAGAAGAATGTGTCCTGGCTAGTGGTGCTAACAATTGAGAATTTTTCCTTATATTTTCAAAATAAGATTTAATTTAATGAACTTGCTGCATTAACTCCCCCTTCGCCAGCTTTGAACACTGAATAATGCATGAATGTTATTGGGTAGCCATTGCTTATATGGCTCCTGAAGTAACATAGAGTGACTCAGAATTTGGGATATTTATAAATATACTTACTTAGAAAAAAATAGGTATGGTAACATAGATGCAAAATAAAATGTTTTAAATAACAAATGAGACAACTTTAAAATTTATTTTATTTAGGCCTCAATCCAATAAAGAACTTAAACGAGTTCTTAACTTTAGTCATGTGAGTGCATTCAGTAAAAAAGGCCATTAGAATTTCTATTTTGGTTTAGGAATCATTGGCATGGTGACTTATCTGAGACAAAGACCTATCTCATCCATTGCACATTAAAGCCTCCAATCCTCACTTAAATATGAGCTTATCTTTAAGCACATGAATAGTGCCACTTACCAGGGAAAATTGTATTGATGTAGCTAGATATTATTGTCTCTAACAGATCACACTAGTGAGTCCTAAACTGTAATAGAAAATAAAATGGCCTTTTTTCCTGGATCATTAACACTTCTCTAAAGAAATATTGACAGTATTTAAGTTCATTCTGATCTTTTATGGAGTTACTTAAGGTTACATACACATATATTTACAAAATGTTTTTTTAAAATGAAAAGTGGGGATGGGGAATTTGTACTGGGGTACTTAGGCCCAGTCTACACTGGGGTGTGTGTGTGTGTGTGTGTAAGTCTACGGAAGATACCCAATCTCTGGCACGCAGACTGTGTATCTCCCACTGACTTAATTACTTCTGTTCACCAGGGCGTCTTCACTAGGCTCCATCAACTTGAAGTGCCCTCTGGTTGACTCAGCTTTACTCCCCTTGAAGGGATGGAGCTATTGCATTGACCATAGAGCGCTTCCAGGATTGACTGAGCGGGTCTACACTGCCTGCTCAATAGATCCCACTGCGTCGATCCGTGAGGATCGGCACAGTTTTTTCAGTCTAGACAAGGCCTTATGAATCAAGAGGCACATTACCATAGGTAATATTGTAAAGGGTGTGACATAAAACTTCCATAGAGCAGAATATGGTTATTCTCAGAGAAGGGGCAGAAAACAGTCTAAAAAATCTCATAGGATAATTCTTGTGCACCTCCCGTCTGTTTGACTGTTTCCTTTCTTTTTCCTATCAACCCTTTTCCCAGTTGTTGAAGGAAGAATACAAAAGAAATGTTCATACATATAGTCAATAAAGTGCAAGAAGGAGCCTTTTTCAATATGAGATAGCATTGTGCCCTCTAGAAAATAATTCATAATGCTATGGGATTTTGGTGCTCTGAGATGCAAAGGATGCAATTTCTTGGTTTTTTTCCCCCCACTACCTCTGATAGTTTGTGAATATTGGAAAGGCAAGTGGACAATGGGGCCTCCTCAGTCTTGGGACTATTTCAAAAGCAAGTTGAAATGCCCTGAGAGCTATGCTTCACACAAGTAATGTTAAGATTGTGACACCAACCAACAAAAGGCTGACATACTGTCTTTAGCTTATCCTGTCATGCTTAGCTAATGGTGGACTCTCAGATCTATGTGTGATGTTATTATATGTCCTTCAGTAATGAGGCAGAGAAGAATGAACTGAATGTAGAATGTTAGCCTTAACTTTGAATTTCCTGGGTTTGGTTATTTTCTTCCCATACACTTAAAATTAAACATTTTAGTATTTATTAATTGTATAAACTATTCATAACATTTATGCTATAATAAGTCTTCATCAAAGATGGTTAGAATTTAAAACTTTAAAAGTGCTTAGATACCATAGGAATCAGGGCCAAAGGCACTTGGGTGCTTTTTAAAATTTTACCCTGTTGTATTAAAAACACTAAGCACTTACCCAGAGACAGGCATATCCTGGCATCCAAAAATGATTTTAGGAGTGTTCAGAGCTGGGGTTTTGTTCTGAGTTCATTTCTGTTTTTAACCAAATAGCCACTGCAAATTGCTTCACTTAGTTTTCTGGGACAGTTAATCCAGAGCTGAAATTTGGGGACTGAGTTTCACCGCAGCTACAGAAAAATAATTAGACAAAATATAGCGCAAGTAATACCCTCAGATTTTTGTCAAATGGGCTAATATCAATCACTGTGTAAACCACTCTTCCTTTTAATGGTTAGCAGCTTCCAGTGTCTCTAAAAAGAGAACTCACATGTTTCTCAGTAAAGCCAAAGAAAAATTGGCTCCTCAAAGATAACATTCAGTATTTTTACATTCTCCAGTTACTTTAAATCAAAGTATTAACTGTTCTTCTCTTCTTACATTTACTCTTAGTATAGTAAGTTTTTTTCCCTGAAAATGTTTGACCATTGTATTATTTTTCTGAAATTATATAAACATGCCCCAAAAATGCAATTTTCCAAGCTTTTAGCTGAAGCTATAACTTTAAGTCTGGGCTCATGCACAGACTCTGATTTTCAGAATCGTAATAATAAACTAAACATAGCACACTACATGTTTAGTTTTTTAGAGGGGGAAGAGTGTCATTTATAGTGCAGTATATTTACCTACTGGTTGATGATTAATAGTCATTTTAGGTTTTTGATCTGAGAAGTGGAGCCTTTTAAGAAGCACCTTCTTGGACTACTTCTCCTTGTTTATATTACATTTTGTGAACAAGAGATAGGACTTAATTACTGTCGGAAACACTCATTGTTAAAGGAGATTTCAGGTAATACTTGTGGAACCTTCATGAGTTCACCATGAGAGTCAAGTGACCAGTTCCCTCTCTTCCTCAGAGGGAAGTACTCAGTATACTATTTTTTTTTTCATTTCCTGAGGCAATACCTTTCATCCTGTTCGTTTTACCACCTCTCCAGAAGTCTCTCTCAGTCAGCAGCAGACACCTCATTCATATATGATTTCGTCCGAAGGTTGTTAGAAAAGAAATGTTAATGAGAAATTATTATGAATTAGGTCTTTTATGGCGTATGAACAATCTCTTGGTTCATCCTGGGACCAGGGACAAACTATAATGTGTCCTAAAAAAATTAATTTCAATGGGAACTTTTGATCTTAGAGATGTAATCTTTGCAAGAGCTAAATATTTTAAAAATTATTTCTTGATTGATTGGGCCAGATCCTTGACTGATGTAAACTGGCATAGCTCTATCGAAATCCTGGAGTTGTGTCAATTTGTGCTAGCTGAGGATCTGGCCATTGAGATTTAGTAAATAGGGGTTATCAGCTGGGCTTGAAGGTGAAAAATCTAGGCCCAAGACTTTAATGTATTTTCTTTATTTAGCAGTGTCTTAGAAAAATTTTCATAGATACTGTACTAGCCATTCAGATAATGCTAGATCAAAGAGAAAAATCTGTCATAATAGTGGGAGGAAAACAAATGCATCACTGACTTATCTTGTTTCACTTATTGTCAGAAGAGCTAATATATCAAGTTGTTTGAGGAGCTTCTGAGGTGCTTGCTGTACAAAACACATCCTTCATTGTTTAGTAACAGCAGATTCCATGACACAATTCTCTATCGTCCTCTACATTAAGAGGCTCTATGTTGTTCAGATAATCTCAGTCGAATAAGGCAATGGTGCAGAGGAGCAGTAAATCAAATGATAAATTGAGTGTAACATCAATTATGTTAACTATGCATAGAAATATATACATTTAATGGTCATTATGACACATGAATGTTCAAGACAAAAGGTGAAAAATACATTGCATATACGAGAAGACCTGACAATTACCAGCAGTTTGCATCTAGCATTTAATTCTACAAATCTGACGATGTTTGCTGCATTGAAAGCCTGATTCTAAATGGAAAGGTCATTACCATTATTAAGTTTTATAAGAAAACCACTACGTGTACCAGTATCTATTTAATGACTGAGACATCATGAATGTCAGACTTAACACACTTTGTTGGGTGCTAATAATTCTTTAAGTGTACCCTTGACTCGAGTTGAAAGCAGTATTAGACATTTTATATTATCTGAACTGCCTGGTAGCATTTAAAAGTACATCCATAATTTTAAGGTAAAAATATAGTGACTTCACACAACTTTACTTAATTTGATTCCAGTACCAAATGTTATATTAAACTCTTTGTCCTCTTTCCATAAGAACTGGAAACTCTGGTATCAAGACTGACTCACAACAACCCTATTCTACTTAACTATTACCTCAGTTTTACTGGAGTTTATTACAGTTATTGCAAAACATACATCTCAGCAATGACAACAAAATTAAGTCTTTTGCAGCTTAAGTAAGAGCTGAACACAAATATTTACATCAGGGTCAAAATTACTTCTTGAAATGTCTTGGTGGAATGGTGCATTCTAAATATAATACATGCATTTTTTCATAAACTTTTGTAATTCTTGCATTATATTTCTAATTCAACTTCAGTGATAAGTTGATGCAGCTTGTTTCTTTTTCTATTATATATTTAAATTAAAAATAGGAAGATATAGTTGCTATTAATGAGTTTTGTAGGGTCTTTTAGAATTCTGTCCCTAGGCGACTTCCTTACTCGATATGAAGTCTTCATAAGAGGTACTTGTGCACCTGATTAATTCATAAATGGGGTTGAGGGCTACATATTTGCACAATTCTTGTTAATTTATGGAAGTCTGCTATTTCTCTAAAGGATGTATTGCAAATTGTGATGCTCACATTATGCATCTAATCACACCATTCTATGTGAGTCCCAAATTTTCCAAGTAGTCTCATCTATGTGACAGCCACCTCATGATTTAAAGGTCAAGGTCCATCAGAAACATTTATACCAATGTTGAAGAAAAATAGATAGATGAAGTGAATACTAAAATGGCTTAACCCTATACTGAAAAAGCAAGATCAGCAAATGTGTAATGAATGAGTGACCAGAAAATAATACAAAAGACTATTTTTAAAGTCAGTGGTAATTAATTATGGACCAGATAGGCTATGGTCCTGTAAACATATGGGTAACTTCGCTAATTAATTCTTGGTCTGTAGATTGTCATTTGGATTTTCACATTGCATTGGTTAGCTAGAGCTGACCACAAAAGTTGCAGTGTTCTCATTTCTGACTGGATGAGTAGGGATTCAAAAGTTACTTTCTGCATATAGGACTGCATTCACAAAGTGCTGAACTCCCACCTGGAGTTGAAGGCACTGAGGCTATGTCTACACTTGTTAATTTAAGTCGAATTTGTTAAGTCGACTTAGCATGTCTACACTTAAATTTTAAGTCGACTTTGGGGGGACCCTACAAAGTTGACCTAGAGCGTCCACACTGGATGCCTAGGTCAACTTGTATGGGCTAGGGGGACCTTGGACTGGTCCACAGTGGCAGAGGGGGCACCCCTTGCCAAGTGCCAGGGGGCTCAGCTTTTGCCCCATTGTACTTGTGTATAATGGGGCAAAGGGGGACAGGGACACTGGCGGGGCATGCCAGGCTCTCCCTGTGCCACCCACCCTGGCAGGGAGGGCAGTGGGGGAGTCCTGGAGAACCCTAAGTTGACTTAGAGTCAACTTAGGTCTACTCCAGGTCAACACTGGCTTAAGTTGACTTTAGAAAGTCGACTTAAGCCAAAAGTCGACTTAAAAGGGGTTTTATAAAGTTGACTTAAGCAGCTTGCAAGCTTAAGTCGACTTGATTTACAAGTGTAGACACACCCTGAGTGCCTAATTTTCCCTAGTTTTTTTTCATTTTTCTAGATATTCCAACTAGCAAACTTATTTGCTAGACCTTTCATGGAAGCAAACAGAGGTCACAAATGTATTCATAGGAAATGCCTTTAAAAATTAAATGAATACTACTTTTTGTTATAAGAATCCAACTCTAATCTGTATCTCTGTCATCTCTTTTGCTAAACAGCCAAAATCAAATGAAATGGTCTATTTGGTAGCTCCACTGTGCTGGGCTCAGTACTAATGCATATGAGCACAGAGGGAAACAGATGATTGAGTGGTGGGACAGATATAACCTACAAACAAAATGATCAGTGTGGTGATTGGCTCATATCTTGTTAGCTACATCTGTTCTTGTTTTTAATGTATTCATTGCTATTTATTTTATTGTGGACAGGGGAACTGCAAGAGAAGATGGAGGCATTTAGGTTAATAGCAAAATCCCCATTGACTTTAGTTAGTAGGACCAGAATTCTACCCATGGTGCCTTAGGAGTAAGAAAAGTAGGAAGTATCAAAGAGCCAGACAACCTCTACTGCATATTTCTAGACCACATCATTTGTTTCTATCTTCTGCAAATAATGTGCCAGATTTTGAGTTTGGCCTTAACTTCGCCTGCCTTTTCTGGCACATACAAGCATTGGAGCAATTGATGTCATCTGGACTTCTTACTACCTAATTGCACCCACATGTCTGGTGGCAAGACAGCTAAATGAGGTCAATTTGGGTGCAAATATCTGTGGGAGCAAAATTGCAGTGGCAGTTATTTACAGTTTTGAGAAGTAAAAAGAGGAACTGGGCTTTAAACATTGTGGCCCAAAAGATGTAAGACACAAGCAGGGAGAAAATGAGGGATTAAAATAAAACCCAACCTAATAAAAGTGGATGACAAAGAAGGAATATTTTTTTTCCTGAAGAAATTTGGGTGATTCTTTGTGTCAGTTAATTGGATGGTGCCTGTACACACACAGACCTGATTCACTATGGTACTTAAACACGTCCCTAACTTTATGTATTGAGTTGTCCCATTGATGTAAGTAGAACTATTTGCATGATTAAAATTAAGTATGTACTTAAATACTTTGCTGAACTGGGGCCATTATGTAGGAATGTAATGTCCTGTGGACTAGAGTATAACAAGTATCTTCCCCAGGGGGTATAACTTTTTTGTGAGAAAGGAGAGTTGCTACAGAAAGTGAGTACTATATGGCTGCCTCGTGTTCTTTGTTTCAACTCACTAGGGTGCTGTCTTTCCCTATATTATTATTACTGTGTGCTCTGCAGTAATTTAACATCTCAGAAAGCTAATAGTTCCCCCTAAATTGTAGCCTGCATACCATTACTGATAGTTGCAGTAAAGTACAAAAGTCTATTTGTACATGGCAGTGCCTATAGCTTTTTGGAAATGGAAGAACATCAATTTTTAAAGAATGCTTTTGTCTTAGTTTCACATCTTTCATCTGTGTATTCTTTTATGTTTCAAAAATATTGGACCAAATGAAGCCCCCGACGTAAGCAAATGCAATTCCTATTGAAGCTAATAGCAGCTCTACCTGATTATATTGGTTCCAAATTTAGCATTCTCTAAATATCACCAAAGATACATATAGGTAGCTAGGTCATGGCCCTCATTAAATCTGCTTTGTGCCATGCTAGCAGCACAGAGCAGGCTTAAAGCTTTTCTTAGTCTGTTGAGGATTCTCATTTTATATGACAATCTTCCATTGAGGTTTAGTTGGCTCTGCACCCAATTCCTCACCGCTCCCAGTACAGGAGGTTTTGTGGGGAAAAGAAACATGGTTAGGACATCTCTGTCCCTTGAGGTCTCTTATAGCTGGCCATTGCTTAGAACAGCTCTGGCACAATTAAAGCAAAGAGACAACTCCAGGCTAGTGCTGATCATTGTACCAGCAACCCTCAAAGGGAGTGTCTTGCTTCCAGTACATGCATGGGACAGAAGAGCTTGGGCAGAATGCAGGGAGCTTCTGTTACACCTTTTGAAAAGTGATAGCAGGGGTTGCTCTGACCCACCCTTGTTTGGTGCTCCCACTGTCATTGTGTCTGTGACTGGCATAATGTCCTTAGTCACTCCTACTGGGCATTGCTGTGTCTTTGCACATTCTCCTACCATGTGGTTGTGGTTCTACACCCACACTCTAGCCTACATATGGAAATATTGACTAAGGTTCACTTAGTGCTAAAGAAGTAAAAATGGGTTGACACCCTGGTTAACAGTTTCTGCAGACGCCACACAGAGGGTATATAAATCCCATACAGACGGTACACTGTCAAAAGTGAATGGATAGCTTTGCCACTATCCAGCTCCAGATGCCGGTCGCCACCAGTCGAGATCGGACATGTAAGAAACACATTCACATTGCGATATAGTTGAAACAGCTGGTCGTCCTAAATTGAGCACTAGGCAAGCAAGATGGAGGGAGCAATGAAAGGTAGTCTTACCCAAATGTGTCATAGTTGGAGAGCATCACATACTTCAGATAAGCTCAGCTAACATACAGGTCAATGATCCTCCAGTAGAAGTCTAGGTGTTTATCATGCAAGAAGTCACAATGGTAGAAGTCCTAATAGCCAGGGGAAATACTTGGATGTACTGTGGCTGAAACATATCCAATCCTTAGCCACAGCATACATCCTATGTTAATTTGTCAATCATATATTGCACATCGTGATAGATTTTCAACATGTCTTTGAAGGGTCCAACATATAAAAAGAGATTTACTCCATAAGCAAACAGTATGTAGAGCGTCCCCACTCCTATCTCTGCATAGAAAGCTGTGGTATTGATAATGGGTAACCAGCATTATTGATTATGGGGACAGTCTGTTAATCATCATCTCTGTTCCTGTGCAGCAGTTAATTTAGGTCCAGATTGAAATAATTTGTGCTGTCTTTTTCATAGTTCATTTCACTTCCCCTTTATCCTTTTTTTATCAGCCACATTTCCTTGCCCATTATCCTGCCCACTCTTTTTAAACCCACACCTAGTTACACAATCGTTTACTCCCTTACTTCTCATTTCTACTTCCTCACTGATCAACATCTACTGGCCTGTGACCCTGGAATACCTAGTCTGCTATATAATTACTGTATCACTTTCACGCACAATGACACACACAGTCAGACTGGGTCTGAACAGGGACTAGGAATGGTTATCTCATTACAAAAAGTAGTTCACACATTCTCACCTTCTAATCAACTGTTGTGAATGGGCCTCATCTACCCTACTGAATTGACTTTGTTAGCACTTGCCCTCCCCATTGTAATGTTTCTCACCCTTACATGTGTATATACCTCCTAACTGTAGTTTCCAATTCATGCCTCTGATGAAGTGGGTTGCAGCCCATGAAAGCTTTTGCCCGAATAAATTTGTTAATTTTTAAGTGCCACACAACTTAGTTGTTTTTGCTGTGTCACAGGGGTGTCCAACATGCGGCCTGCAGGCCAAATGTGGCCCATAAACCTCTTCCATCTGGTCCATGACTGATCTCAACAGGACCACACTGTCTCCTTGACAAAGAGAGAGTGTGGTCTCGCATACCCAGTGCTCAGCAATGCCAGGAGGGTGTCAGGTCTCACGACATCGCAGAGCATTGGGTATGCGAGTCTGTGCTCCATGAGACCGCACTCTCTCCCTGAGAGAGAGAGAGAGAGAGAGAGAGAGGTATATCCTGGAATGCAGTTTCGCATACACAGCACTCTGCAATGCTGCGTGAGTGCTGCAGTATTTTGATATATGGTATGTTCAGCACACTTGAAGTACATTAAAGTCAAATCTGACCTGCCATAGCAAATGAGTTTGATTGACCTGCCATAGCAAATGCTGTATCACTTTAGATGACATATGTAAAGATAGCACTTACCAACCTCACATAAAATCACAGGGCATGTCTACACTAGCAATTTAGGCCGACTTAAGGACGCTTAAGTCGACCTAAATTACTCCACATCCACACTGGACTTTCATTAAGTCGACTTAATGAAAGCTTAAGTCGACTTAACTTCCCCTCTTTAGGTTGACTTAAGCCTTAAGTCTATTCCTTAAGTTGACTTAAGGCCAATATGGACAGGGAGCAGCCCTTAAGTCAACTTAATAAAGTTGACTTAAAGGTAGTCACTCTTTAAGTCAACTTAGTCAACCTTATTAAGTTGACTTAACTTTTCCTAGTGTAGACATACCCATAGAAACTGGATGGGACCATTAGAGGCCATCATGTCCAGTCTCCTGCACTCATGGCAGGACCAAATAACCTCTTAAACCATCCCTGACAGGTGCTTGTCTAACCTGCTCTTAAAAACTTCCAATGATGGAGATTCTACAACCAGCTTAGGCAACTTATTCCAATGGTTTATCATCCTGACAGTTAGGGACTTTTTCCTAATGTCCAACCTAAACCTCCCCTGCCATAATTTAAATCCATTGCTTTTTGTCCTATCATTGGTGGCTAAGAAGAACAATTTTTCTACCTCCTCCTTGTGACAAACTTTTAGATACTTGAAACCTGTTTTCATGTCCCCTCTCAGTCTCCTCTTTTAGGCTGTCTACACTTGTAAATTTAAGTCGACTTAGCATGTCTACACCTAAATTTTAAGTCAGCTTAGGGGGGGACCTTACAAAGTCGACCTAGAGCATCCACACTGGATACCTAGCTCGACTTGTAGGGACTAGGGGGACCTTGGGCAGGTCCACAGTGGCGGGGGGCACCCCTTGCCCAGTGCCAGGGGGCTCAGCCTTTGCACCATTGTACCTAGGTACAATGGGGCAAAGGGGGACAGGGACCCTGGCAGGGCATAGGGGCAGCGTGGGCATGCCAGGCTCCCCCTGTGCCCCCCCTCCCGCAGAGAGGGCAGTGGGGGAGTCCTGGAGAGCCCTAAGTCGACTTTAAGTCAGCTTAGGGCTACTCCAGGTCTATACTGGCTTAATTTGACTTTAGAAAGTCGACTTAAGCCTAAAGTCAAATTAAAAGGCGGTTTAATAAAGTCAACTTAATTTTCCTTAAGGTTGGTAAGTGCTATCTTTACATATGTCATCTAAAGTGATACAGCAGGGGTGCCAAACTCATTTGCTATGCCATCATCTAAATCAAGATATTGAACAGAACCACACCCAGAACTGATCCCTGCAGTACCCTGCTTGTTATGCCCTTCCAGCATGGGATTGGGAGGATAAGATTGCAAGAAGCTCCATGTCTATGAGAATTGGGTCTGTATAAATACCTGTAGCAGGCCTCAATCCCCCTCAGAGCTCCCCCTTTCATCAGTACTGAATGTTGCCACAATATTCGGCTCTAGCACCTCCTTTTAGCGGCCTGCCTGTGGCCCCAGACTTTTTTTGCCACTCAGTCTCTGGCCAAGTCAGCTAATTCCAGATTCCTTCCTGGATACCATAAACAAGTCCAAACAAAAGTCCAGCTGAGACTGAATAGTTCTCTACCATCTTGGGCTACTGAATCTTTTCCTCCACTTATAGACCATATTTCAGGGCTTCCCTTTCAGTATCCTATGTTACTCCTGCAGTGTTCGGCCCCCATTGTCTCTATCTGTGTACTCTAACTTGCACTTCTCACAGCCAGAAAGACCCATCTCCTTTCTCATCTCTCCCTCAACTGAGTTCCTTCAGTCTGTTTATTATGGCTTCATTCTGCCTCTTCTGGCCAGGAGCCAATTAGCTATTCAGCTCCCTAGGTGTAAAACATGACTAAGTGGGTGCCTTGGCTGGTTTTCCAGGTGATGGGGCAGTAACATAGATGGACATATGATCTTTTCACTTTTCGCAGATACACATGTGCATAACTGCAGCCAGCATCTGGCCCTGGAGCTATTGCCATTGTCATTCTTTGTACTGCAGTCATACCAAAGACCCCCAAACGGTCTTTGCACTGAGAGTTCTCACTGTTGTGTGACAAACCACAGGAAGTAAGGTGGAAAAGAGCTGAATAAATGAAGTAGTAACCTAAAAATCTTGCAGTCCTTCTCAGATTACTTCTCCAAACACCATGGAACATTTGGCTCAGCAGCACTAATAACCGGAAAACCAGAATGGTGGGAGAACGTTGGGCCAAATACTGGAAACCAAACTCTGTACATTTTTCTCCCCCCATCAACTGTACCCTGTTTTAATTTGCTTTTGGCAATTCTCTTATTTCTATTGGATAATAGAAAACTTGGTCTGTTGAGAGCAATAAGTGTTCTCAAAATGTATACATTTTTAGCATCTACATACAAGGGAAGTGGAATATCCCTTTTATCTCAAAGTATAATTAACTGAGTGATAAATCCGGATTTATCCAGGGATAAAATCAACTAGCAGAGTTTTGAGTTTGTCCAGGAAAACATTTAATTCTAGAGACACAGCAATAGGGACAAAAGCCAGTGGATAAAATCCTGGCTCTACTGAAGCTGACCAGAGTTTTTCTATTGACTTCAGTGGGGTCAGGATTTCATCCAGTATGTTTTGTTTCTTTTCAGATGACAGTTACCTGCATACAGCATAATGCGATGTGGATAGAGGAGTCCAGCAAAGGGCTGAAATAGTTAACCAAATCAATAAATGTAGGGAGAGTAGATGAAAACATAAACCAGACTGAGATATTTTTTCCAGACTAAGATTTTTAAGTCTTCTGTATTTTGTCATTTGTTAAACCACAAATAGTTATAAACAGAGCTGCAGTTCAGAGAGCCTTTGTTTCTAACATAAACAAGGTATGGGGCATAGTTTTGTATGTCAGCCAAACATGACTATAAGTTACAAAAATGATATATATGTATAAAAGAAGTGTCAAGCACAAATTGAAAAATTGTAGTTGGACATGAATAAATATAGGAAACATACTGAACTCCAGAAAGGCAGTAAGTATTTTGCAGAAAAATGGCCCAGACTAAATCCTTACAGGTACCGTACTGTATTTGTGAAACTAATTGAATTCAGCACATTAAACCTCAGAAACTAAGGAAGTTTATGCCATTTAGAGTATCATTATTCTTAGACAAGCTTCTCTGTCTCAGCTGAGAAAGGTTGTATTTATAAAACCAATACTGAACAAATGAAACTTTCATTTAACGAGGGTGAGTGAGCAGTACATTGTATAGTATAAAGTGGAATTAAAGTTACAGCACTGATTTTTTTTTAACAGATGAGTTATAGTTCACTCATTAATGGGAATACCATTCTTTTTGTCAAAAACCACTTTGTTTCTTAATTACAAGGTCCCATAATCCAAAACTCTGTAAATTGCTCATTTTAAATGCATTTTTTAGTTTTAATCAAGTTATTTTTTCAGGAATACCACTTAATCAATACACTTAAATCAAGCAGAGCTTCGTCTGATGTTGTTGTTCTGAATCTATTTTATATGATTTCCTTTTAGAATTAAAAGAAACCAAAGAAGTCAGATAACTCTTTCAGCCTGTAAGTGCTTTGATACCATGAACTCATTTAATTGTATATCAGATGGCAACAATATCACTGGAGTAAACAATGTTCCAAATTTACAAAACCTGCAGAGGTCAGTATAACAACGTCAACAAGAAATTGCATAGCTGCCTTGAATAGATTAGCCCTCCCCAATATTTATTGTTAAAACACAAAAATGATGTATTGTTCTCTCTGTTCAGGTCAATGTAGCACTGTTATTGTACATGAAGAACATTCCTGTACAGTGCTATGCCATTGCAAGTACTAAATATTTTCAAGAGGGTTTTTTGATTTTGTTTCTAAAACAACTTGATTATACAAGGGTCACATAACCTGTAAATTAATATCGGTGTAGAAAATACCTGCAATTCTTTATTTTCGTGTTTAAGGCAAATGGTTTATTAATTAATGACCCTTTATATCTCATATATTTATAATGTATAGACTATAATGTATAGACTACATACACATGCACACATAACATTCATATATACCTATCTATGTAGGTGTCCGTGTGTGTACAGAAAATGTAATATATATACACACATTACATACATCATTATATTTTCACTTAATTATATTGTCTTTAAAAGTGTTTGAAAAAAGTTATTGGATAGGCAGTATAGAAATTGCAGTTCATTCTCCAGAGGCTGTCTTCTCTCTGCTGACCTGTCAATGACCTCAGCCATGACATTGAAGAACTACCCTCTCCATGGGTGAGAAGTAATTTGCTTCAATAGCTCTTCTGCCCCAGACATGTGTAAAACTGAGACTGTAAACATATACCCTAGGTTTGTTTTGGCTCTGACTGAGCTGACACCATCAAACTCATTTAGTTTAGAACTTTTAGGGGTTGTTGCAGAACTGAAAGATAAAGGACAAGCTCTAAATTCAAAGCAGCCATATGTCCAGATGTCAGATGGAATGACTGATAACTACTGCAAACCAGTCCCTTGAACAGTATGAGATCAATGTCATTCGCCCAATAGGCTGCCTTTTCATCATACGCCCAGAGTGTTAAAAACCAGTCCTATTACTCGATAGGTGAGACCTCATGGTCTTGTTGTGAACTGTTCATGGGAAGTATTTGGTACATGCTATAGGTCTGTGATATGGGGCTATGTATAGTTTATACTCTGACCAGGTTGGTTGCCAAACTGGAAAAATAAGTGATGGTACACTACTAAAACTCCATTCACAATCTCAAAGGAGCTGAATGCTTATGCTAGTGTGATTTTTTTTTTTTTTTTTTTTTTTTTTTTTTTTTTTTTTTACAAGAACTGTTTAAGTTAACAGTCTTGATATTTACCTTGTTATTATTAGGATTCAGTGTTAACATTTCATGGAGTTGTATAGTTATTGTTTTAGGGTATTTATTTGCCATCTCAGGAAGACATAAACAGCACCACCTTCAGAAGATTATCCTTACAATCCTAAAGGGTCAATGTTTAGCTTTTTAAACAAAAAATTAAAGTCCATTTGCTGACAGTCAGGTACAGCATTAGTATTAACTACAATCAAATACCTGCCTGCTTCAGGCCCTGCAAAACCATACCTAATAACTCATTCCTCAGCCAAATTTGCAGTCATTCATCTATGAAAGTCAAAGAGTTGTAGAATAAATTATGCAGCACAATGCTGCACATAATCCCACTAATCCTTTAAGATGCAACTTGTGTATCACTGAAAAAAATGAATTTTGCCACTAAGAAAAGCCACAAAATGTTTTCTACACAAAGTTCCAGTAGATACCAGAGGTTTAGGAAACCTGAAGACACCATGCCATGTGCTTTTATTTGTCAGATTTTGTGACAACATTCAGGGAGAGAACTTTCTCTAAGATAATGACAAACTAATTAACATTTATATTTTTTCATTTGGAAATGTTTTATTTTATGGTAGATCTGAGACAAATCAGAGCAAAACATATACAAAGGAATTTTGAGTCTAAAGCAAAGCTTATTGACTTGAAATTCAAACTTAACAACCAGGGGGAAACCTACAGGGGAGCATTGGCTATGTCTGCTAATATGGTCCTGGTTTTCCATTGCATTACATTTTGTGTGGTTATTTACATCTGTGCAATGTGAATGTGAAGCAGGGCTAAAAAGATTCATCAGCCTGGTATGAGAGTGTTTTACAGCCACTTTGTACAATATAAATGACTACAGAAAGTTCAAAGCAATCAAGTTCATAATTCAAAGCAAACTTCTATTCCTGTTTGCTTTGCAGGGTCTGAAATAAAAAAAGATAAGGACAGTCCTACTGGGCCAGACTAATAGTCCATCTAGCCCAGTATCCTGTCTTCCAACAGGGGCCAATGCCAGCTGCTTCAGAGAGAATGAACAGATCGACTAATTTGTAGTATTGCCCAACTCAAATGTTCAAACATCATGAGTCAGGTTCACCGAAAATCATGAGACTGACTTTAAAATCATGAAATTATGTAAAAATAACAGACCAGGTGTTCTTTTTATTTGCCTTCTGCTTTTTGAGCATTTAAGATGAACTGAGGTCACATTTTGAAGCTTTGTCCACAGTCAGGAGGGCTAGAAACTTACTGTTTCCTTAAGATGAAAGGCTGAAATCATCCCATATCCCCTTGACTCTAGGAGCTAGGGCTTTAAGGAAAGCCTTAAGTACCATGAGGACTCATGACACAATCATGAGAGTTGGCATCACTGCATTGGTAGTGGTATGTCCAGAGTATTGTGAAACAAACCAGCAAAATCTCATATCATAAACATCTTCAATAAGATTTACTTAGAACATCATCAGCCAATTATTCCTACTCCTCCACTGAAAAGTCACATCTATCAGATGATGACAGAAACCTTCATCAAAATATCGGTATCTGATCTGTGTAGCTCTGTTATGGAGCGCATTTGCTGAATTTGCAGTAAAAGAATGAGCTGTGGCAACCATAACTGGCATGGGCATGCTCTGCTAATTTCAAGAAGTAATATGTTTACCCCAATACATCAGTGGTTGTGATCTTGAAAAAACTACTACTGTTCAACACAAAAGAAGCTGCTCCCATTGGTATCAATAGCAAAACTCCCATTGACTTCCATAGGAGAGGATTGGATCTAAGTGACTTTTTTTTCCTGGTCCACTAGAAAACTTTTCTAATGAAGAAGATGGAGAAAGAAAGAAAATCTGTATGTAGCTTTATCTCTAACTATTTAATTCTAGCCCAAGAATTCCTACTTGTTGAGAAGGATAAAAAATCTACCAGTAACCCTCTGGATGGAATAAGGGGTCATTGTTGTTGTTATACTGAGTAGTCGTTTGTGCCAGAAACTTGATTTTTCTCCATCTTTATGCAAAGTAGGAGATGATCCTTGTCGACATTAGGCTACCTAACAATTTCAAAAGCAAACATCTATGCAGCTGATATGTGCAGATGTGCGTATGCCAGTGCTGATCACACCATAGAAGTCATCATATATAGTAAGCATATAGAGGGTGTACATGCATGTTTCCAGTACAGAGAATATCCTCATAAATATAATTAGGAATCTTATCCTGCTACCCTAATTTTTTTCCTCCACTTTAAAATTCTCTGTTGGATTTAATTAACTTCACCCTAAACTCACAAGCCTGATGAAATAGAAGAGCTTTTTAAGTTTAAAAACTTTGATGGATTTTGTTTATTTGTTTTCTTAAAGTTGAGCTTTGTTACCAGAGGCCAAATTGCCAACTTGCCTTTCTCATGTGAATAGTTCAATCAAATTTAGTAAGGCAGCTTTTGTGAGGAAAGCTGGATATGGCTCACGGGCATATACCAAAGATCTCTTAATGATATCTGTAACATTTATGGGACATATTCTTAGCTAGTGTAAATCATCATAGCTCCTCTAATGTCAAACAGTGATGCCAACTTATATCGGTTAAAGATCTGGCATGTGTTCTCAAATGTCATTAGGTCTTTAAAAAATATTAGTCCCATGTAAAAATCTGAACTTTTTGCTAATGAATTTAATCATTATATAATCCCCACCGATGACTCAAACCCCAGTACTATAAGAGGAACAAATTTTCCCTACGAAGTATCATGAATCGATATATCCCCTTAAATCTTCACTGTTAATGACTTTTGCTCCATTAGGAAATATGATGAAAGTTTTCATTAGTTGCAAAATAAGATGAGCCTTAGACTGTTCTATTGGAATTGGAGACACTCATGTCCTTGTGATATTTCGGTGACACTTTCTATTTTAAGTGTCAGAAACAACCCTTCTATCTGGAACAAGTAGGGTTGTATTCTCTCCTTTTAATATTCTAATCGTAAGGTGTAAAGTGAAATGGTTGCACAGTGTAATGGTGGGAAAGAAGCTGAGTGTCAATGAGACGGGAAAGGTGACAGACATTGAATGAGTCCCCAAGGTGCTCTCCAAGTGCATTGGATAAAGATTCCCCTGGGAAATTTTTCTCATTAGTTCTCAGACACAGTTCAGTAATTCAGTAGCACCAGGTTACCATTAGTCACAAGACCAAAATATGTTACTTTACATGCATTAGTTCCTGTATTTGTAACTGTCATTTTATGAGTGAAAATTATGAGATTGCCTATCATTCAAAGTAAGTCAGTAAGTTGTTTACATGCTGAACGATGAGACATGACAGGAAGACTCTATCTGTGACAACTTTATTACAAAAGTGAGATGCAAATTAAAGAGAAAATAGATACTGTAATGTTTGAAACTGCTTAGTGAAGTGATCACTCACACAAATAGGGGGAAAACTTTATGGCTTGATTCTATACAATAACCCCTAAAATATTAATTAAGACCATTTTGACAGGCAAAACCTAAAATTATCAACAATTAAAATACAGCGGATCTTGAAAAACACATTTTTCTGTTGATATGACCTGCTTAAAATAATTTTCTATGCTCAAATATGAAATGTGTATGTATTCAGTTAATATGATGGGGGAAAAGTAGCTAAAAACGTTGATGGTTAGCTAATTTTATGTGTAATTACTTTGTGAAAATGTTAAACTGAATAGGTTATTCTCAGCGTTTTTTTTTTTTCCTATGCAATAAAAAATGTACTTACTTCTCTGCTATCAAAGTTAACTGCACTCCCACTCAGCACTCCAAGGGATAATGGCTTGGGGTGTTGTCTATCTCATTACACACCAGGTCAGGAACAAAAGGAGTATCCGTCCCCAGTGGTCATTTAAATCCTCATTGTTACATTAAAGAAGCAGTGGTGAAATTTAGAAAACATGAAAATTAGACACACAAAGCTAACAGGTTATTATATGCTTTACGTACATAAGCACAGGAATTTGACTGGTGCATTTGTTACAGAAGAAACTGTCTTATTCTGATTTAATTTTCACTCTTCATTAATGCATTGTGCGCTCACCCTCATTGCACCTTGTACCCATATTTAAGGACAGCACCTGCAGATAATTATTCAGCCTACAATAGTTTGGAAAATTATAGACATTTTACCCTTTTGAAAATAATTGATTTTGCTAGAAGCTTTTTCTTTCAAATTCAGGTGTTTGTGTATTTGGGGTTTTTTGTGTATTTGTCTTTTTACACCCTTTGCAGAGTAAAATGCATGCAATATTTAGGCAGAGAAATGGAAACAAATGCCTTTGAAAAAACTTCTCTGTTTCGAACAAAAGAAAAACAAAATCTACCTGTGAATAAGGACGTATTGTACCCCTCATAATCGTAGAGTTTACTGTATTGGAAGCAGGCTCATCGAAGGTCAATATCTGCTTTTGCAACTGGTTCTCTCAACATGTTTAATTTTATACAGTAGAAAGCTCATATAAAACATTGCATGGCATCCGTGCTAAGTAAATCATCGAGGGCCAAATGCTGTTAATCTTACACACAAGTTATTTCAATGAAGTCTGCTGTACTAATCAAGTGAATGAGGTGAGAAAGGTTTGGCGTTTACTCTTCAATTTTAGTATGGAAGTTGGAAAGAAATATATGCTTTTTTATTTTTTCAGTTGGATTGAACTATCCCTCTGTGGCTCTAACTGAAAATGCTTCTTAGTGCATTTATATCAAATGGTTTCCAAAATAATTATCAGGCTCCAAATAAACATGTCAAATACTTAATATTATTTATGTGCTATGCACAGGATCATCATTGACTTATGAATTGTAAATATTTATAAGTGGCTCATATTAAAGTAGTTGTCAACTGCAGGTACAATACTTCACCTTCTGTCATTCCCAAGTATCAAGGGGGCTAATTCAATCATTCTCCTGTCAGGCTACCTTTCTTCTCTTGAATACCCAAATCCCTAAACACAACAAAATATAAATGAATGAAAAGTGCTAATGATGCATCATTACCAAGAGGTATCAAGTTTTTTAAGGTCCTTTGCTGACTAAATTTTAAATTAGCACAATTATTCAGTGCATTTCCCCAAGGCATCATTCATTATGCTTAGCTGCTGAGCAGAAACACATTTCAAAGAAAATATATATTACTGTCCACATGTCTGTCTGCCTTCCTGCAGTAGGAACACACATAACAGTGCACATAAACAATAAAACCCAAAATGTATTATATAAAATAACCTGCTTTATGATGAATGAAAATGAATGTTCAAATATTTTGGCATTGGGGGTCATTTTTAGCAATGATTTTTTACTAAAATGTATTTATTCTCCTGTCAAAGATCCCAAATAGGATTGACAGGTGGCTATAATTTTTAATTTCAAGTGTAGTGCAAAGATTGTCAAATTGAGTGAGTATGATGTCTCTGATGCTGTCGAATTTCTCCAAAGCCTTTACCCGTGCAGGGTTGTTTTGTATTTCTTTAAACATGAATTGGTATTTGAGAAAACACTTTACAGTCTAAACTCAGTTGTTCGGTGTAGAGCCCCAATTGCCAAATAGCAATGTCGAATACTGTGTCCACCAAATGTGTTAAGTCTGCACTTGTGTTTGATATGCAAAATGGTGCAAATGAAGACTTTGAGCTTTCTGCTTAGGTAGGTATTACACAGATTTCCAAATGATAATATGTTGCATACAAAATGATAGAGCAGTCAGATATAATCTTTAGTCAGTCTCCATGAACTACACTGATCTGACGCACAGGGTGACGAATACAGTTTTCTACCCAACAAGCTCTGTTTATATTTTCTAGAAAAGTATTGAACAATGCAGCCCTTACTCCCAAATCACAAAGAAAAGAACAAGTGGAAAAATATGTGACTGTCTAAATGCAAGTGATGTACATATTATGGGATGAGCAAACTATAAAGTTAAAATGTCTTTCAGTGAAAGCCCTGTGCACATTGATCCCCATACAGAGGAAAAAGCATATTTGTAGTAGAAAATGGTTCCTTTATGTACCTAGTTGTGAAATCCTGACTTATGTTTTTTTATTTTTAGGCCAATGACATCACACACAAGGCAGGCTGCACTGGGCAAATGTGCTTTCATATGTGATATCACTTTCACGTAGAACATTAAAGGTATCACTTCCAGACAGTTTTAAAATTCAAATCAGGTCTGCCCATATTTAATCTAGATATGTTGGTCTAACACCATGCCAAGCCAGACCTTTTAATGTTCAATGGCTATGACACAGAATTTTTCACTGTGTTTCACCAATAAATTCAGAAGTGTAATTCTCTATAACCATTGTGACTGCTGTGAAATTTAAACAAGAATTTAATATAGACCTTTCTTTTTTTGTTTCATTACAACTACTAAGGGTTTTACAAACCAAAACAGAAATGTATAATATTTCAGACCAGCTGTTAGCCACATGCATTTTTGTCAGGTTAAGACTACTAGACCTTGGTAGGTTGCAGAAATGATCTTACTTTTCTTCGATTTAGAACACTTTCAGTTGTGGAGTTATTTAAGATTTTTTTTTTTTTAAATAAACAAATGAAAAGAAAAAAGCTGCTTGACACCTCCATTAAGCGTCTTCGTCGATTGCATATTGTCAATAGCACCAGTGATAGCGCTATTCTTTTGACAGCTAAAAGCAGATGTGTGGGTTAAGTATGGGAGCAATTCAAATGTCCATAGTAAACTACAGGGGGGCAGAGAGAGCTCAGAGAGCAGCAGCTTTAAAGTAATTGACTAATACAGTAAGGATATTAAAGTCATTTAGTGCCAAAAGGGAACACACTGATCCTTGACCCTCAGCCACTTTGGAGTAATCTAGTATTCAATCCAGCGTGTAATGACTGCCAGGTCTGTCAATCCTCCGGGCTCTCCAGTCAAATGCCTGTGGCTACTATTGGCTTATGGTAAAAGGACAAAAATGCAAGGAAATGCCTCTCAATCAGACTGTGATGTGATAATGTTATTGCTCCAATGTATTCTATATTGTCCCTGCATAGTTTAATCTGTTGAGACCCATGTCAAAAATTGCCCTTGTTCCCCAGAGGTCTTTACTCAACCTTTGAGTAATACAAGTGGATTTGAAAGGAGCAGGGTAGCTCTCTTGATGAATTGTTTCCAGTTAATATAAAAAATAAGAGGTCATCTGTGGCTTAAAGGCTAACTGTGGAAGGTATAAATTAGAATAAGTGTGCCAATAATCTGATGAATAAACCCTTGTTCTTCATTTACCCCCAGGGGTAAAATATTTTACAATAAATAATATTGACACAAAAACAATCTATTTATGGGGTGATACAATGCTTACCAAATTTAGAAGTTGAAAGGGCTTTGAACAGGGAAATCTAGGAGAACGAAAATCTCGCTTGCTTCTGCCACTTACAGTCCTAAAAACTTCTGCAACTAGTGGGAATCTTGTATTTTATTAGGCACCTTGCATTTGAAAAACATAATTATTGCTGCAGGCTGAATACTATGCTTGAGCTTGAAAGAAGGGAATCACTATTTTTTAATTGTTTTTTATTTTTGCAAATTAAAGCAAAGAAAATGACCCACTTAGGTTTTTGTAAGGTTAAAAAATTAAAATGGGATAATAATTATGTAAGTTTCATTGGATGGCTTTTAGAAGGAATTTTGTATTGGATAATGAAATCTCCCATTTTACTCCCCCTCTCTTTCTATGTACTGTACGTAAACCGAGCTGAGGGAAAAGCTCATGTGATCACGATGCTCCCATTATTTTTAGAGAACAGGCAGCTTATATAACAGGCACTTTGTCTAATTTTGTTCTGTGTGATTTCACAAAGCCTTCCACCGGGAAGATACTGTACAAAAAGGAAACACAAAGGGAACATCTCCTGAGAAATGTCTTGCTTATAACTTTGAAATAACTTCGATGTCAAAAACAAGTGACTTTCTCCAAATTTCTTTCTGTACTCCTGCAGTTCAGTGCCCCAAAGTCATTATTCAATGTAAAAGTCGATTTATAAAACCATTTTCCAGACTGTACGTAGACTTCTACACACTGGAAAAATTATGATTTTTGTGGACAGTTTTAGGGGGTGTCTCAAAGCGAGAAGAAAAGTGTCCTTTTGTGCTCACTGAATTACCAAATGGCTATCATGGAGGCACATGCACATCCCATCAAGAGATGGCTGGCAGTGTTCCAGTGGATCTCATCATAGGCAGCTTTATCAGAAGCTGGTGTTTTCCTAGAAGAGAAAAATGTCTGCAAGCAAGTTAACCTAGAGCAGGATGTAACAGAAGTTTTATATTATTGCCTCATAATGGAGCAATTAGTGCATGTCAGCATTGCATTCGTGGCTTTAGCACGCTGTTTCTCAAAGCAGGTTCTGAGCTGTTTTGAGGACTCCTGCTAGCTTGTTGCCTTCTTGTCTGAGGGCGTTGGGGTCACAGTGCCAGACAGAACATGGAATTGTACCTATTCACTCACCACTAGCTCTACCTTCGCTCAGAATCATCTGAGTATTTCCCATTCTACGGATTCATTCCAGCCATTTCTACTCTCAGGGCTTGTACGCACTACAGCCCTATCGCGCGGTAAGGAGCTTTACCGTGCAATAAGGCTGTGAGCGTACACACTACAGTGTTGCTTGTTGCGCGGCAACAGCCCTCTTGCCACAAAACAGGTAAACCACATAACCGAGCGTGGTTAGGCTTACCATGGAACAGCTGTTCTGTGGTTGAGCCAGTGTGTACGCTCTTTTTGTAATTGACAGCCTCCAGAAATGTCCCAGAGTGCCAATCGAGGCCACTCGGACACTAGAGTGTCATACTTGTCAGTTTCACTGCTCTAAGAGAGCAATGAAATTGACAAGTAGCAGAGCTCCTGCCACAGGAGCTCTGCTGGTGCAGGAGCCACCAGGAACCCTGGTGGCTCCTGGGGACTGGCCACCCAGGCTGGCGGCTCCGAAGTAGGAGCCCCCAAGCCTGGGCGGCAGGCTGCAGGGCTGAAGCCCGGGCAGGCGGCTCTGCTTGAGAGCTGCAAGCCCAGGGCTGGGGCTCTTCGCAGCTGGAGCCCCACTGCCCTGGGAATTCCCCAGGGTAGCAGGGCTCCAGCCACCAAGAGCGGGGCCCCAGGGAAGCCCCACAGGAGCAGGGCTCAAGCCACCAGTGGCTTCGGAGCCCCGGCCCTGGGAAAGCCCAGCTGCCACAGAGCTTCCCCAGGGCTGGGGCTCCGCTGTCGTCTGACTTGAGCCCCACTCCTGGGGGACAGCCCCCCCAGTGGGGCTCCAGTGGGGCAGGGCAGCCCCAGGGAACCCCCTAGGCTGCCCTACAGCGCTGTGGGGGAAGGGGAGGTGGAAGCAGCCCCGCTGCCAGCCCAAAGGCTGGCTGCGGCAATTCATGGTGGGATAGGTGCCCAGCATGCATTGCTCCTTGTAACGAAAATTCAAAGGAACATGTGAATGCTCTTTTTCATTACAAGGAGTGCTATGTGGATGGGAGAAAGCATTATAGTTAGAATGCTTGCTTATCCCCCAACAACTTTATTGCAGGACAAGTCTGTAGTGTGTACATAGCTTCATTGAGTAGCCCCTTACTCCACAAATAGTTCTATTAACATTAATGGCACTGCTTGTGGAGTAAGTCTCTGCTCTGCAGACCAGATCCTGAGCTGGGCGCCCAGCTGGATTAAACTGGAGGCTCCACTGATTTCAGTGGAGCTGTGCAGATTTATATCAGCTAAAGGACTGGGCTCACTATGACTAAGGGTGACAGAATCAAGCCTATATAGTTAGCTGTTTGCTCACTAACCCTAGGTTTAGTAGGCTTCCTGCTCTATCAGAGGATTGTGTTTTACCACCCACTCATGGGAGTAGACCCACTAAGGTCAATTCCATTTGCTCAGAGCTGCTTATTCTGGCCAGGCTGCCTTGCTGAATAGTACCTTATTCTATCAGAAGTCCCACTGGCTGTTCGTGGCCTAAGGAGCGCTAACCAAATGGAATAGGAGGTGTTTGAGCCATTGGGTCCCTCACAGGGATAGTGGGGAAAGAAATCACCACTTGCTACCACCCACCGCCACATGAAGGACAATCAAGAGACATGAAATCACATCCTGCCAGATCCAGGATTCCTCTCATCATGCCCAGGGCACCCTCAATTTCCATTTAAACCAGTGAGAGCTGGGGAGACACAGTGTATGACAGAAGTGATCTTGTTGTCCCTTCCCACCAGCCACATGAGTAGGAACATGCCTTCTCTCTGCCTTCACCATCCATGGGAGAAGATGGATGCACACATGTCCAACCACCATCAGCCTTTCTGGTGAGTGAGAAGACAGACTCTGTCCTTTTCCTGTTTCCTAGAGAGCAGAGTGGGTGAAGCAAGGGAGAGTGGGAGCCTATTCTTCTGCCCCTACCTTCCCATCCCATCTCCCATTCAGGGTCAATGTTAATGTTTAGGACAAAGGCTGGTAAAATGGCTCCCACAGGGGGAAGGCCAGGAGATGCACATCAGCACAAATATTGAGGACCTCTGTTCTAGTGTTTATAGACTACATAGATAAATATTCAGCTACAAAATCCTTCTTTGGTGGGAACTAGGTTCCTGACACTCCTTTTACTAGTGGTCCATCATTGGGACACCTACTCTGTGTCCATTTATCTTCCATTGAAAAAGTTCTCAAAAGCAATGTTCTTCAGAGACTTGAAATTTCAAAATGTGTCATTTTAAATTACAGGGACCGAAAACCAAAAAAAAAGGACAGAATGTGAGAACATTCCTGCAACTACTTAACCTACTTGGATTCGGGAATCAAAAATGCCTTAGAGCTAATAGATCAGGAATTGCTCAGAAACCCACAAGCAGTTTCCGAATAAAGTAATTTCAGCCTTGGTCCATCTTTTGTGTCTATTCCAAGATTATTGTGTTTATATTTAAATGACTCAATAGGAATACCTCCTGCCTCTGCCTCTTATTTTGGCAGTTTGCACAATGTAAAACGAGTCCTTTATTCTTCCCAGCTATATGCATTTGAAACCATTAGAACTGTTTTGTAAACAGATTTCAAGATGATAGTGCTATCTTTTCAAAGCTGAGTATCGAACATACATACATAGAAGTGTACATGCACGCATGCTACATGTATTACTTTGGATTAAAAATTCAAATGAATTTATTAGTTTATGAATCACATCAAATAGAAATTTATGCACATACATTTTTAAAAAAACAGAACCCTTGAAAATAAAGCAGTTGCAGCCTATTAATTTTCCTCTTTGACAGTTTTTAGAATTCTCTTAAAAAAATGAAACAGCATGAATACTGTCAATATATCACAACAGCCACATTAGGTTTTGTGATATACATCATAATATAAAGAGCACTATTAGAGCACAACCTGGGAACCATTAAATCATTCTAAATCACTGTTACATTCCATTAGTGTCAATGGTGAAACCACATAATAGGCTTTATTACAAACTTCACCTTGGTAGGCCATTGTCTCTAATAACCACTTCTCTATGATGTGGTATCATACCCAGAAATCCAGGGAGATAATAAAGGCTCCCTTATTTCTTTTTTATTGGATGGGTAAAGTTAAATTTAGCTGTAAGTTAAAAAAAAAAAATCTTGCAGCTATGTTCACTAACTGTGAGTTGCTATTTGGACAAAAAAGAGGGAAAAAAGAATTAAACTTGGGAGAATGGTTTGAAATAAATTTGAATGCTGGTAAATGCTTGAGGCTAAGGTAAGATGGGCAGTCCTAGCAATTACTATGTCACTTTTGAAATGCGGCTTAGTGCATTTATGCCCCTCTTTCCACTTTTGTTCTGATGTGGAGAATGATCACAGAAACTTTAGAGAGAATAAACCCTCTTTTCTTCAGCCCTTATATGAGAAGTGTGTGTGTATGTATGTGTATATATATATATATATATATATATATATATATATATATATATATATAATGGAGAAATTAGCCTTTGGATACCAATCTTATCTCATTTGGGAACATAGTTTACATTATTTCCTAGATCAGCTATTCCTGCTGTGCCTGAGTGCTGAATGTTTAGAAGAAACTAGTGTACAAATATAGGGCTCCTTCATCCTCCATTGAACCCAACTGAGCTCTTTGTACCAGGGTAAGTCTGGGATGACTTGACTGACTGTAAGAGAAATAATAAGGCCCATCTCTTACATAGCACTTGTCATCCATCTTTCTCAAAGCTCTTTACAAAGAGAGTTAAAATCATTATCACCAGTCTACATGGAGAGAAACTGAAGTGGAGAGAGGCAAAGTGATTTGTCCAGTGTCATCTAACAGGGCACTGACAGATTCAGGACTAGACTCAGTCTCCTAAGGCCTGGTCCAGTGTTCTAACCACTAAGCCACACTGCTTCTGGTGGGTTGACAGCTGAAAGTGCTCTTTGGCTTGTGACTTCAGAGTTCAGGGTACTCCACTCCTTGCAGGGCCTTCAAACCTTTGGGCTAAAATCTTGTCCTCGCCAAAGTCAATGAGAATTTTATTATTGATTGCAGGAGTCCACCTTTGTTTTTTAAAATTACTTGCGTCACTGGCCTCATCCTAATTTTGATGAAATAATAGGTCTTCCTCTCCACAAAACTTCAGGCTAACTGTACTAAGGAAGCAGCTCAGCTTCCATGTGCAGCCTCTCACCTTCATTATTCAGATATTAATGCATCTGAAACAATTTTTTACTGTGACGTCTAATGTATAGTACCTGTCTTTGTAATTCTTTCATGCGAATTCAGGACAAGAACTGGAGTAACTGAAAGGCAGATGTGATGAGACAGGTGAACACAGTAGTCTCATACTGAAGCTGAGTTAATGAACTGTATCCCCTTCTCTACCTGACTGAGTTCTAGGGGTGTGATGACTTTTTATCTTTAAATTTTCCTGTAAGGTACCGATTAAGGACAAGCAAACTTGCATGTGTAAAATGAGAAGCAGACCATAGCTAAAACTTTGTAAAGTTCTTTTGGATTGATTCAGCTATTCTCTGTCCCTCCTCTTCTCCCCTCCCCCCCCACCAAACAAAAACCCCACTCAACAGATGCCATCTCCCTTTATGAACCATATATAACTAATCTTCTCCCTTACTCAATATATCCTTCCCTTCATCTCATTTCCCGACCTAGTTCTCAGTCCAGTTTTCCTGTTTCTCCATCACCCCCTTCCTTCTCCATATCTTAGTTTTTCTGAAAAAAAAAATCAAATCCCCTTGTTTTGAATTGGTGAGATGCCCTGTTCTTTGGATCCAGTTCACAATTGCCCTGCACTTTCGAAGGTCATTTATACCAGTGAAAGCTCAGTATAAAACATTACTATTATGATTTTGAAGCATTTTAATGTCCACTTTGCATTAATATAATGGAGAATCATGGTGTCCGGCTGATGAGTCTTGCCCACATGCTCAGGACTTAGCTGATCGCCATATTTGGGGTTAGGAAGGAATTTTCCCCCAGGACAGATTGGCAGAGGTTCTGGGGTTTTTTCACATTCCTCTATAGCATGTTGCACAGGTCACTTGCTGCTGGAGTCTCTGTATCCTCAACTTTTTAAATCTCTTCAATAACTCAGTCTTAGGTTAGGGGTCTATCACAGGAGTGGACGAATGAATTCCATGGCCAGCGTTGTGCAGGAGGTCAGACTAGATCAGCGATTCTCATCCACTGTGTGAGGGTACATTACTATGTTGCCACACAGTGGTAAGTGTGTTGCAAAGATATGGCTGGATTTGGCCTGGGGTGGGTGGGCTGGTGTGACCTATAGGGTCACGATGCACTGCCAAGTGTGTCGTGACCCACAAAAGGTTGTAAACCACTGGATTAGATGATCATATTGGTCCTTTCTGACCCTGAAGTCTATGAGTCTATGAATGAGGTCCTTTACCTTTGGAGAGAATGAGAATATAATCCACTCTTCAATACAGCTGATTCTTTAGGGTGGATCCATCTTTAGGGTGGATCTTTAGGATGGATCAAAGTTCTCTTCCTCCAGACGCTTGTCTGTGGGACAAACTGTCCTGCTGTCAAAGTGCTGTTCACCGCAGCAATTAGGTTGGTGTAACCTACATCACTCAGAGTGGTGACTTATTCACAACCCTGAAGTCCATAAGTTATATTGACATAAGTAGTAGTGTGTATAAGCCCTCAGTATTGTGAAGCTGGCACATTTCTTTAAGTCTTGTAGGCATCCCTGTCTTACAGGTCTCAAGATTGCAAAACCCTATAGAAACCCCCGGAGTCAGTATGCATGATCTAAAGGGAGAATTATAACCTGCCCTATGCAAAACCCCTCCTAATTTGGCATAACAAAAAAGGTGGATGGGTCAGTTATTGGAATCAAAAGAGTTTGAGTGAGGGAGAGGAATGTGAAGGGAAAAATGCTGAGAGGAAGAGGAACTGAGAACAGCAGTCATTTTATTCAGGCTGGAGAATCAGACAGAAAACTCTTGGACCAGTTCTTCAACTTGTATAAACTGGTGCAGCTTCTCTGAGCACAGTGGAATATAATCAGTTTGCATGAAGTGGGGATCTGGCACGGTGCCTTCAAATGAATGCAGGCACATGGGGAAAGTTTGCAGGAAGCAAAAGGTGAGGATGAAGGAAGGTGTGGTTAGAAGAAGAGGGAGTGGGATGGACTATGGAAATGCGTCAGAGAAAGGAGACCTCTACAGGCCCAGATAGTTAGGGTAAATATCCCATTTTGGGAGTTCTACTCAATCTCTAAAGGGTTAGCTCTGTTAGTCTAGTTCACCAAACCAAATAAGGAGTCCTGTGGTACTTTTAAATGAATTTGTCAGTCTTTAAAAGTGCCACAGGAGTCCTTGTTTGTTTTAGTCAATCTCTGAATCTTTTCAGTATGGTTCATTTACTGTTTGATGTTCCAAGTCCACACACAAGCAAAAATACACACTGTTCTCAAAGCCAGGGCGTAATATTCTGTCAGTACAGCAGGTTGGAAATACCAATGATTAGTTTCAGCATATAAAGCAAAGCATAAAGATGGCTTAATAAAGAACAATATGAACAGATTAATAATAGTATGGATGTTTTATTATTAATTAATCATAAGTAGGATACAACATTCTGGCTGAGGCCTTCGGTGGGCTGTGAAAAGAGAAATCAGTAGCTTGGTTTAATCTCTCCAGTGCCAGCAAAAAGCCTCTGAGCTAAAACATCATCTTGACCTTGTTTTCTGTTTCCTATGTGGATTGTAATTTTGTTTTCTTTAGCTTTGTTGTACAACTGGTTTGCAATGTCAGGGCTTGCCTACACGAGCACCGTAATCC
>ML685797.1:4267456-4291411 GCA_007922175.1 Pelusios castaneus
TGACAGCGGGGGCTGGCAATGCAGCCCCCCTGCCACCGGAAGCCCTGCAGCTGGGCTAGGGGGCTGGCTGTGGCAGTGCATGGTGGGACAGGTGCCCACCATGCACTGCTCTTCTTTCACAAAGGAGCATTCCAAGGTTGAATGCTCCTTTGCGAAAGAAAGAGCACGTGTGTACATGAGAAAGCGCAATACTTATTGCGCTTTACTTGTCCCGCAATAACTTATTGCGGGACAAGTTTTCTCGTGTAGACATAGCCTCAGTGATGTTACCAGAGCTGTGAGACAATTTCTTGTTCTATTTAACCAGCCTAGTCTATGAAGGCTGGTTTTCTTTCCCTTTTAATAGCATATGTGCTTGCTTTTCTTTTTAAAGAGTTTCAGGCCAGGCTGTTAAATACTTAGAACATCTCATTTCAATATTTTGCAACATTTAAGACTAATGCAAGAGAAAATGCTCGCAGTTTGCCTCCTCTTGGTTTTCATTTTTCTGTGGTGTTAAGTTGGCACCTCAGGCAACATTCCCCCTTCTGAGATGTGTCAAAATATATCATGTATTGGTATCAAAATTCAAATACATTCATTATTCATTATAATTTTTTAAAAGAGCTGACTCAAGGCTTCAGATGATTAACATGGAATATTAGCTATGGCTTGTTGTCACGCATAGTTACTAGCTGAAGTACTCCACTCAGACAAGGAGAAACCAGACAAAGAGAGAAGCTTCCGTTTCTTCCATCCTTTCTTTTCCAAGGTGTTGATGAAAGCTGATCCATTGGTTTTCCATTCTCAGTGATGAATAGGGATGATGAAGAATGGAAATACTTGCTCCCTGCAGGACAGTCATCCTGTACTGGCTTTATTCCTACATCTCCTTTTGGGAAGTGTTGCCACTGATCAATGTTTGTGACACTACAAGATTAGCCCACTGGGGGCAGAGCATTGATTTCCAGGAGTAGCATAAAGAAACAATTTCTGCAAGGTTCCGACTGCCTCCAGCAATGGGAATTGAGGGTGGGGAGCACTTTGCAGGACTTCAACCAAAGACAAAATGATGTTGCTTATGTGCTTACACGGAATCAATAGTAACAAACCAAATGACCTCAGTCATAGTCTCCCCAGTTTTAGGGGAGCTTTGTGCCATGGTCATGGTGCAAAGCAGGCTAAAAGTTGACTTAGAAGACCAGCAATCTTTGGGTAGTAGAGTGACCCTATCTACTCTTCCCCACCATAGCTTTATGCACAGGGAATGGCCAGTATGTCCATGCACTCCAGTGTTCCCATCTTTCCTCTTTGGGGACATGAAGCACCTGCACATATTTGCCCTGACCAAAGTGGTCCCAAAGATGGAGGAATACAAAGGTGACTTAAAGCAATCTTTATACCTTTCTTCTTGAGTTGCATGGCATGCTCATCACCTAGCACCAAGCATGATGGCTCATATTTCTGATCCCAAGTGTCTGAAAAGAACTTGGGTTCCTTCTCCACACATGCTCCATAATTGGCTGCCTTGTCTATAGACTTAAGAAAATATGGGCAATGTCTTTTGGTAAAATAGTGTATGTTATTGATCCCCGTATGGCATAGGCCAGGAAGAGCAGTGTAAAGAATTTAATGAAGAATGTCTGTTTCTGAGATATTTGAATGCTGGGTGTGATATGAAATATATGCAAGCATTTGATGCTGGATGGTTTATAAGGCCCTGCAGCAACTTGTAAGTTATATCAGCATCTGGGAAGATCAGAACTTTCCATTTGGGTTTTGATTAATCAAATATATTATGAAATCTTTGCTACGCCTGATTTTTGTGAGAGTCTGTTTTTTATATTAATATGTCTCTACAGATTAGATTCAGATCACTTGTTTCATGAAATAATTCTCTTATCTTTTTCCCTTGTACAAAAATTATGGTTTTTAAAATAAAAACTATCAGATAAATTTTTAAACACAGATTTCTTTGATGTGGGTGACTATTCCATGCTATTTCACTTATAAGTCTTGGTATCAAGCAAGCACTATGAAATGTAGGACATTTAGGAATCTCTAACTTTTGAAACAATCATTAGAGGCCTAAATACTCCTTCCTAGAAGGAGAAAGCCAGTAATATTTCATGCAGGTCCTTTTATGATTATGTGTTAGAAGAGTGAGTGTTAAACCACGAATCTCATCCTATTAACCCAGTCATATAACCTTGAGCTATCCAGACTTCTAGATGACAATACAAAGTACCTATAACATGGGTATCAGCCCCAGTGTAAGATTTTTATCAGATACAATTAATGTTTGAATGTATCCACATTATTAAGAACTAAACAGATGTATGTACAATTTAACTCAAAAGCATAAACTGTAAATTAAAATAATAGCCTCACTCGCCTGTGTCACTATATTAAGGGTCTATCAGTAATTATATCATGATCCTCAATTTCATCCCAATGGATAGGCCTAATGAACTATTTGTTAATGTCACTAACCTGGAGAAAACTGATGTTTTATTTTTAAAAATGTCTCTGACAAAAAGGGAGATGAGTGGTCTCAAGCCCTTTGCTTAGAGAGGTTATAAACTGTGAAATATGCATGTATTTGTTTGGAAATGAAATTTGCAGACAAGTAGTTCACAAGGGAGAATGGGGCTTTCTTGATATGTGTTCAAGTTTCTTTATTTTGCAACAAAGACAAAGTCTTTCTCTCTAAAACAGAGTTACTGCATAAGTGAATCTCTTTCAACCAAACTCTCAAAGATTTTTACTATACAGGCTGAGGGTCTAATCATGTATGTAAGGTGCTGAGTACCCACATACACAAATGAAGATAGCAGTAGGGTAGTCAAGCACCTCATAAGATCAAGTCATGAATGCACAGGCATAGCAGCTACTCTGAACCTAGCAACCTTAAACGTTTTGGGCTACTGTGTCAATGATCCATGAACTGAAACAGATTTACCATACACAACTGACAGTAACAGCTTAGAGAGAATGAGTTAAGGAAGTAGGGTCAGCCTTCACTCTGACTCTCCTTGTTTACTGTACGTGTCACAACCCCTAGTTTTATCTGTTTGTATTTAATTTGTTTCAGTGTAACTGTACCAGCTTTGTAAAATTCTGGTCACCCGAACCAAATAATAATTTTTGACAAGCAAGTAAATGATCATTAGCTTATTCATTGTAATAACTGTAATAGTAGTTTTGCAAGGCTGATTTTACACCTCTGCACACAGATGGATATTCTTAATGTGTGTTTTTTGGGGAAGACCATGTGCACATATGGCCTGACCCTATATTGATGGATTCTCTACTATGTCCCGGCTATGCTTGTGCACAGGGCCTCTGTGATGGGACAGCAGTGGCCACAGAGAGCCAGTTGCAGCTCCCTCGTCATTAACACTCCAGTCCCTGGCCTAAAGTCTATAAAGGATTAGGCATAGTGAAGTTCAACTCTGCCTTGCCCTTCCTGCCCATGTCTTGCCTCCCAGTAAGCCCTTCCTCTTCTCCTTTATGCCAACGCTGGGTAGGGGTCATCTGACACAAGATATAACTGTTGTAACAGGCGCATCTGTCAGCTTTCTGTCTATAGAGAGTTCTGCACCAGTGGAATTCTCCAGCCCTACAAAGGCCATTTTGCACCAATAAAGCATGAAGGAGTTGAAGGGGGCTATTGCAGACTGGAGAATGCTGCCCTTGCTACATGGAGCTCCCCCTGAAATCAGTAAGAAAGATTTCTGCACAAGGGCTGCTTGTAGAAATGGTCCCATTCCTGTGAGATGTTGAGTTCTGCTATGAGACACTGTATACACCACTAAGATGCTAAGTGCCTTTAATTCCTACTGACTTTAAAGGATGAGAGGATGTTGAGCATCTCAGAGGATCACGCCCACATACAGAAACCAACATTTAAAATGCATGAAGTCTTCTGGCAATTTGAACTGCCCCCCAGCACACACACACAGTCCTCTCTCCTCAAACACGCACATGGTCCTCCATTTAAATGGCTTGGTAGCCTGCAGGTAAATGACTGCTTTCAATGTACCTTTATTTTACACGTGCTGTACATGGAAATGAATATGCACATGCATATCTCCTTTTTGTACACAGAGGGAGAAGCAGATAATCCTGTGATGCAGAACCGGTAGATAGATAAGCAAGCAGATTTTAAAAATATAAATGATGATAAATAGTGGTTCAGAAATGAACCTTAGTTTACCCTATTAATTCTTACTGAGGCTGAGGAATAATAAATGGAATAACACCAGAATCCAAGGAAACAATGAATAAGAAAGAGCAATCACAACCAAAGGCCCTGGTGACCACAAAACAAGCTACAGTTTGTCCCCTGGAGAGAGATAGTGATGGCTTGAACTTGCCATTAGGGGAAAGATTAAGTGTCCTTGGTTCTTCAGTTAGTTAATTATACACTCAAATCTTCCCAGTATATCACAGAAGCCAGGCGTTTTGCTTTTGAATATCTGTATACTTACTACTTGGATTGCTTATTGGTTATTCCTCTTGACAACTCGAACCTGAACATTAAATCCCATTGGCAACAACTATCTGTCAAGAGCAAAAAAATAAGATTTGTGTATTTAGTTTTCATTATAGAACTGCTTGTAGTTGAAAAAATATGTACCTGTCAAGTTTTCGACATCTCGCTGGGGATGCAAGCAATGCTGTTGTGATTTCAAAACCTGGCTGACAAATTCACGTTTCAGTAGTAAAGACAAATCAAGTTTTTCTTTTTCTTTTTTTCTTTTTTTTTCTCTTTTTCACCGCTTTGACAGTCATACATAACAATTTGAGACCTAAGTGGCACTTTGATGCACTATTCCATTATTAAGTGGCAGAGTCACTATAGAATAGATGACGGGCCTGAACTCGAGGCATTGTGAATTAAACAGCTTTCTACAATGGGGGAAATTGAATGGCCTAAAGAATTCTGAAACATAAAAAAATAATGATTAAAAATGTGTTTCAGAAGCAGCAAAGCATATAATTTAAAGTAATGTCAGGTGATAAAATTCAGACTACAGAAAACAAAGTACATTTCAGAAGAATTTTTAAAATTTAGAGGAAACATTAAATAATTAGCAAACATCTTTAAACCCGCAATTACTAATTTTAAACATGACTGTTCGATGAACCTTAAAAAATGAGCTTGGCATTAAAAAAGCCATAGAATTTAAAAGATGAGGATTCAAAGACTTTTTTTTTCTTTCCACAAGACAGTACTTTTAATTGACTAGTTTTGTTGCGGTATTTCCTTGTGCCTAAAGGTAGAGTTTTCAGCTAAAGTAACATTGACTTAAAGTACTTAAAATAATTCTTTTGTCAATAACTCTACAGCTAATCAATACACCTGGAATTAAACAATGTTTTTTGGCCAGAAGGCATGTTAATCCCTGGTCTCTCTTTGTTCCAATTCATTAATCATTCAGCCACTCCCAATAAAGTGATCTCTCTGTTTGAAGCAGACAGTTTGATATCCAAAATATCCCACAATGGCATATATAGCCATTAAAATTAGAGTAAGGTTTCCAAAATGATTTTTTCCTAAGGAAATAAAAATTCAAAACTACATTAATAACAATGCATGTTATATTTTTAGTTAATAAAATGTAAGTAGATTTTTTTCTTATTGAGATAAAAACAAAAATGTAATACTTGGTGTACCCGAGGGCATAATTGGTCATATATTTTTTATTTGTAAGATTATTAAAGGCTAAGAAATTACTTTTCAGACATTGATCCAGTGAGATTACTAGGAAGAAAGACAGCAAGCAATGGAAATTCGATTAATCCACAAACTTCTAAAATATTTGCTAGACTACTTATCTCTTTACAGTTCTAATAACTCTATCAAACTGATCTATATCGCAAAATAGGATGTGGATTATAATTTCAGTGCTTAGTACTCCAAACCTTTTTTTATTTCCTTGTTCTTCTGCAGTTGAAAGACAAAATAGAATTATCCCTTTATCCTCTTTAACTAGTAATCCTACAAAGCAACTAAAACCACATCACAAATATTTGGTGCTTTATAGCATAGAATAGGGTACAGTTTATAGGTATGGTCAAGTAAAATAAAAAGAAAATAAATATATTGATTCTGAAGAGACATGTTAATTTCTATGGTTATTAAAAAGATTTAATCAATATTACACTTTACCATTCTAAAGTGCTAAGGGAGTAAAAAAATGTAATTATGAGAAATAAAATAAGGATTTCTTAGTTACAATTCCTGGCTCTTCACTGATTGCAGTAAATTATAAATTATGCAGCCAATGTAGGCCAACAAAAGAAGACATCTTCAAATCTCAGTCAAAGGTAATTACTTAAGTCGGCTGAATGTTCCCTTTTCATAGAGTGTGATCTCTCTTTGACAGCTCACACTGACAGATGACCTTCTCAGCAACGTTCTTATCCTTCGGATCATGAGCAGTGTGCCTCTCTCCCTGAATATCTCTATATATTTGTGACACTAAGCTTTCAAATACAGCTATTGACAAATCAGAACATCAGTCTAAGTGCTGGTCTTCCTATCACTCACAATAAAGTAGCTATCACTTGTGGTGTTGTAGAGCAAGCACATCTCTGAAAAATGAGTTCTCACCAAGTGCTAATTTGACACAGCTCGCTTGCCTTCCCATAATTGCTCTGTCATTGTCAGTTGGCAGTTCGGGCTCATTCCTGGAAGCTGTGCCGTACAATTGGATACAATTACTCCCATTTACCACCACTATTATGCCACTGATGTTGCCCAGTCCGCATATTGACATGCCTCATTAAACCGGGATGCAGGCTATTAATGAACATTGTTAGCATTTCTCTTAAACTTTTTTGCCTCTAATAAACAGTCAGTGTTCCATGAAGGAGCACTGCCATCCTTGTGATATGATATTTATTATCTTATGGGGGAAGGGGACTCTGCAAATGGAAACTATCCAGATGCTATGAGAGAGATATATGGTTAGATCAGTGCAAAATAGCACTGATCAGTAGGACCTTTTCTATCAGGGGCATCCTACCATTAACCAAGTGACCTCTTCTATCCAAAAGAAGACAGGAAGGATAAACATGATAACCTCACAGCAGCCCAATCACAGCAGGTTTCTCAAGGTTGTGTTAGCTCCAGTAGCTGTCCTTAACCCTCTCCTACCCCCAGGTGGTGCTGTGTGACACTATAAAGATGATTTTGCCCTGGGTCTTCAATCCATTATGTCCAGCTACTTCAATGCACGTTTTTATTCAGAGATAATTATGTGTTGATCAGAGAAGTCAGCGGCTGTCATCCATATGGCAGGCACACCTGCCGTGTGACATAGGTGGTAACGATGGCATGCTCTTGAGCTGTCATGGCAGGGACAGGGACTTTATTATGTATATGTCACCATTTCTCATAGGGAAATTATCCTTTTCCACACAATGACAATAATGAACCTTACAACACTTTCATAAACCCTGTTTCCAGGTCCTCTTCTTGACCTTCATTAAAACCATATAGTTATAGATAGGTAGATCAACACATTTTGTTCACAAAGTTCTGAATTTTATAAAATCCAGAGCTTTGAGAGCAAAATGCAAAACTCCAAAGAATATAAATGTGAGCTTGCTGAGTTTCTGTTTAATACCTGTGTTTCTTGTTGCTTATGTAGATAACTAAGCCCCTGCTAATTCAGAAGTACTTGTTACACTGTCCCATGAGCACTTACAGAAGTACAGTGGTTATATTTAAAAAAGAAGGGGTTAGCAAGCTTTTAACTGATAAAAAGTTTTCCAGATTTAAAAGGAACACAAATTGAAACCAAATTTCCACCTGAAATCTTGTATCTTTAATTGTTACAAGGAACCCATAAATTTACTATAACAGGCTGTGTCTACACTGGTAAATTAAGTCAACTTAAGCTTGGCTTAAGTAGACTTAATTTGCCCTGCGTCTACACTATACTTTGCTTAAGTCAACTTAATGAAAATTAAGTCAACTTTATTAAACCACCTTTCTACTCGACCTAAGGCTTAATTCGACTTTTTAAAGTCTAATTAAGCCAGTGTAGCCCTGGGGTAGCCCTACGTTGACTTAGGGCTACCCCAGGACTACACCAATGCCCTCCCTGCCAGGGGGGGCACAGGGGAAGCCTGGCATGCCCCCACAAAGGGCAGGGCATGTGGGCAGGGTGTGACACTGTCTGGATTTAGGGAAGCATTTATGATATTGTTTTCAATGGATATCTCATAAATACTATAATAATAGGAACTATGTCATGTTTGATATCAATAGAAAGGTAGTAATTTGCTGGGAATGATTATATAGTTTATGTCTAGGAATTATATTTCGATTAGAAGTTAGGAATTTGATGTTATATCCATACTTTAACTTGTGTCATTCTGGAGGAATGCCTTAGATGGGAGGGTGTGAACAACCATTGTCTCCTTAATGTTAAGGAATCTGCTAGGTGATATGGTCCCAGGGAGTAAACTGATGAGCCATTAAGGACACGATGCTAACAAAACTGGATATGCTCACTTTTACATAGTTGTATTTTTTTCATAAATCTTTAAGTAACATTGAATTTGTCTGCAATGACTAAATTATGATGAAGATATGTATTTTGAGGATCCTTTCTGTTTGAGTTTGAAGTTCTCAGATGAATTCTTAATAAGTTGTAGTTCACTGAATCTGTAAAGACACATAAATATACAATATTAATATTATAATTTTACATTTACAAACTGATATGTACATATGCAGTAATCACTTCAGCAACCACTGAGGTTACCGCAGCTATCTTGGTGTTTGTATGTGAGTGTTTTTGTCAGTTATAGTAGTTTTGTACCACCATTAGAGATAAAACCAGAAGATGAATACCACATACAGCTGAAACTCCGGTCACAGCCTTGGTAGACAAAAAGTTATTATTACCAGAGTTAAAATCTGGCAGGGAATGGGGGAGAGCTAAGAGATCTTTAACCAAAAAGGGTTAAAAACTCTGTTTGCATTTGCAATATAGCATCATGAATAGCATGGTGCCTTCTAACAATCTGCTGGATCAAAACGTGTTGTTTAAAACAGGAACATGGTACCTACTGAATCACCAGCCCAACTTTCTTCATATCTTAGAGTTCTCCCATGCATGTAGTGATCCAGCCTGATCCTGTTTGTTTTGTGAGAGTCAACGGGATTGCAAAATAGGGAGACATAGCTTTAGATGTTATACAATTTCACATGAACAGTAATGAAGGGGTACTATTCTTAATTGCTTGGGAACTGCAGTTATGGATGCAGGATGGATAGATAGCTAGATACCTAGATATCCATTTGGTAGACAACCATAATTCCCATTAACATCATGTCATGTGTACTGAAGGAAGAAGAGAGTGTTTGCTATTTAAAACGTGAAAGCTTCAAACCTCTAACTATATAATCCTTCCTGTTCTGAGGCTACTTCCTGCCTTTCAGTTCTTCTCTGGTGAAAATATTTACAGGTAGAATTCTTTTAGAGTACAGCAAGGATGAAAGAGTTACAAAACATGGAGCTACCTTCTTTTTTCCCGTGCTTCTTTACCTAAGTGACTGGCTTAGAAGGAAAACAAAACTAATTAATAAAAAGTAAATTATGTATTCATTTATAAATTAAGAGAAATAGATTTGGTTTGGTTTAGTTTACATGTTGATAAAAATGTACACAAAATCTAATTTCAGCACATAGCACTTAGGGTGCTGTAACAGTTTTTATAGTGGGGTTGCTGAGAGCCGTTGAACCAAAATGCAAACCCTCTGTAAATATAATGAAATCCACTTGAAGTCAGGGATGGGGCAGCAGCATCCCTAATTCCAGCACCTATATGCATAGCAGGACTTCATAATACCCAGTCAAAAAGTATTGACAATATTCCAGTTATATTCATGAAAACTTGCAGTACTCTGAACATGGAATTCCCATGGGAATTGATGGGAGCGCCAAACATGGCACAACAGAATAACCCCTCATGGTTGTTTTTCTGACTGTTCATTGGAAACAACAGGGTACTAATTCATACTGATTGATTTTGCAAGTCAATAACATGAAGGATAGCACATCTCAGTATTCAGTTTCCTACCGGCTGAAGGATAAATGGGGCACTATTAGTTGAGAGTGGGGATCTAGATGTGTGTGTGTGTGTGTGTGTGTGTATGCACATACATACATTATATATACATTCATTTGTTAGCATGTGTTAGCAGAGTTTGTTACCATGGAGGATATCATGTTCATTTGCTACTGGGGTATCTGGAGCACCAAACAAAATTACAAACAGAATCAAGATAAAGTAAGGCTATGTACACACTACAGACTTGTCTCGCAATAAAGTTGTTGGTGGACGAGCAAGCATTATAACTATAACGCTTTACCCCATCTACACAGCACTCCTTGTAGTGAAAAGGAGCATTCACATGCACCTTTTAAATTTAGCTATAAAGAGCAGTGCATAGTGGGCACCTATCCCACCAAGCACTGCCGCAGCCAGCCTTTCGTTGGCAGCGGGCTGTTCCCCCCAGCTGGCTGCCCCGGGGTTCCCTGGAGGTTCCCGGAAGTTAGAGCCGCATTGCCGCCAGCGGCTTGAGCCACTAGAGCACTGAAATTGACAGGTATGACAGCTCCGGTGTCCCAGAGTGGCCTCGATTGGCACTCTGGGACATTTCTGGAGGCTGTCAAAAGTGCAAAGAGCATATACACTCACTCTAACCATCCTTGTATAGGTGGTTTACCTGTTGCACGGCAAGAGGACTGTTGCCGCACTACAGGCAAGATTGTAGCGTATACGCTCACAGCCTTATTGCGTGGTAAAGCTCCTTGCCACCCGATAAGGCTGTAGTGTGTACAAGCCCTAAATGTACCTCTAAACAACTTCTGTCTGCCATTCAGAACTGTTAATTTGGCATGTTTTCTATATTCCAGATGAAGGATGGCTGCTCCAGCGCCTTAAACTGTACTGCTTATTGTATTAGGGCAGTTGTGGGGTTCCAGGGGGCATGTCCAATTTTAATTAACAGTCCAGAAGCATTGTCATAGGAACAAGTACCCTTCAATTTTGAATGCATGGACGACTTGGGGAGCTAGTTGTTAGGAGTTGTCTGTTAGGGCCAATACAGTTTTCTCTCACCCCCACCCCTTTGCTCTGACTGTCCCTCTTTGTAAAGTTTTTTCCTTTCTGAAGGCAGGACAGTGATGGGAGAAGGAAGAGGAAGCCCATTTTCTTCATATCTCTTCTAACCTTCATTGTCCCACATCAGAAACTTTCAAAGTGTCCCCAGATACTACAATAATAAGCATGGCATAAAAACCTAAATAGAAAGACAGGCAGTGTCCCAGTTTTTCACTTTGAAATCCAGTCTGCTTGCAGTGTGTGTGGGGGGGAGGTTCGGTGGGGAAGCGGGGGTTGGATGTTAAGAAGCATCTGCATCCTCAAGACTTACTTTGGGCATCATTTGCCATTGTAAACAGCGAGGGTAGACTTCAGTACGTCATAACGTTTTTTATTTAATGTGACCACTGATGATTTCATAAGTACAATATGCCCTTAGAGAAAGTAAATGCAAGAAATCTGTGGTGGAGAATCAGGAACAAGCAAGACAAATAAGTTGCTTTCATTTGCTGGACTCCCTATCAAGAGTGGATATTCTACATCTTCCCATACTTGTTTATCCATGAAAAGATTTGGTAGTGACCTTCGCATCTATAACATGTTATGGGTAAGTTTTACTGTTTACTTATAAAGGAAAAAATTTCAAAAGGAAGTAAATGCTTTCCATGAGGGATTTCACAGTATGGCATGCTGTGCATTCCACGTGGCATTACTCCCATCACTACATCAGATGTCAAGATAATTCATGAGCCAACTAATTTAAAACAGTGAAGGGACTCACAGTGTCTCAAGGTAGGTAAAAGATGTCACCTGTTTGACTGATCTCCACATTGGTAACCAAGTCTAGCTTGATGGCATTTCCATGAAAAGAGGAACGGCCACAAGTGATGTGAAAACACAACTCTCAGTTGTCTGCTGTGTGCTGCTCACTAGCTGGTCCCTACACTTAGCATAATGACATTTCTCTGTCTGTCTGGATTTAATGTTGATAACTTTTGAATGCCATACCTCATCAATCCCAATTTTCAGGGAATGTTCTAGGCATCAATGGGCAGAATCCAACTAATTTTGGTTAAAACTGGAAAACTAGAAGATGGAATTGGTGGATGCACAGAGTATCTGGCATTTTGTTAGCAGCCTCAGCAAGTTCAACCACCTCTGTAATTGTCTATAGGTGAAAAAACAGGTTGATAGTCATTAACACCTTCCAGTATATCAGTATCCCCTCTCAGCTCTGTCCATCCTCCCATATAGTTTAAAATGTTGACATGCTAAAATGACATCTCCAAGATAGGGGGTAAAAATATGATTCCTATAGAGCATGGAAGAACGGAGGGACTGGGAGAGCACACAGAGTCAGTGGCATAGAGAAAGAGGAAATTAGTGGCACACAGAGCAGAACCCTTGGCAGGAGAATGGAGGATCCTGGCTGGGTGGCAGGTGGGGGTGGGGGTTGAGAGCATTTGTCACTGGAGAAATGAAGGCATGGGAGGGCATGTAGAGCCTCTAACATGAGGGAGAGTGGAATGGGGACAAAGGTATGAGATAAAAAAGGTTGTGGGAGAAGGGAGGCTCTGAGGAAGAACAAATGGGGGATGCCCAGACCCTCAGGCATGAGGGAGAAAAGAGAGGTGTTTCACAAAGTCCCTGAAATAGAGGAGAATAGGAGAGTGGCACACAGGTACCTGGATGGGAGGAATGAGATGTAAAGAGCCCCTGATGTATGCAATGAGCTTGGCCTACAGAAACAACTAATGCGAGACCCTCAGAACATAAGAATTTGTAGATGCAGATAGCAGCCATTTTTTAGCTTTAACATCCAGTGACATAAATGATGGAAACACTTTGTTCATCAGAAATGTAAGTCTTAGCTAGAAAATGATTTTTATTATTTTTAAAAGCTCAATTATATCTTTTGCTTTCAAAATCAAGTCAGCTGATATCTAATCAACAGCTTAGCAAAGGCACTATGGGTATATCTACACTGGAGGCTCTGTTAAGTTGACTTAACCAAGGTCAACTTTAAGTCGACTTAAAGTCAACCTTGTTAAGTCGACTTAGAGAGTCCACAGCCCTGCGTCCACACTGGCAGGTGCTAGGTTGATGGAGGAGTAGCCAGGAACTCTGCGAGGGGACCTGGAGGCCAATTAGGTCAATTTAAGGGCTACTCCCCATCTACACTAGATTAAGTCAACTTAATAAAGTCGACTTAAGCCTTAGTTCAACCTAGGAGCTGGTGGTATTAAGTTGACTTAAGGAAGCACTTAAGTCGACCTAATAAGTGCCCAGTGTGGACACAGCAGTCTGTATGTTGACTTAACCATCCCTAAGTCGACCTAAGGCTCCAGTGTGGATGTACCCGTTGTGCCATCCTTACACATTTTGAGTATGTTTAGTAAGACACTGTTCAGTGTGAAAAAGTGGCAGAATTTGTAAACATCCCATTGTTACCATTACAGTTTTGGTTTGTCATACATGTCCTGGAGCCCCTAGGAAATCCTGAAATGTCCCTATTTTCAAGTCATCCACCAAAATACATATTTTTATAGCTACACAGTATTCATTCAAACTATATTGCTATAGTGTGTAGAATTTGTTTGCTAGAAATAGTCTGGTGAAGACTATTAGGTATGATGAACAATTTTGTTTGGGGTGAGGAGAAAAATCAAAGGAAGGTAGACAACAGAGTCTTCTTTTGCTTGAAGTTCAGTTTCATGACAAACTCATTCAAAACACCAACTCATTGAAAAAAATCCTCCATTCTGAAAAATATGTCCATATTGCTGATGAGTCAAAAGCATCACTCTCAGGCACCTTTGGTAAAGTGCATTTTTGTCTGTGGTATGACTATTAAAGCAACCCTAAAAAATGCCACCACAACTGTTTTTCCCCCTTTTAAAAAAATTCAAGCATAGATATCTATAGCAGTCATCTGATGCCTCATTTTATGCCCATCAGAAAGGACAATTCTGACATTCCAATCTATAATGAGATCTGGTTATAATAATTCAAATTTCTTAAAAAGTCAGAGTTACAAATTGAGATGAAATTTCCTTTTATTTTTTCCCATGTTGCTTAGGTCAGCTACAGTCATTTTGAAATCACAATTTCAAATTGGAGCTGGTCAACATTTTCTATGACATTATAAATTTTGACTTAAATTTTATTTTGTAAAAAAATAGGAAATTTTAAAAAATCACTTATTTTTCCTGCTTTTTTCTATCAATTCCATTTTAAATCTCAAGAATGTACAGTTATAGCTTAATCAATACCAGTTGGGCTACATGTATTAGATGAGTCTACTAAACATAGTCTGATCTCTCCTTTTTGAGTTTTTGCTGCAAAGTAGCAAAAAACAACATTAGAAGACATTTTTAAGTCCAGTGATCAATATCATCAATCAGCAACCCCTGGTTCAATTGATTTCTGATTCCAAAGATTTTACCTCTGCTCTAGACCTATCAATTTTGAGGCTTATAATATTTTATGCTAAGCTAAATCAGGTTTACAATGGAATCTTTGTTGCACCTGTTAAGTATGGAATGGCTGCTTATGCTCCACATTAAAGAATTTGATTGTCATAATATGTGGTAGCATTACCTGTTCTAAATTAGAATAGAGGATAATTTCACATCATTATACACATCTTGTCTAAAATGGACAGGATCAGCCTTTCATCACAAAGTGAGCAGTCCTTACTGATGACAAAATGCACCCCCGCCTCCCCCCCGATGCAATGGAGATACTCACATACCTAAAAGTTTCAGGATTAGGCCCGTTAAGATTTAGCTTTGTAATCCTAAAGTTACAGTTTGGTCAGCTGTGCTTCTGCTGTGCATTCTGTCTCACTTCATTACCACAGAATTGCTGGCTTGGACCCCATTTCTGCAATTTCTTGCTTCAGATAGACTAATACCTCCATAAACAGCTCTTCAAAAATTAAAGGAACTCTGTTCAGGCAAAGCAATCTCTTGGAATGCCCAGAGTCCTGGCCTGGGGCTTTGACTTTTACTCCTCTACAAGCCAGTGCCTGGCTAACTACAATACCAAAAGTCTAAATTCTGAAGTATTCATTTGTCCTTCCTTCAGGGAGATCTATTGTTTGCAAACTGGACATGGATGAGCATAGCATGCAAGCACTTTTTGTCACAAATACTGACACAGGGAAACTTGAGATATGGTTCTGCTGAAGATCAGTGCATGCAAATTTACTTTCCTCAAGCATTACAAAAGCTATAGATTGTGGGTTCTATGTTTTGAGTATTTGTTTCCACCTCCATCGTACTAAAGCCCATGTGGGCTTTGTTGAAATACATTTATTCACTGTTTTTCATTGTCTTCCTGTCATCTGAGACTGCTAATACGTTTATCAGTTGGAAAGGGTCTTTCTGTGATGTGGGCACTGGTCCATGAGGAATCAGACTGAGTCTACCGACTGATTTCATGTACGTCACCAGATGGACACCTATGAACCCTTATCTCTCATTTCATGGTACTTTTTTTTAATGTAGTATGCTTAGATGATGAAAAAACAAACAAATGAGGTTAAGTTGTTGGACTGGAATGATGAATGGTGTTTCAGTGCAGTAGGTCTATTTACTCTAAATATGACATTATGCACAAATATATTCTTGTCCAGTGTCTGGGATGTCCCATCTCCCTATCTCCTTAGGTTTTTTCATGCATTCTAAGGCCAAAAAGGCTCATAATAGTGTACTCTGAACTCCTCAGCAACATGGGCCACAGAACATCCCCAAAATACTTTGAACTAGAGCATCTCCTTTAGAAAAATCCTTTTCCTTTAGAGAAATACCAAGATTTTAAAATTGCCAGCAATGGCTTTTAAAATTTCCAGCAATGGAGAATCCACTATGCATTTTTGTAAGCTGTTCCAATGGTTAATTATCCTCATTGTCAAATATTTACCCTTTATTTCCAATCTAAATTTGTCTAGCTTTAACGTCCTGTTGTTGAATCATATTTATACCTTTATACAATAGACTGAAGAACCCATTATCAAGTATTTGATCCCTATGTAAGTTCTTGTATAAAATGATGAAATCACTCCTTAACCTTCACTTTGTTGAGCAAAAGAGATTGAGCTCTTGAGTCTATAACTTGTTTATCACTTATTGCTTTGCTGAGCAAGTGCCAGTTCTTCTCACACAGCCTGGCTTCTTGTCAGATGTCTCTTTTCCTCTCTCCCCGCCTCTGCCCTCATTGGTTCTCAGTCTTAGTGTTCTTGCCCAAACACCTCCAGCTCTCAGTTCCAGTATCCTTTCTCAGCCAGTCCCAGTTTCCTGCCACCCATGCTCCCAGTTCCAGTTTCCCTGCCACTGAAAATGAGGTCTTATAATGGGAAATGTAATGCAATCTTAATAAAAGTTGCAGTTAACAGCCCCACCTATAATGATATAAAGCCTTCTTAAATATAGCTTGTAAATGGTTTAAAAACAAAAGGATTTTAATATATACATGTTCTATGAATTATGTTGCAATGTGAGAAATTGCTGAATAGCAAAGACCTGATCTTGTAATTCTCATGAGCTGTGTTCCTTACCAATGTGAGTAGGCTTATTGAGTTCCACAGACTATTTTTCTAAGTAATATACATGGAGTTGACCCAATGTGATTACTTGGATGAGCAAATGTTGAAGGATTAATATAACATTGTAATAGTTCAGAAAGTAGACATAGTTCACTTGATTCACCTTCGTCTTTTGCCCTGGGGCAGCCATTTACCCTTGTGCAAAGTGGGTGTAAAGTTCTACCACTAGGATTTACAAGACTAAATGTAAATGACGACACCACAAATGCAATGGTGAACCAGCCCTAGCAATTCTAGAAATGACAACATCTGATTTCTTGTATCTGCAAATAAATTGGACATTTTAGGTTTGCCCACAAAAGCCATGATTTAAAGATTTGTGCTTATTCATCATTTGTTCAAGTTACACATTGTTATTCCTATTTTAAATGTCCACTCACTGTCTCCAAAATTACTGTGCATTCAGACCTCTGACATTTTTTTTAAAGTTCACTTAGATTCAAGAAAAGTCTTGTATTTCAGACTCAGTACATATGTTCACTGAATTGGGGCATTGATATGATTTAACCAGAGTATAATGTAACAATAACAATAGGAAAAACAGTTTTCTAAATTTGGACAGAAAGAATTAATTGAATGTTAACTGTAGCAAATTAAAGGCCTAATCCAGCCAACTTTTACTGTTCTGTGCATTTTACTCACATGATTAAACACCCTTTTAGGATCACATGACTAGAGGCCCAAAAACTGAGTGTTATGGGCCAAATCCTCATCAAGTACAAACTGATTTTGAAGGAGTTATGACCATTTACATTGGCTGATAATCTGGTCCAGAAAATAAAAATAGCAGTTGGACAAGCTTGAAACTTTCAGCCTGGAAAGAGATGTGAGCAATCCTGTTTCAGTTTGGCATCTAATGGTGTTAGTTTTTCCCATAGGGAGCTCACTGCAGATTTGGGACCTTAGTGCATGATGCAAAGTCTATTGAAATCAATGGAAATCTTTCTATTGACCTCTATCATCTTTGTTTCAGGCCCTTTCTAAGTAAATAAAGAATTGTTCTTAAACATTCTTAAAAAATTAAAAATTACCAAGAGTTAAGATTTTAAGATGTTATTGGAAGCTTTCTCTTTTATTTATTATACAGCCTGATTTCCAAGGTGTTTATCACATACTGAATTATTTTGAGACATATTCGATTAATTAACCAATACATCTTAGTTAGTATAAATATCTCTAAATTGCATAATAAAAAGAGCAGTATCTGATTTCTTAATTTATTTCACCAGTGGTATCATTTGCTATTCAGTGTAGTCATTTATCTATTTTTCTCACAAAATTCAAGAACTCCTTTATCAAGTTTGTAATTTTATCCACAGTTTTGGATTTTTCAGCAACAAATTACTGTAAATGCTAGGCCATACTGAATGTCCATTTAACATAACCAGCATTGTAACATTTAGTGGAATACATTGCATATATGTATTTGTGATTGCAAGCAAAATGCTTTTAGAAAGTTAAAATAACCAGTACTATCTGCTATATGTGTACTGTCATACTTAAGGATAAAAGCAACCCTTTGGATTAATTACAAATTAAATGAACTCTGTTGAAAGAAAGCAAATGGAAAAACTATGAGCCTGAAGCAATGAGATGTTCATCAGCAGAGCCTGAGTCAACATTTCCCAAGATATCTTTTAGAAGCATGGAGTCCTCATAGGTATATGTACCGTGCTGATTTTAAACATTCATGCCCCCATTCATGACCAAAATAACTGAACAGGGCAATACAGCTTCCATTGTGTTTGGAGTTCAGCAGCAGGAATGCTCATATCTGATAATAAATACAACAGAAGATCTTTGTTTCTGCAAAGGCTACAAATTATGAAGGGCTCAGTTACTGATCTATTGAGAGAGTTATTGTTTAGAAATATAAAAGATGCATTTACTGGTCTTTAATGGCTTCTGTATTTACATTTCCCTGCAGAGATTCATTTAGTTCATAATGTTTATTATTATTACATTTATGCCTCATAATTGCATATTTTTTGTTTTCTTTTTACATACTGTACTATACATTTTTGTGAAACAAGGGCACATTATCTGGTGCATCAAATCATTTGACCAAAACACTCACTTTATAATATAGGCCAAAATTATGTTCACTCTACTCATGCAAGTAGTCCTATATACTCCCATGAGTATGAGAAGCAGGACTTTTGAGTCATCCCAACAATCCCAAATTGTTTTAAATCATCACCTTGTTCCCACTGGACTCAATATAGCTAATTTTGTGATATATTATAAAAAGGGCAAGTATGAACATATCCATTAAAGCCTTGTACTCATAGATATACCCATTGTTCCTGGAAATGGCCCAATTCAGGAGTTCAGAGAATTCTGGGAATAACACACCACCATCCAATCATTGTCTCACTGTCAAACAGACATCGCATTTCTAATAGCTCTGTGAAATGTGCTACTGCCAGAGAAGTCCCATCAAATGGCCAACTTTTGGTTTCTAAAACTGTGTCATGGCAACCACTGGACTACTGGTTCCCCATCCTGCCACATTGACAGTCATAATAATAAAAATAATAATAATTAATAATAAATTAGTAATGCTTCATGCTTGCTATATTGATTGTTTTGCATGTTCAAAGCACTTCACAGATGTTAATTAAGGAGATCTCACAAGACTCCTGTACTTTAGACAAGTGCATATAACAATTACTCCCATTTCATTGATCTAGACCTGTCAAGTGTAATGAATCTCATTTGACCCTCATGCATCTGGCAGCCCTTTCACATATGCTTGCATATGTGGTAAAGTTTTATGCATCAATGCATGTCTGTCAGAGACAGAGAGTTTTGGTCTCCCATATTCTGCTGAGTGCTGTTAATATCTCTGTACAGTTACAAGCCTAATTATCAACCAAGGTCACTCCCCTAGCAGGAGAGGAGGTTGCTATTTGTCCCATTCTATAAAAAAAAGTGAGGTGCTGCACAAGATTACATAAAACTGAAGTCTTTTCCACACTGACTTTCAGAATAAATCTGCCAAATATATGTGCTTAACTATGCTGTTTTTAGCTATCGTTTTAACCATTAGACAACACTTCGAGAATCAACATCTCGAGCGAATAGCTGTGAACCACTGGCATTAGGTGTATTTTGAGTGGGTCTGCCTACAGGGTAATAGTCTGTTGATACTACTTGTGTAGCTCAAGTGTAAGGCTGTCTACACTTGCAAGTTAGTTCAAATTAAGGAAGCTTAATTCAAACTAACTTAAGCCTTGGCCACACTAGGCTTTCATTAGTTCGAATTAAGGGCTTCCTTCATTCAAACTAGTACATTTGATTGCTTAGTTCAAACTAACTCTTAATTCGAAATAGTTAGTTCGAATTAAGTCAATTTCGCCATATTAGTCCAAACTAACTGCTTAGTCCGAACTAACTCATGTAACTGACTAATTTGAACTAAGCAAATGCCCTGCATGGACATGGCTAGTTTGAGCTAGCGTTCTAGTGGGGCCATGCTAGTTTAAATTAAGTTAATTTGAACTAACTAAAATTAGTTCAAAGTAGTTAGTTCGAATTAACTAATTCGAACTAGCTTTTGTGAGTGTAGACATAGCCTAAGAGACCAGAGCTGTATATCAGAAGGTCATGCATTCAAATTTTGCTGACAACCCATGCAGCAGAAACTAGGATGTGGTCATAAAATAAAGACTGTATTATAATTTATATGTGTAAAGGGGTTGAGTTAAGGTTGCATGAGGACCTTAATTGTGGTATTTGATTGATTAATTTTAATGCTCTTTTAACATAGTTTTTTAAAATATAAAGTATATTGATCTATATGTGTTCCTCTCTTAAAACCTTCCCTCTACTAGTCTAAGTAATCATGGGTTTCTATCATTGTTACCCTCATCTTCCCACCCACATTATCTCTGGTTGGTTGGTTTTGGGTTTTTTTCACCTACCTATTGGTCCTGTCTTAAATTGGATGGTAACCTCCTTGGAGCAGGAACCATTTTCCTATCATATGTTTGTACACAACCTAGGGCAATTAAGCTTCCATCCTATTTGGTGACCTATTTGGCACTTCTCTAATACAAATAATAAATTATAATAGTACTTTTCATATAGAAACATACATGAAGATATACTTTATTTTATGAAATAATATCAACAGAGGAGTATCCAGTATAAGTGTCAGGATATCATGATTACTGAGCGATTTACTATGATAGTTTACATCCTTTTGATTCTTTTTCCCAGTTTGGAGTTGTCAGGGTGTATTATTAGGACACAAAATAGTGTGCAGTACCACATATCAGGGCAGAAGATGCATCACTGTAGGGTACATATCATGCACACCTTTGTGTTATGTCTTTAGCTGTAAACCTTTCAGACCAGGGTTTGTGTCTTCTAAGTTTACATAGCAATAGCACTTCACTCCCAACTGGAGCTTTGGACACTGCAATAATACATTTTTGTATTACTACTACTGATAATGTTGTCAGACTGAAATGTAAAGAAAAACATCCTTTTGTCCCAACCTGCCTTCATCAAAACATGCACATACAGAAAAATATTTGCATGCCCTCCCCTTACAAACACTGTTGCTTATAAAAGGTTTCAAGTGGCTGAGTGCCAAGCTGAGAGCATGCCAGAGAGAGTTTTAAACCAGAGTCTTATAGAGAGTGATTAGTTAACATCTTTTTAATGATGAATTAATGAGCAGTAAAAGCATTCTAATTCCAATATGTACAGAACCTTGTGTTCAAAGGTGCAGGTTCACTGAGAGTAGTTCTATGACCTTTGTGGTGCCAGTAAAGGTTGGCTTCAGTGCAATGTCCAATCAGTCTTTCAAGGTTAACTACACATGCCATGATGGGAAATGAAACAATTACTGACAAATTTTATAGGTATATTCTGTCAAATTTGAAAGGCAATCAGAAGCCTAAATGAAAATTATGCCTCAGGAAAGTATAAAAAAAGGTGTGTGGCGGGGGGGAGGGGAGGATTGTTTTTGTTTGTTCTCCATTGGATTCATTGTGAAGTAGGCAATTGAATTAAAAAAATTATGTGTAAAAACCCTATATTGTCTGAGTGGGAAATTGTGAGTGTAAGAGTATTCAGGAAGGACATCAATAATCATCTGGGCAACACTGGCACAGTGAGTTGGAAAGATTCATTATACTGTAATTAACTTTTAATTAACTTTACTCTGCTTTACTTATTTTAGAAAATTAAATAAACTTCCTTTTATTGCTCCTGCTAAACCAATGAGCAGAAGCTAGAGTTCTGCTGTAATTAAAATAAGCAATCTGGCAAAACTGTGTGTAAAGCATAACGAAGAAATATTTCTCTACAACTGGAACGATTTCTTAGGTTCTGTACCACTTCTATAGATTTTTTTCCAAGTATTTCCCAATAGTCACAATGCACTGAAACGCTGTGAAATATTTTTTCATAGTACGCTTCTTCCAAAAAACAGAAAAATTGTTTCTTTAATTATTAAATAGTTTCTCAACATTGTATGATTATTAAAAATATATAATTTGATCTACCCTCAAAGAAAAGTGCAACAGCTTTTTAGCAGAACACAAAGCTGAGAAGAGTGCATCTGAAGTTGCTGTATAAAAGCAACTTTCATCCAGAGCAACAATTCTGATGTTCCAACTCAGTAAACCAAGAATGTATATGTGTTGAACAGCTGCATGCTTAAGGGGTAACCCTCAAACAATTAATTTAAATAAGTGGTTTCTTTAGGAACTTTTAAACTTTCACTCTTCCAGTTGGGTCAACCAGCAGCAGATTAAGGTTGGGTTCCTATGGTGAAAACCTGACCCCATCAAAGCCAGTGGGAGTTTTGACATTAACTTCAGTGAGATCAAGATTTTACCCCTGACGTGTGTGTATCCAAAACTACACTTCTACAGGAAGCCATCTTAATTGAGCCTGTTGCACATCAGGTACAGTGATTGCTATTGGCCCCAGTCATGTCCTCTTTGCAGATGAAGTAGGGAAAAAGCCCCTCTCCATCTTCCTGTAATAATGGCCATCATGATGGTTTTTGCTGTGGGTCCTGCAGGATTTCTGTTATTTATATAGCTACATCATGGGGAACTATAAATAATAAGTGATTCCATCAAGAAGTCTAATGTGTTTTATCCCTATTTTGCTTTCCCTTCATTAGAAAAATTAATAGAACCAGATTCTCAACACAGTTAATATTAATAACAAGGGGGAAGGAATGAAAGCCAAAATAGGAAAAGAACGGGTTAAAGAATATTTAGATAAATTAGATGAATTCAAGTTGGCAGAGTCTGATGAAATTCATCCTCAGGTACTTAAGAAACTAGCTGAAGCAATCTCCAAACTGTTAGCAATTATCTTGGAGAACTCATAGAGGATAGGTGAGGTCTCAGAGGACTAGAGAAGGGCAAACATAGAACTCATCTTTTAAAGGGGAAAAAAGAGGACCCCGGGACATTATAGACCAGTTAGTCTAATTTCAATGCCCTGAAAGATACTGAAACAAATTATTAAACAATCAGTTTGTAAGCACGTACAGGATCAGGTTACAAGGAATAGCCAGCATGGATTTCTGAAGAATAAGTCATGTCAAACCAGCCTAATTTCCTTCTTTGACAGGGTTACTGGCCTAGTAGATGGGGGAAGCAGTAGATGTGATACATCTTGATTTCAGTAGGGCTATTGACATAGACACACATCGCATTTGCATAAGCAAACCAGGGAAATGTGATTTAAATAAGGTAACTATACGGTGGGTGCATATTTGGTTGAAAGAGCCTATTCAAAGAGTAGTTATCAGAAGGTCACTATCAAATTGGGTGACTGTATCTGATGGGGTCCCCACAGGAGTCAGTCCTGCATCTAATATAATTCAATATTTTCATTAATGACATGGATAATGAAGTAGTGATTATGCTTTTAAAATTTGTACATGACACCAATCTGGGAGGGGGTGTTGGCAAGTCAGAGGCCACAATTAGAATTAAAAATGACCTTGACAAATTGGAGAATTGGTCTGAAATCAAATGCAAACTACAAAATGGGAACACCTGGCTAGATAGCAGTGTTAAGTGGGGAGTGTAATGGATCGTAAACTGAATATGAGTCAATCATGTGATGCAGTTGCACAAAGGCTAATATCATTCTAGGATGTATTAATAGTGGTGTTTTCTATATACCTAAATGAGAGATGTATATATGCACGGCGGGGACGCAGCTGCGTGCGCAGCAGCTGAATCCCCGTCTTG
>ML685797.1:4296411-4316411 GCA_007922175.1 Pelusios castaneus
GATTATAGCATTTATGAGATATCCATAGAAAATAATATCATAAATGCTTCCCTAAATCCAGACAGTGTCCACTCTGCCCACATGCCCTGCCAGGGTCCCTGTCCCCCTTTGCCGCATTGCACACAAGGGGTGCCCCTCCCACCACCGTGGACCTGCCCAAAGTCCCCCTAACCGCATAAAGTCAACCTAGAGCATCCAGTGTGGACGCCCTAGGTCGACTTTGTAAGTTCCCCTTTAAGTCAACTTTAATTTTAAGTGTAGACACACTAAGTCGACTTAAAAGTGCAAGTATAGACATAGCCATAGAGTCCTATGTCCTGTTCTGTATTCCATACTTTTGGAAAGATGTGGACAAATTAGAGAGATTCCAAAGAGAGAACAAAAATGATAAAAATAAGTTAAGAAAATCAGACCAACAAGGAAAGGTTAAAAAAACTGGACAGTCTTGAAAAAAGAAAATCGAGGGGAATAACAGCCTTCAGGTATGTTAAGAGCTGTTATAAAAAGGATTGTGATCAACTGTCTTTCATGTCCACTGAAAATAGGACAAGAAATAATGGTCTTAATCTGTAGCAAGGTAGAACTGGTTAGATACTGGGAAGAACTTTAAAATGATAAAGGTAGTTAAGTTCTGGACTAGGCTCTCTGAAGAAGTTGTGGAATCCCTGTCATGGGGGTATCTGTTCTCCCTTTTTTCTTAATCTCTCTCTGCTACCAACCACTCAATAAAGGGAAATGAACAGAGTTTAATGAGTGAGATTGAGGATAAGGCATGAATCTCCCACACTATGGGTGCGTCTACACTTACAAGTTAGGTCGATTTAAGGAGGCTTAAGTCAATCTAAACTACTCCGCATCCACACTGGGCTTTCCTTAAGTTGATGTAAGCATTTCCTTAAGTCGATTTAAGGAAAAGTTAAGTCGACTTAATAACACCTTGTTTTAGGTCGACTTAATGCTTAAATTGACCTTATTAGGTCGACTTAAGCCAGTGTGGATGGGGATTAGCGCCTAAATCGATCTTATTAAGTCGACTGAAAGTGTTAAGTCGACTTAATAAGGTCAAAAAGGAGCTATGTCTACACTAGAAAAATTGTCAACTTTTGTTAAGTTGACTTTTGTTAAGTCAACTTAACTTTTCTAGTGTAGACAAAGCCTATAATATTGTTTTTCTGTGCTAACTGAAATCAAGGCTTTCTAAAAGCACAGTGCTTTTTTTTGTGACGGTATGCAGGGGTACGGAGTACCAGCACCTTTTTTGCTGTCCCTGCCGCCCAGCTGTGGGGCAGGGTCAGCAGGGGAAAGGAGCGTGCCGCTGGAAGAAGAAGAGTGGCACAGGGAGAAGAGATGTGGGACAGGCAGTTTTCAAATTTACTATCAAGATATAAGTACAGGCACCTTTTCTTTTCTTTTCTTTTCTTTTCTTTTCTTTTCTTTTCTTTACAAAAAAAGCACTGGAAAAGCAAGTCTGTATATTTCAGAGATTCAGAGATTGCAAGGCCAGAAAGGACCATTGTGATTATCTAGTCTGACCTCCTGCATAGCACAACCATAGAATGTTACCAGAAAAATTCCTATGGCAGACCTTTTAGAAAAACATCCCATCTTGATTTAAAAATTGTCAGTGATGGAGAATCCACACAACCCTTAGTAAATTGTTCCGATGATTAATTACTCTCACTGTTAAAAATGTATGCTTAATTTCCAGTCTGAATATGTCTAGCTTCAACTTCTAGTCATTGAATCTTTTTATATCTTTCTCTGCTAGACTGAAGAGCTCATTGTTAAATATTTGTTCCTGATGTAGGTACTTATAAACTGTAATCAAGTAACCTGTTAACTTTCTATTTTTTAAGCTAAATAGATGGAGTTTCTTGAGTCTGTCATTATAAGTCATGTTGTCTAACCTCAAAGCATTCAAATGGCTCTTCTCTAAACTCTACAGTTTCTCAATATCTTTCTTGAGTTATATCAGTATTCCAGGACTGGACACACCTTCTTAAGAATCCTGTTTATGCATCCCAAGATTGTATTAGCCCTTTTGGCCATAGCATCAGATGGGAGTTCATGTTCAGCTGATTAACCTCCATATGATCCCCAGTGTTTTAGGAGGCACTGCTTCCCAGGATAGAGTCCCTCCCTCCAGGATAGATAAGAATGGCCTACTCTCTTTTTTCCTAGATGTACTTAGTGTTATTAAAACACATATTGTTTGCGTGCGCCCAGTTTACCAAATAATGCAGATCACTCTGTATCTTTTCTCTTCATTATTTACCACTCCCTGAATTTTGGTGTCATATTCATACTTTATCAGTGATGACTTTATGTTTTCTTCCATGTCATTAATAAAAATGTAAATAGTGTAGGACCAAGAACCTGTCTCTGTGGGATTTCTGTATCATTATATAGCCTACTTGTAAATAAATAAATAAAATTAATTAATAAATAAATTACATTTTATAGCACTTTTCTGTCTATAAATCTTAATGAGTAAACTTATTGTCCCCTATTAGCTTTCTTACCTTTTATGACACTGTCTGCTATCCTTCTAGGGATGCCAGCCTTAAAACTAAGTGTATCTGTTTTTCCTGTGAATCTTTCTGCATTTTCTTCTCCGCTGCTTCTCATTTATGAATCATCCTACCTGAATTAAGCCACAAAGCCTCCAACTTTGCCTCCCCTTCAAGTCCCTTTTCATGATCTTCTTGTGCTCTGATGCCTACACAAAATCAGAGTTGGCTAGACCATGTTGCAGTTAGGCAGAGCTAATTAATTACATTGAAATTAATTAATTGGATTATTTAATTAATGCTTTGAAACCATCACGTTGTGCAATGGCTACCTATGTAATCTCATTATCTTATTTTCAGTACTCTTAGTCTCTCTTCCATTTTCCTTTCTTCCCTTTTGTATCAAACTCACTTGTGTCTTGTTTTAAATTAGGTTTCCTGGGATAGGAAACCCTGATCTGTGAGTTTGTTCAGCACCTGACACATTTGGCTCTCAATCTTGATTGGGGCCTTTGGGCATAATAATAAATAATAATTAATTTACAGCAGAGACAGAGGCTCACAATCACAAAGAGAATGGCATTGTTGGGAATGAGAGCCAGGTGTCTACTCTCCCAGCTCCCTGTTTTAACCATTAGGTCACTGTGTTGAAAAAATATTCCAAAATAAATTTTCAAAGGTATAAAAAACCTACCACAAGAATATGTCATTTATGTTTGATTTCCTATGTTCTGCAGGGAAAAGCATCAAATTATTTTTCTTTTCTGTGTAAGGTAAGTATAGAATTTTTTTCTGCATCTATAATTTTAAAATTACCTTGATGCCTTAATGGTGCTTCTTGTCTTTTCCCATTAAAATCTCTTCACTTCTATTCACCAATGCTGGCCAAATAGATTTTAGCACAAAATGGAGAGGCAAAACGTGTTGAAGATAGTGGGGAATTCATTATAATAGCTGAGCACCCAAAAGTGGACTAATAATTTTAGAGATAAGTATATTGTACCTTATGAGCCATTAGAGATAAGCGTAGTTGCACAGGTGTAACTCAAACAACTTTTGAGTTTTGTTATGTCCTATCTACTAATGTAGCACTATTCATAATTTTTACACTTTAGTATAACTTCTCTTGCTCTCCACAACTCCTTCAAAATGGTAAAACACACACCGGCGAATCAATTTTCAACCAAACAATAGAAACCCATCCATTCCTCAGCTATGGACTGAGAACAATGGCTTTAGAGCATTCAGCTGGAATTTTTTTTCTTCAAAACCATGTATTACTGACTGCCATGATCAGATTTCTCATATTGCTACTTTCACTAAGAAGCCTGAGATTAATGACATCATTCCAAATGGATTGAAAGCAGACATCCTTGTCTTAGGCCTACCAAGAAATAAGAATGTATGTGGAAACTAATGTTGCAACATGCCTGTCTAAATGAGTGAGTTCATTAAACAGTATTGCATGGTGGTTTTCAAAGAGATGAAACAGAAAGTTTTCAGGTGTTACAGTTTCCGTATTCAAATCAGAGCTGGAGAGGAAAGATTTTTTTGTGAATCATGTTTTACTGCTGTTCTTAGAAAAATAAACATATGAGTGTTCACCAGTACAAAGGGGTCTTCACTTATGGAAGATAGCTTACCAAACTAAAAATATTAAAAATATATTTATACAAATCTAGTCTGAGGCTTCTAGGTAGCAGTAATCAAAGGACTAGAGCACTGTCATTTAAATAAATCATCATTTAATTAATGATCCTGACTCTATTATACAGCAGGGTTCTCACTTACCAAAAAGGACCATACTAGTGTCTCCAAAAATAAATGAGTACACACGCACATGTATTTTCCACTTCCTGCTCACTCAGCATTCTGTCTTCTTTAACAAAAACTTGCTATGGGTATTGTAATGCCATCTGGCGTGGCTCACAACTGTGAGTGCCAGCCTCCGGGCAGACTGTAAGAAAACAGAGCAGATACACCACACTTGTGAGCTGTTCTATAATTGGATTTCACCAAGACAGTAACAAATGTGAACTCCTGGATCACTGTACCAGTCTTACAGTGGAGTTTCATACCCTATTCTTACACTCTGCAGTCTAGCTTATCACCCTGACAAACTGGACTTTGTGATAAAAGATCATTTATCACATCACATTTAGGTTGCTTCCAGTCCCAAGTGACCAGTCACTTAACCCAAGTCAATTTGTACTTCAGATCTTGCACCAAAGACAACACTGGTAGCCAATTGTAATAAGTTTATTAGGTTAAAAAAAAAGAAAAAGAAAAAGAAATGAGAGTGATTGAGAGATTAAAGCAGGTAAAATATATGTACAGGAGACTCAGAGTTTGCAATTCTAAGTGGTGGCAGTGATGTAATAAACTGCCAGTTTCCCAAAAGTCTTTTCAGGGTGCTTAGATTGTCTCTGGCAATTTCTGCTTTGCATCTGGTACACTTTCCTGTAAGAGGCCAAACAGTCTAGAGATGCAGGATCTTTTCTTATACCTTCTTTTAACAGAAAACAAGCTGACAAGGTCTCTTCTCACTTGATCTTTTCCTTTGATGACAGAAAGTGAGGCATGAATTTTGAATCTTTGACCTCCGATCATAATACAATGACCACTTGCTTTGAAATTAGCACTTTTTTGTTAAAGTTCTTCATTTGCATCCTACAAGGCTTCTTTCAACTTCGATGAGTGATTTAGGGGTATACACAATATAAATGTTTGCTGCTGCATTATAATGGGACACAACTAAGGGTATCAAGTTCCAGAGGGGTGGCTCTGTTAGTCTGTATACAGCAAAACAACAAACGTCCTGTCACACCTTAAAAACTAACAAATTTCTTCAGGCATAAGCTTTTGTGGGCTGAAAGATGAATGTTTCATGCATCTGACCAAGTGGGTTGCAGCCCACAAAAGCTTATGACTGAAAAAATGTGTTGATCTTTAAGGTTGCCACAGGACTCTCATTTTAGCTAAGAATATGTCTAAACTGTGGAATGAAGTTGATTAATTTAAATCAACATTCACCTGCCAAGCTGCAGAATTTGGAGGTGCATGATAATGCTATACATTGTGGCATTGGGGGATTGAGTCCCCATCATCTGCACTCATGTCGACGATCAAAGCAGTGTACCGTGGGTAGCTATCCCATGGTGCCACTTCCCACAGGGGTGCTTGAGAAGGCTGTCATCCTCCCATTATGCAACATCCTTCTTCCTTCCCTCCTTTCTTGTCCCAATCCAGACAAAGACAATTACCTTTTCACACCATTTTTTTCAAATCTTTCATTCTCTGCTGCATGCATGCCATTGCCTGAGAGAAATGGAGCCTGCTCTTCTCTGGACTATCATTGTGAGCATCACAAACACTTCACAACTGATTCTGCAGTGTTTTCAGGGCCAAGACAGGAGCCATAGTACTGAAAATTGCGATGTTACTGAAGTCGCCTTGCTACAAGCCATAGAACGAAACAATTCCCATTTGTTGCAGGTTGTTATGCACCATCTGCACTCAATGGAGCACTGCTTCTGACCCCAGGAAACAAGTACTGACTAATGGGATTGCATAGTTATAAAGGGATGATGAGCAGTGGTGGATGAATTTGCTAATGCGAAAGGCCACTTTCTTGGAACTTTTCAGGGACCTCGCTCCATCCCTGAAACACATAAATACTCACTTGAGACCTGCATTGACAGTGGGGAGGAGAGTGACCATTGCTCTGTGGAAGCTAGCATTGGGGAATCAATCGGTAATCAGTAAACCCACTGTAAGAGCAGCTGCGATACAATTTTGCCAGTCCATTGGTAGACTGCTGCTAAGAAGGGTAGTGACTTTGGGAAACATGCAGGATATAGTAGAAGGTTTTTTTTGCAGTTGGGTACCCGAACTATGGGGGGAGTGATAGATGGCACATACATCCATATATTAGCACCAGATCATCTTGCCATAGAGTACATAAATCAAAAGGGGTACTTCTCAATGGCGTCGCAGGCCTGTACGGATCACAGAGAGACACGTGCTTCACTGATATCAATGTAGGGTGGTCTGGAAAGGTGCATGATGGCAGCTTGGTGTGGTCAGTTCTGCTTGCAAGCTTTCTCCATGCTGACCTAACAGGAAATGAGAATTCAAAATTTCCAGGGGCTTGAGGGAAGGAACTGTTTCCTGTTTATGTGGCCAGAGTGCAGCAGAGTGTGAACGTCCAGAGCAGTCACAGCAGAGCATTATGGGATACCTTCTGGAAGTCAATGACATCAATTTACCTTGCATTCTCCCTACACTGTTGCTCCTTCAACCCATACAATTCGAGTTCAGTGCTATGCCACTTGTAGAGTTGTTTTATTAACTCAAATTTTAGTGTGATTTAGGTCCGCAAAACTAACATGCCATTGGAGATACAGACTTTATGTGATCAGTAGAAGCCACATTCCGTTGATCTACGTTATCAGCGCAGACCAGGCCTTAGTGAAAACAATGCAATTTAAAAACCGAATCACTTTGATTTGTACTAATACACAAGTGAATTGACCTGGGGATTTGGATGAGCTGTTCCTGGCCTTCCAGCCTCACAGTTGTATGGACACACTGCTAGATAGAAAAGTCTTCTTATTGTGTTTAGGTAATGCTGTCAACTCTCTTCCCTTGCCCTATTTTTCAGGACTACTTACTACATAAATTTCCTTTGACTTTCTAATGTGCTTTAAATATTTATAGATCCAGGGACTCAGTCACCAATCCTAATAGTGAATTCCTTTGGTCTTCTCCCCCCCCCCCCGCCCCTAATATCTAACCTAAACGCTTTCTCTCTTATATGCCAGCTGTTTCTCCTTCTCTTACGTACTTTTTAAGCTGTGAATAACTACATTGCTTCATTTATATTGTTTCTTTGATGGTATTTGTAGACTGTTATGATCTTTGTGAATTGTCCCTGTTCTAACTGTATACGTATAGATTCCTCAGTCCCTTCTCATATATCTCATGCTCCAGTTCTTGTATCCTTTTTGTTAACCTTTTTTTAAAATTTTCTCCAACTTGTCTATTCGTCCTAAACTGCAGAGATCAGGAAAAAAAGTGTAATTTCCAGGTATAGTTGTAATAAGTGCTATGTAAAGTGGCAATATTATTGACCTGATTTTATATAGAAATCTATGTGCATCTGATAGTAGCATTAACTTTTTTTTAATGGTGCCAAATTGTAATATTATGTTTAGTTATATCTGCTGTCAGCCCTGAATTTTTCTTGGACTCTCGCTTTCCCAGAGAGCTGTCCCCAGCTGTGTTATTTATTACCTCTCCCATGGCTAACAACTATATTGAATTTCATCTCACTACTGGACCTACATTTTTTAGGTCACTTTGCAGTTTGGAAATGACCTCCATAGTTTGCTACCCTTTGATTATGATATCTGACCCCTGCTCTGTAACTCTTGCCCTCTTGATTGCTTTGCACTATGAAACTATAATTATATTAACTGATTAAAACAAGCAAAACAAATGCTAGAATATATATGTAACATAAGGAAGTTCTGCTCTATTCTTATTGTATCACTTCTGGCCCTCTATCTCCCACCTTGGATTTCCATCCTATGCTGTGCTTTGTCTGAGTTAAAACTTGATCCTGAGAGCCGGTGAGCTCTCCCCAGCTTTGGGCACTAAGCACTTTACCAGAACTTTAGCCATTTGTGGCCCAGACTTATCTTCCTCATTTGTCTGGTAAGCTCCATGCACACTCAGTAGGACTCTATAGAAATTACACCACCAGTGAGTAGCAAATTTGATCACAGTTGCATTTTACAACTTCCTGTTGATCATTAAGGCTGGGATTTTCAAAGAGGCTTAACGGGTGTTAAATGCTCAAGTTCCATTGAAATCCAATGACTGTGGGGTGTCTGTCTGCCAAGGATTCATACACCCTAACGCCAGAAGGGTCTGTCATGACCATCTCATCTGACCTGCACATTGCAGACCACAGAACCTCACCCACCCATTTCTGTATAGACCCCTAATCTCTAGGGGACTTACTGAAGACCTCAAATCATGATTTAAACACTTGAGATGACAGAGAATCCACCATTTATACTAATTTAAAGCTGCAAGTGACCCGGGCCCAATGCTGTAAAGGAAGGACAAAACCCCTAGGCTGCATCTACACTTGTAAATTAAGTCGACTTAAGCTTGCTTAAATTGACTTAATTTACCCTGCATCTACACTATAGTTTTCTTAAGTTGACTTAAGCAGGTTGCTTAAGTCGACTTAAGAAAAGTAAAGTCGACTTAATGAAAATTAAATTGACTTTATAAAACCTAGAATTACTTCGATTTATGGCTTAATTCGATTTTTTAAAGTCAAATTAAGCCAGTGTAGACATGGGGTAGCCCTAAGTCAACTTAGGGCTACCCCAGGACTACACCAATGCCTTCGCTGCCGGGGGGGGGCACAGGGGGACCCTGGCATGCCCCCCCACAGGGAAGATCAGAGCCCTGCCCACCCTGCCCCTATGCCCTGCCAGAGTCCCTGTCCCCCTTTGCCCCATTGTACCTATGTACAATGGGGCAAATGCTGAGCCCCCTGGCACTGGGCAAGGGGTGCCCTCCCTACTACCATGGACCTGCCGTAGGTCCCCCTAGCCCCTAGAAGTTGACCTAGGCATCCAGTGTGGATGCTCTAGGTCGACTTTGTAAGTTCCCCCCCAAAGTCGACTTAAAATGTAAGTGTAGACTCACTAAATCGACTTAAATTTCCAAGTGTAGACATAGTCCTAAGGTCTCTGCTAATCTGACCCCAAATATGATGACCAATTAGATCTTCCATGTCAGCAATATCCATTATCCAGACACTGGAAAAGAATTATCTATAGTAACTCAGAGCCTTTCCCAACTGGTGCTCCATCTCCAGCTGTTGAGTATATTTGCTACTAGCTGTCACAGATTGGCTATATGCCATTGTGAGCAGTCTCATCATACAACGCCCTCCACAAACTTATTAACCTATTTTGCCCCCCTTGTCACTTTTTGAAAGTTGTTCCAGAACGTCACTCCTCTGATGGTTAGAAACCTTTGTCTAATTTCAAGCCTGAACTTGTTGACAGCTGTCATGGGGTAAGCCCACTCCATCGCTCGCTGGTGGGGAAGTCCGAGGTGCAAGTGAACCAGGTGCCTCTGCAATCTTGATTGCTGCTTAGGGTTCTCCCAGATTGCCATAGTGTCTGCACAGTTTGGTTAGGAGTCCTGGGGTTAGGGCAGTACGGTCTAGCAGCCAGAGAGTCATTAGATGGCCCTGGGGTCAGAGCAGTACAGCTTAGTGGCCAGAGAGTCAGTAGCCAGCCCTGTGGTCAGAACAGCGTGGCCTAGTGGCCAGAGGGGTATGCAATGCCCTGCATAGAGGGGCTCAGGCCCTTCTGTTTTACTGAGCCCCAGCCCAGGGACCTATCAGTGTGAAGGGTATGGCACCAAGTCAGAGGGGATCCAGATCAAACATGCTGGCTTTGTTCCCACACCACCCCCAGATCCCCCATTCAGGCCCCCTGTGCTACTTCCTACCCGGCTGACCATAGCAGTCTTCTCATGAATCTCCAAACTGTCCATTCTCCCTCTCGCAGCACCCACCATCCACTCCTGGAGCCCACCAGCAGCAGTGGTCTCCTAGGCGTCTATCAACGAGCTGTCCACAGGGAGTGTCTGCTCCTTGACGTGGCTTCTGAGGTTGCTCCCTATCACAGACAGGGGCTGATATGTTTCCTGGTCAGGAGCCTCCAGCACACAGCCTTCCTCCTTGCTGGTCAGCCCCAAATGAATTGTGCAGCTCCCTTTTATACTAGGGCAGCAATTGGAGCATGCCCAGCAGGATTTAAGGGGTGGGACTTCTGCCACCCATAGAGCATGCTGGGCTTCTACAGTGCGGGGTAAGCCCACCTCATCACAATGGCAAATTTATATTTATTTGTTCTTCTGTCAACATTTACATTTACATTTAAATAACTCTTGCTGTATAACTAGGTTGTCATTACAAATAATATGGGCTCCAATAACAACCCCTGTGATGCCCCAAGTCTGCCTTGATAATGCTACCAACTTGGAGGGGCATCTTACTGTTAACAATTACTTTCTGTTTCCTGTTGGTCAACCTATTTCTAATTTAGATGATGGCACTGTTACTTACTTACTCACTTACTAATTTATTAGTATTTATCCCAAAGTCTGTGTAAGTGTATTATGAAGCGCTGTATATAATGCCTTACTCCAGTCCGCTATCCATTGCACAGCCACACAGACTTCAGACCTGCAATTTGATCTGTTAGATCCGGGTTATCCAACCTCTGGTCCATGGGCTGGAGTCTGGCCTGTCACAGGCTGTAATCTGGCCTGTCAGCCACTGGGGAGCAGCAGTAGCCCCTCCCAACTCCAGTCAGGAGTCCCTCTCCTGCAGCCCAGGCTGGCTTCTGGGGGAAGCAGCCACTCCCCTCCATACCCAGATCAGGTGGGGTAGGGGGAGGATGTAGTCCGTCCCGGCCAAGCTGAAGCAGCCAGTAAGCGTGGGGTATGGGGAATCACGCCGCACAGGGCTGGCTTTCAAGATAGGTGGGGAGCAGGGGACAAAGGAGGCACTGAAAGGTTCCTGTCAGTGTAACCTTCGGGTGGGCTAAATTCACTTAATTGCCCCTCTCCAGTGCCCCACAGAAATCAATCCCAACCCCTATGGGGAAAGCAGCTGGAGACCCAGGATCCAGTCTGTACAGAACTCACGGCGAAGCTTGCTCAGAGCTACACTCACACATTAAAATACTACTAAAAACAAACATAACAATGAACTTTATTAGCTACTAACTAAATGAACCTTATCCTAAGAAAACAAACTACAATTAACCAAGAACAATCCCTTGCATGAAAGATACCCAAGAGTCCCAAAGTCTGTGTGGAGTTCACCCAACTCTCAGCTACAGTCTCTGTTCCAGCGTGGAAGCTTGAGTGGCAAGAAATAGCTGTCTTCTTTCTTTGCTGGGATCCTCTGTAGCATTACATGCAGGCTTTCTCTTCTTCTCTGCAACCAGTCCTCAGTCCCATATGCATGTCTGCAAGGTCTGGTGCAAATGACTCCTTTACATGGAGAAAACATCTTGTTCACTCCTGGCTCAGCTCCTCTCCAGAACACTGAGCACATGGTCTCCTTTCAAGGCAGCTCCTGCCTGCTGTCTGCTCAGGCTGCTGCTCTCCAGTCATCTGACTGAGAACATCACATCACACCAGCAGGGTACACTGTGGAGCATGCTCAAATTGCTACCACTCCCTGCTACTGGAAGTTTCCAGTTGTGGGTCACTAATCTGCCCAACAACAGTAACCCACCCTCAGCAGGTCTCTCAGAGATAGCCTTTTCAGGCATATGGGTTACATCAGCACTCTCCCCTTGAGTCCAGAATGGCAGCCCAGCCCCACTACCCAGGCCAGGGGATGAAGCTGCTCTGTAGCGCCCCATGCGCTGGGCTGTGGAGCTGCATTGTCAGATAAGGGGGGAGGGGTTGCTAGATGGTTTGGCACAACTCGGGGGTGCAGGAGACACTGAGGGCACCCTCACATCATGAAAGGCTGGCTTGGCCACCCTCCCAGGCTGGGAGAAGACGCTGCTCCATTCGAGCCAGCACTGGGGATAGGCTGTAACTGGAAAGGCAGGCCCCTCCCCAGACCTTCCCTGTCTCCCACAGGTATCATCCCCCCCATCAGGGCAGCTGAGTGGCGACACTGGGGGACCCCTCCTTCTCTGCGTGGGTGGGGCCAGAGGCAGGAGTGGGGCATAAATGTAGCCTTGGCCCCTGGAGGCTGGAGAACCTTGGCCGTCAGAGGCCAGATCTACATTGGCTGTGGAATTCAGTGGCAGTCTAAGGGAGATACCCAAGCTACATAAAATAACTTGCGTATCTCCCTTCGACTTCCTAACATCTACTTACTGTGGCATCTCCACTGCACTGAGTCAAAGAGAAATGTTTTCCTTTTGACTCAGAACTACTTTTCTTGAGGGTGTGGACTTACTGCGTCAACGTCTGGATTGACTGAGTGAGTCTTCACTGACCGCTCAATCAAATTATAAAGATCGAACTGATGGCAGCCAATTTGCCTCCATCAAAGTAGACTTGGCCTCAGGGAGAAAAATATTCCAGTGTGGCCCCTCACATGAAAAGGTTGGACACTTCTGAGTTAGCTGGACCCCTGTGCTTATGCAGGGCTTTTAGGATGCCAGTGGGATTCTTTATGAGCCTAAAACGCTATCTGTGGATCTGGATCAATAATTATATCAAATGAAGTGATTAGATATATTTTTAGCATTAACTACTTTCAATAAGTCTATTTTAATCACTAATTGGAGTCTTTTCCTAAATATTCACATATTGATTTCCTTATAGATCAGCATCTACGTAAAATTAATTGGACAGTAGTTTACAATTCTTCTTCCTGTTCTGCTGGGCTATATTTAGTCATTTAATTCCTATTTGCAGAGGTTTCAAAAGTTCCCCAGATACCCCTTTTGAAACATTCAGGTGCTTCTTTCCTAGATCTCCAGATTTATATACATAATTAGGTTTGCTGCCTGGCCCTGTGTAGGATGTAGGGAAATTATTAGAGGCAACAGTCAAGGAGACTATTAGCAAAGGTGAACAGTCTAGTTAACGCCAAACTCATTCCCTCATGCTATATTACTCCCACAATTAGAGCTCAGACATCTTTATTATTATTAATTATTTATATTATGCTAGTACCCATAGGTCTCAATCAGGATTGTGGCCTTTATGGTGGGCACTGTACAAACCTAGACGAAAGAAACAATCCCAGCCCCATTCATTCAAGCTTATTTCTTAAGAAGGCATGTTGCCAACTCACAACAACAGCATGTGCAATGACCTTTAGCGTGATGGAAAGCTAAACAAGAGGGTGATTGTGTTTCATTTTTAATTGCATAGTGTATATTTAGGAAAAATCCAGCCAAGGAAGATCATCAGTCTTCTCTTCATTGCCATAGTCCACACACGGATACAATTGTATTCACACAGCAGGTTGCAAGCTTGAGCCTGTAAATACATTTAGCAAACTAAAGGCAGGCATAAACTAGAACCATGTGTATTTGCTTTTAAGGTGATCTGCTTTACTAGTGTTGTCAGCACCTCTGAGAGCCCTCCTCATGGGTGGATGAACTTATTCTGAACAAACACATTCAACAGAATAAGTCTGATGTAATCTATTTATGAGTATGTAAAGATGTATGACACCCACCCATTCTAGCGTCTGCTGAGAAATTTTTGAAGCCTGGTTGTAGAGTAATGGAAAACAGTGAAGTATGTTTTTATTAAAATAAAAATTATTCCAGCAGCAACATATTGAGCCTGATTCTCTTCTCATTTATATCATTTTTATACTGGTACTTCTCCATTGACTTCATGAGAGTTATTCCCAAATACAGAGTGTAATTAAGTGGAGAGTCAGGTCTCAGGTCCCCGTCCCTCCTTTTTATTTTGCTTTTTAAACAATCCATAGATGATTTAACATCACATGTATTGCTGTAACAAACTCTTCATGCCTTTCTAAGATAGAAGTATGACATCTGCAACATGCTTCATTACCTTGACCTCTGGCAGAGGGAAGAAAATATAAATCAGAGCTTTTTGGTCATTTTGTGCCACCATTTCATCAGAGGTTATTTGAAATTGTGTAGTGATGTAAATGAGAAATTTTTCACCAAGAGTGCAGGGGAGGGAACATCATGTGGCCCTGGCATCAACCGGACCAGGAATATAGTTTCCTAGGAACCCAAGTTTCATAAGTTACTGAAGCACTGAGAAGCCTGAATCTCATAGAAAGTCAATGGGACTTAGGCTACTAAGGCCCAGACCTTCAAACCTCTGAACAATCTAGGCTTCTAACTCTCATTGACATCAGGAAGAATAAGGTGCCTAAATGCGTTGAGTATCTGGACTTCAGTGCCTGAGTTCCATAACTGTGAAATGGAGATAATATCACTTCCCCACTTCACAGGAGTGCTGGAGCAGACTGTGAGATGCCTAGATTTTATGGTAAGATGGGGTCATGTGTTCCAGCTTTCTCATAATTACAGAAAGTCATCTTTCATTGCTAATTCTAGAGGTATGTATCACTTTTTCACCAGATCAAATGTTGTATCAGTTTAATATATGATATGTCATCTATTTGGGTAATAAGATATCATTTGAGACCTTAATGTGGATGGCTGAGTGGAGTGCAAGAGATGGAAGCTACCTTGGAGAGGGTCTAGGATGGGACTGGAGGAGAGGACATCCAGACAACAATTATAGACAGCACATTCAATGAGCTTAGAAATGAAAGGGATATGGGGTGGGAGGTAGAGAAGCAAGTGGGGTCACAAATAGGGGAGTGGGGATTAAGATGGGAGAGACTAAAGCATGCTTGTATTGTGAGGAGAAGAGTGAGAAGTTAAGGGGAATAGTAAGGGAGATGATGAGAGTGGGTCTGAGGAAGATCAGGAGAAGACATGGGATGGGGTCACTGGAACAAGCAGAGAGAACAGAGGAGGAAAACAGATGAAAAATTTCTGCATCTCTGATTGAGAAAAGGAGAGAATTGAAGGAGGGGAAGGGGAAGGGAAGCTATGGGGAGGGGAAAGGTCACATAATATTTGTCACTTTTCTCTTGGAGGAAGTGAGCGAGATCCTGTTCAGAGAGGAAAAGAAAAGAGGAAAGTGTGAGGAGTGAGTGAAAGGAGGTAAAAAGATGACTGAGATTGTGACCAATTGTGATTAAATTAAATGGGAGAAATGGCTGGGAAGGTTAGAGAGAAAAGGTGGGTGAGGTGATATCTTTTATTAGTTTTATTATAATTTCATTTGGTGAAAGAAACAAGCTTTTAAGCTACCAAAGAGCTCTTCTTCAGGTTTGGGAAAGGTGCTCTGAGTGTCACAGATAAAAACAAGGTGGAGCAGGAGACAGATGGCACAACAGAAGAAAGAGAGAATGAATTTGTACTGGAGGAAGCCAGCATTTCCACTAAAAATGCCCTGCAATGTGACAGCAGAAGAAGAGAAAATGGATGTTGGGAATGAGCCAGGGCAGGAAATTTGCACAGTGGACTTAGCTAAGGGAGAGAATGGTTCAAGAACCAAGAGTGGATGAAATGAAGAATGGAGAGAATCAACAATCTATCAATAGAAAGGGAAGACAGGGTAGGGAGGAGGGACTTGAACTGAGAGCACACAAGACATTATCAAATGTTAATGGACAGGATGGCACAGAATGATGCCAAATGATGGGGAATGATGGTCATCAGGGGCTGATGAGCAATGCTGAAAGACACCGGCTGGTGGTTGGATTCAGCTACAGAGAGTTTAGAGAGACAGCAGTGCTTAGTGAAGACCAAGTCCTGTGGTGAGTGGAAGAGTTAAAACCAACTGTAAGTCTAATGACTTTGCCTGGTGAAGAAGACAGATAGAGTGAATGAGAGAATGAATGACATTTACTGGACAACAGAGGAAAGGGACAGGGAAAAAAGGACAGCTGTAATGAACACAAACAAGTAGTAGATAGAGGAATGATGTACTGGATTTAAGGGACAGCTGGTGCAAGGGACAGCTGAAGTGAATGAGTGACATGTAGATCTAAGATTGGAAGCACTGTGCATTAGAGACAGCTGGCTTAGCTAGCATGGGTGACATGTCTCCACAGAGTAATAAAGTGCTGGATACATGTGACAGATAGTGTGTACTGTAGATGTAAAATATCTTTAGTACAACAGGCTAATAAAAGGAAAAGTTAACTGGTATGCCTGAGCAACATGTTCCTAACTAAAGAATGAAGAATTGGTTGCAACAAAAAGCTGTAGCAAATAGGTAACCTGTTCGCGAAGTGGACAAGAATAGTAAGTGAGACACCTGGCATGGGTTTAGGTTGGGTGAAATAAACTTAGCAGAAAAGGGATGTCCTAGGTGTAAAGTATAACTGCAGTGTGCAGTGGATATGCCATAGAGTGAAAACACCATGAGTAGTCAACATAACTGTGTCTGGTGACAAACTGGGCCTACATTCTATAGCCATGATCCCTGACCTCAGTGGCATTTCTGTGGAGCAGGCTGAAAATTCTGTGGGAGGCAACTCTGACGGAGGCCGTTCAGGGTTCTCGTATAAGCACACTAGCTTGGTCTTTCTGCTAAAATTATGGGTAGAAAATTAGTTAACAATGTTATTATTAAAATTGTCATCATTAGGTTTCTGAGCCAACACCTCACCGAGATGGGGCAGTTCGCACCTTTCAAAACAATTTTTCAGGCTGCCTTCAGATTTAGGAAGACAGCACTGAACTACTTTATACTCGGGCCATATTTGCAAGGTTTTCTTCAGAACCCTAAGAAGCAGAATAGTGAAGTGTTTTGTTTGTTTTTTAAAGGAATTTTACAGTCTGGAGCACAATTCTGCAGCCAGATGTGCATTCCGCAGAAAGAGTGTAATCACAGAATACAGAGAGCCCTGATCCATGTTATTGGGAAATAGGCAAATTACTTTTTTGAAGCCATATATATATATATATATATATATATATATATATATATATAGAAGGTGACTACATGATAAATTACACAGTAGAATTTATGATCTAAAAATTATCATGGATTTCCATTGTGAATAGTGTATTACAGTATTTCCAAGCCTGAGAGTTCAAACATCAGCAGACAAGGCCCCCCAAAACACGAGATTTGGCTTAAAAGTCATTATAATTTTTTAAAATAATACATTTTAGGGTTCTTTTTATTTGTTGTCTGATTTTTCAGCCTTTAGGTCTTGTTTTCTCTGCAACCAGAAGAGCTAGAAACTTACTTTTTCTGTTTAACAAAAGCTAAGAGTCTCACATAATTACATGAGTCCAGGAGCTGGGGCTTAATAAGTATACCAAACACCATTAGACTCACAGAGTAGTCATTGGAGTTGTTAACACTGAGATTGAAGTTCAGCTTCAATTTAAAATTGACACACCACTCATCACTGTTCCCAATGCAGATAAATAAACGCAATAAATAACGTCATTAGTCTTTAAAAGTGCCCACAGGACTCCTTATTTGTTTCGCTGACTCAGACTACCACGGCTACCCCTTTGGAATTTGGTATTTATATATAGCACCCAAGCATCTGCTAAATTATTGACATACATATTAAAAGGTAGATGCCTGCTACAATGTTGAAGAGTTTGATGTTTCTTGAACTATGTGGGTATTTGAACCTGATGTCCAGGTGTGTAGGAGTAGATGAGGATATTTCCCTGATTTCTCCCTAGAGCAGGTGGTGGGTGGAGCCAAGACTCCATCTTCACCCATCCTTGCTGGCTATACCATCTGAGCAAATATGGTGGGATATTAATTTATTTTTGATGTATTTAGCAGCAGGATTCTTTGGGACACAAAGAATCCTGTTATTAGTAGACTCTATTCCATCAGTGGCAGGCAAGTGGCATTCAGTAGTGGTAGGTCCAGCAGGATCTCTGTTAATAAGCATTACCAGGATCATTTTGTAAATCTCAGGCCTTCTGGGGATTCCTAGACAGTGAAATCCCAGAGTGCATCATGCCTATGTGAGTTTCCAAAGTAAACAGCATTCCAACAAAGTGGCAGAATGGGGTAAAGTTCAAGTGAGTTTTAGATTTCCCAAAACAAGTTTACCTATATCAAAAGAAAATTCTTGAGGTGTGCAAACTTCTCAAGACTTGGGGGTTTCTACCATTTACTGAATTAACCAAAGCACAAAATCTTGGCATGGCAAAGAAGAGATCACTGAAGGATAGTGCGTAGTGACTGACTCTTTGTTCTTGGTGTCTAGATCGCCTTCCCTTCTATCAGTTTTCAGTGGATGTTATCTGACTTTCTCACTCCCCTTTGGAAAATGGGTGACCTATCATTGGTTCTGTAGCTGAGACTTCACTTCTCGCCATTTCCTGAACCTCAGTCTACTAGGCAATTTTACACTGACTAAAGCTGGTTCCCTTGCTTCAGATTTCAGCTTCTGAAAGATGGATGTCCACTATAAACTTCTTGGTGGAGTAAATGCCTAGCAACGGCCTTTGATGGCTACATTCTTTTCCCCTCAAATGCCTGCAGCTTTAAATATACTTTATTATTAAGTGGGAGCTGTCACTTCAATGGCAAAAAATCTCTCCTACAAACCTTTTAGAACTTAAGGCACTTCCTTGATAAATATATAAATTGACCTCACCTGGTCCTTCACACTGTATCTTCTTTTTTGAGTCAGTTTACAAACCTAAGCACTTGCTTGGTATCTTTAAGATACGGACTTAACCTTATCTGTCCATCTGTCCTGTTTTGCTCCCTTAATCATTTTTGTACAATGGGATTTTCTTCAAACCAAAATACTGCTGTTCAGAGCTAACAGTCCTTAACTTCTTTCACACTTAATTTCTGCTGCCCTTGATCATTACTTTCCTCAGGGTGGTTTCCTGCGGCCCATCTTGGAACTGTTTGTCTCACTGGACAGCTTTGTGTTTCCAGTTGTCATCATCCCAAAATGTGTCTACACTGAGATGTACAACATATATGTTTTTATAGGGCACAACTGGCTCATATGATTGCCAGAAATCCTGACTGGCTGGTTTGTGAACAGCATGTATTTTGTGGATGGGAGGGGTGGGAGACGTCTATGGCCTGTATGATGCAGCAAGCTAAGCTATATGACCATAATGGTCCCATCTGGCCCTAAAAATTATGACTCTCTAAACCTGGTTTTAAATTATAATATTCCTTCTCATTGACTGAGAAAGCAGTTCAGGGAAGCTCCCTCAGTACCTCCTCACAGAGTTCCTCTTTTATCTTTCTGTTAGGGGTAAGAATTGCTCCTCCATGAATTAGGCCCCAGAGCCCATCTTTGAAACTGGATCCACACCTCTATGATTTCTAGGCAGCACATCTCAAACAGAGCCATGCTATTAGAGACAATCCCTAGCAGGGATCCCCAGGATCCTGAGTTGGATGGTCAAGAAGCTCTGCAGAAAAGATAATAGTACTGCCAGCCATATTGAAGAGCCAAAGGGGAGTAATTTGGGTCTGTCCTGGCCCTAAAGCCCTTGTTTCCTGAATCCAGAGCTCCCATTCCTACCCTCAGGCTGCCTAGCTTCCATCTTCTTCCCCATCCTGGAGCCAGAACACCCTCCATGGATTCCTGATGGGGAACAGTACTGCAGAGTACGCTTGCTTCTTGCCCTTTAAGTGCAAGGAGCGAGAGATCCAGAGCTATGTCTACACTTGTAAAGTTAAGTCAGCTCTGTTAAGTCGACTTAACAAGTTCGACTTTAAATTGACTTAAAGTTGACCTTGTTAAGTCGACTTAACAGAATGGCTACACTTTAAGTCAACTTAAGTCGACCTTGTTAAGTTGACTTAACAGTAGACATAACGGTCCACACTGGCTTTAAGTCAGCTTAACAAGGTCGACTTAGCGCTATTCCCCATCCGCAC
>ML685797.1:4326411-4373526 GCA_007922175.1 Pelusios castaneus
TTAAGTCTGTACTAGGGAAAGGCAACTCCAGCTACTGTTAACCCACCAGCAGTAGCTTTATATGGATTGTTCAAATGTTGCCTATGATGCCACCAAAGACTATGTCTACACTAGAAAAAGTTAGGGTGACTTAAAGTCGACCTTATTAAGTCGACTTAACAAAGTGGTTTCCATGGACATGGACTTAGTCCACATTGTTAAGTCGACCTAACTGCCCTTAGATCAACTTAACAAAGTGGACTTAAGTGTCCACACTGTGCTTAGGCCAACCTAAAGAAGGATTAGGTTGACCTAAGGAGGCATAGGTCGACCCACCCGGCAGGTCTTATTAAGTCAATTTAAGGAATTTCTTAAGTTGACTTAATGAAAGCCTGGTGTGGACGGGGACTAAGTTAGGTCGACTTAAGCCTCTTTAAATCGACCTAACTTGCCAGTGTTAGACATAGCCAAAGATCTTTATTTAAAAGATGTATTAGTTCAACAGAACATCAACAGATTGTCCTATTCTAACATGTCCACTGATGCTGTAAGCAGGTGCTATTCCATTGATGTCAGGGGAGTTCCACCTGCTTACACTAGTTGTAAAATGGGTTCTTTTTTACAATGTAAACACCTGCACTGACAATTATGTGGATTTTTAATACCTACTGTACCTGTGAAGATTGTTTTAGAATGGAATTCTGTGTGAAGTACATTTTGAGTTAGTGTCCCATAAAGAGGTGAAATAGCTTTTGATTAGAGCTTGCAGGAGAAAGGAGAGGAGATTTTCATGGAAAGAATTTCATCACATTTTGTTGAAATTTCAATATTCAACGCAATGTTGACCAGCCCTACTTTGGCTCCAATACATAGAGATAAATGGGGTTGCAGTGGGGGGAGGCTAGAAAAAAAGCAAGAGAAGAGGAAAAGACACAGATGTGGGAAGGGAATCAAGTGCAAAAGATTTTTAGTTTGGGTTAAGTTTATACAAATATCAAAGATCTAGAAGCTTATCACTGAAACTGAATCTGCAAAACTGGCTGGAACTCTTACCAGAACAAGCTCTCTCATGACATTTATGACACATCCACAGCCAGTTGTGGGCAGCAAAAACATATCAGCACTTTACAATTATAATATGGTATCTTTTCAGGTATACAGATCTTCCGTGAGAGGATCTCAAAAGAATTACCGACATTGTTTCAATGTCAGATCATCCCTCTGAGATAGGCATTGTTACACCTATTTCACAGGATGGGCAACTGAGGCAGAAGGTCCTGTTTTGATCTTACGCTGGTTTTACAGTGGTGTAACTTCATTCATTTCAATGGAGTTACTCCTCAATGACATCATTAACTGAGCTCCAGATCAGGATCAGAGACGTTAAATGACTGGTGTAAGGAAAACAGAGAGAAAAGGTGGGTGAGGTAATATTTTATTGGCCCAACTTCTATTGGTGAAAGAGACAAGCTTTTAAGCCAAACAGAGCTCCTCTTCAGGTCTAAGAAACCTACTCAGTTTGCCACAGCTAAATATAAGGTGGAACAGATTGTCTAGCATAAGTAGTTAACATACATTTTAAGGGATCATTCAAGGTGAAGTGGCCTGTTAACATCCTTTCAGTCATAAGAAGGAAAGGAAGTGGGGTGGAGAGAACAGATGGGGATTGGGCGGAGGGGTGGGCTATGTGAGTTATAGATTGTTGTAAGAAGCCATAAATCCAGTGTCTCCATTCAGTCCATGATTTCTACTGTGTAACAAAGTTATGAACTGAAGTTCCAATTAATGACAGAAGAGATACCTCCATTTCCCTTGACATAACGGAGGCTTCTCAGATGGTTTTGGGATTGATACGGGAAGAGGATACAAACTGGATGGCTGGAAGAGGAGTGGAAAGGCCAGGGCAAGACACATCATCTCCCCTTATATCCCCACTCCCCCCTTACAGCAAAGTGTCCAAGAAAAGATAAAGTAGCTTGAGCCTGTAGGGATCCAGTTTTAAGTGAGCCCTTTAAGCAGCCATGGCTAGGAAAGTCTGAGCTGCTTAAATGAGACAAGGCCATAGGACCTCCATGCAAATGGCTTATTGCCTATTGCAACATGGATTCCAGTTCTGTCATTGTGTAATGTGGATGGTGCTCAAGCCACACCCCAGAGTCAGAAGGTAGCGCAGCATGGATGTATTAGCATGGCTGTGAGACCTGGAACCAGAAGTGCTAAGCCCAAGTTTACAATGCAGTGTGGATGCTAATGCGTGGGCTTGGAAACATCACGTCCACAGACATCGGTTTCCAATGCAGTATAGGCATAACCGCAGGGACCCCTTCAAGCTAAATTTACAATTTTAAATGAATGTATATTTACAAACCCTGTTCCTTGTGCAGTCTGTCTGTGTTTTTAATTTTGCTCTGAGTTGTGTGATTCTTGGCAGCTAACCATCTCCGCCAAAGGGTTTTTTTCAAGCCATTTGTAAACAACAGTCTGAGCAATGCACATGGAACATAGTCCTGGCTGCTCTCACCTTTCCCAGAAAGATCAGAACAGCTGGCTGCTGAGGTAGCCTGGAGGATGAGGCGATATCCGAGCTTAAAACATTTCTCACTGAGGTTGGGGAAATTGGAGCTGGTTTGAGAGCGCCCACCCACCACAGGGAAATGGAAAAAAAAGAAAATTACTAGTATGATTTTGTGACCCTCAGAAACCATGTATGTGGAGTGCGGATTGTTGCTGAAGTGGAAGAGTGGGCAAAAATGCTATGGGATTGGGAGATGGTATATGGGCTACTCAAACTACAGAATTATGAGGGAGCAAGAAATGCTATTAAGAGGAGGACTGAGATCTAATGAGGCTCCTTAAAAATGTGATTGTGGGTGGCTAAATGCTGTTGCAGATCCACCTCCATAAATAGTTGTTATGAGGGAGACTACCACTGATAGTACATGTGTCCTCTTCTCCTCCCAAAATGCTACTAAGGGATAGCGAGGCTCTTCCCAAAATGATGTTGCAGCCGCCTCCATCAGTTATTTTAGAGTGGAGGAATGCTATTGCAGAGACATCCAAATGCTATTCTTGTCTGCTTTAAACTGTGATATAATTCAGGAACTATCTACTGCATTTAATCACACATCTGTATCAAACAGATTGCATAGTTAGTCTCCTCAGACAATATTCCTGCACAGGCAATGGAAGATGGTACCACCATCTTCCAGATTTCAGATATGTTGCCACAGTAGAATGTGTGAGCAGAAAATCCCAGGATGTGTAAATAAATCCTCTCAGTCTGCCTAGAAATTAGCAAATGAAAACAAACTTCTACCCTGAGATCAAACTTCCACTTGAGGTTTCAAAGATGTTTGAAACAAAATTAAAGAAAAATATTATTTAAAAATTGGTATTCCTTTAAAGTAGGAAAGCCAAAACCAATATAGCATCACCCGATTTGTTCTTTATCAATACCAAAACTGCCACCTCTATAGATGTACCTGGTTCATTTTGATATTTCAGACTAAAGCAACATACTATGGAAGTCAATATAATTTTTTGTTTCATGTTACTCTCATTCTGGATTTGTCCCTGAAGAGGAGAAGGTTTTTTTGTCAGGTATCTAGTTTCTTAACACCAACAAAGTGCAAATACATATTTCAGCACAGGCAGAGGGGGTAAAGAAAGTGCATCTGTAATATTTCAGCAGAATCCCCCCCGGCTTCATAATTTTTTGTTGTCCTTGGCTTCACAAATGAACTGCAAGAAAGGTGTTCTTTACTTAGAAAAGCATCATTTTCCAAGTGAATTATGTAGAAAGCCCAAATGTTTTGACAACTGGGCCCTGAAGTCTTTACTTTTCAGTCTCAACACAGAGATGATTGTTTGCCAGAAGCTGGGAATTGGTGACAAAGGATGTGTCGCTTGATGAACACCTATTCTGTTCATTCTAGCTGAAGGATCTGATCTTGGCCACTATTGGAAGACAAGATACTAGGCTAGATGGACCATTGGTCTAACCCGGTTTGGCCATTGTTCTGACTCCTAAGATTTATGGGTTTGGTTCTCTTTTTTAAGTATAAATGAAAGTTGTAGCTAAACCATAGAATTTCTAAAAGATGACACAGCCATGCAAGAGTCCTATGCTGCCCAGTCAATAAGCCTCAATTCCATCTTGCAACACTCTTGCTATTCCTGCCCTGGCCCTCCATTGAACACAAACTGACAATCCTACCAAATCAACTGGGTAGGTCAGTGATGTTGAAAATCTGAGATTGTGATTATAATAAAATCCCAGATGCTGTTTCACTTTATGTGGCCCATACCAGATTCAAAACTGGAGTCCAGATTCAGTGAACCTGGAGCAGAGATGTATTACACAATCCCATGCTAACCTGACCCAGGAAACAGAGATTCACTCAGAGGAATGAGCAAGTGGTATTGTTCTACCATTCTACTCCTGTGAATTTTCCACTCTGTAGAGCAGCTTTTGTTTATAGCAGGAAATCCACAGGATCCCATCAGATAAGGTGGACTAAATCAGTCCAAATAGAAGTTGCCTCTGGCATATTCCTGCTTTTGTCAGCACTGCTAATTTTTTGTCTGCTAGCTCTCTATAATGCCTTTGGTAGAGGGGAGGTTGTGGCCAATTTCACAAGCACAATCTCTCCCCTGGGAGAATTTCCACCTTAGCAACCTCACATCTATCTTTCTGTCCATCTGTCTTAGGGTTTTGCATCACTGAAGTAGCAAGGAGATTTAGATCCACAGAAAGTGGGTTCCTAATGGACTTGATTGAAATATTCCTGGTCTTCTCTTCTCAATTAATGAATGGAGGCTCTGCTTGAGAACATTTTATTTTAAATCATCATCATTACGCCAATTAGGTGAAAACACTTTGTTAAAAATAGGGGGCATTGCAGTCTGCCCTGAAAGTGGTCTGACTACCCTCTATTGTCAGTCAATTCTATATCTCTCTGTGTTGGGACTTCTATCCAGTGTAGAGGCAAACAAGTCATAGAGAAGACAAAAAGCTGTACATTCAAAATGGAGTTCCCAGCCTCACACAGATACTAGAGTTCATAATCTCACACAGAGATTGTATAGACAGATTCCCAAATCATTACATTCCCAAAGAAGTTCAGAGTTTCAGGTGGGTCATGGATGCAGACAGGGTCATGGATGTAGTTAGGACTGCCCTACTGAAATTCCTTGTCACTTCAAAGCCTTTCTTCTGGGTCCTCAGGGTACACAGACTGGGAGCCAGTGATAGAACACGTATGGCATCCAAATACAATTCTAGATGTAATAAATTTAAGCAGCAATCTGAAGGTGATGATTGCATGGATTACTTTGACCATCTCCTCATTCAGGATTAATACATTTCCAAGTAAGATGAAGGTGATAGAAAGCTCTCTTTATGCCATGCTATGTTGTGCCTGTGTTTACACTTCTTCGGTCTTAGAGGAAAAAAACACTTCTAGCACACTCTACTACCTTTCTTACCACTTTATATGTATTACAAATGTATTTTTCATTCTGTTACATTTCTGTTGGGAAGACTATAATGTATATATTTTTGGTTTTAAATCTAGAAGCTATGTACAATAAAAATAAAACAACATACAGTAGTACACGGAGTATAGTCGCCATGTAGAAAGTGGATCTCTCTAAATCCCTATGGCCTGAAAAAAAAATTCAGTTTAGACAATTTTATGGGATTTCTCTGAGTAAAGCTCACCTTCAAATCCCACTTGAAATATTATGTTTACATGTGTCAAACATTCATTAAAAAATAAATAAAAACATGTGCGCAGATTCTAAGAAACTAAAGACATATGGTCTGCGGAATATGAAGAAATGTAATGATTAAATCCCTCAGTGATGTCTGTTCTGAATGACACCTCCAGCTGTAGATTTTGGCTATTAGCTATTTGACCATCAAAATCAGAATGGAACAGCTCATTTGATTTATAAAAATTGTGTTTCTGCTGTAACAATATTTTTTAAAGAATTGCTTTTTCCTATTTGCATAAGAGACTACAGTAGTACTGGATTCCACAGTTCAAATTTTAGTTAGTGTCCCATAGCAAAGTAGGAAGATATTCACACATATTATCTTTTCATACACTTATTTTAATATGTAATAATGAGATATAGCCATTATAGTGGTCCTTATTTGTGAATACTAATGTGTAAATACTTGGTGGGACTGGAGCTATGGCAGGGGTATATGGGTATCAGATATATACCTGCTTTTACTGCACAGAATGCAAAAAATAGCTATATAGTCAAGCAATGCATGCATGAATCCGGTACAAGCAGTTCATGGCCTTCAGAGTTGAAGCACCACATCTTCAGGCAAGAGTTGCTGAACTGAAGGCACAGGGGGAGGTTGAGTGATGTATAGAGCTAGCATATAAGGACTTCGTGGGAGCAGACTCACCTTAGAATTGCTTGCCTGATCCTTCAGTTGAGTAAGCTAGTTTTTGTGTTTAGTTTTGTGTCACAGAGTAGCAGACTCTCCTAGGCTGCGTCTACACTGGTAAATTAAGTCGATTTAAACTTCGCTTAAGTCGACTTAATGTGCCCTGCATCTACACTACACTGTGCTTAAGTCGACTTAAGCAGCTTGCTTAAGTCAACTTAAGCAAAATAAAGTCGACTTAATGAAAACTAAATCGACTTTATTAAACCACCTTTCTACTCAACCTAAGGCTTAATTCGACTTTCTAAAGTCGAATTAACCCAGTGTAGCCCTGGGCTAGCCCTAAGTCGACTTAGGGCTACCCCAGGACTACACCAATGCCCTCCCTGCCGGGGAGGGGCACAGGGGGAGCCTGGCATGCCCCCCAAAGGGCAGGGCATGTGGGCAGGGTGTGACACTGTCTGGATTTAGGGAAGCATTTATGATATTATTTTCTATGGATATCTCATAAATGCTCTGTAATCCATAGGAACTATTCCAAAGGGGTAGCCGTGTTAGTCTATTGTAGAAAGACAACAGAGTCCTGTGGCACTTTTAAAGACTAACAGATTTATTTATCGCATGAGCTTTCATGGGATTTTCTCCGACGAAAGCTCATGCGATAAATAAATCTGTTAGTCTTTAAAAGTGACATAGGAACTATGTCATGTTTGGTATCAATAGAAAGGTAGTAATTTGCTGGGAATGATTATATAGTTTATGTCTAGGAATTCTATTTTGATTAGAAGTTAAGAATTTGATGTTATATCCATACTTTAACTTGTGTCATTCTGAAGGAATGTCTTAGATGGGAGGGTGTGAACAACCATTGCCTCCTTAATGTTTAGGAATTTGCCAGGTGATATGGTCCCAGGGAGTAAACTGATGAGCCATTAAGGATACAATGGTTGTATTCTTTATGTCCTCATCAGAATACTCCCTGGGACCATTCTACCTGGAAAATTCCTAAACATTAAGGAGACAATGGTTGTTCACACCCTACCATCTAAGACATTTCTCCAGAATGACACAAGTTAAAGTATGGATATAACATCAAATTCTTAACTTCTAATCAAAATAGAATTCCTAGACATAAACTATATAATCATTCCCAGCAAATTACTACCTTTCTATTGATACCAAACATGACATAGTTCCTATGGATTATAGCATTTATGAGCTATCCATAGAAAATAATATCATAAATGCTTCCCTAAATCCAGACAGTGTCACACATAGGGCTCTGCCCTGCCAGGGTCCCTGTCCCCCTTTGCCCCATTGTACACAGGGGGTGCTCCCCCCCTGCCACTGTGGACCTGCCCAAGGTCCCCCTAGCCCCACAAAGTCGACCTAGAGCATCCAGTGTGGACGCTCTAGGTCGACTTTGTAAGTTCCCCTTTAAGTCGACTTTAATTTTAAGTGTAGACACACTAAGTCGACTTAACTAAGTCGACTTAACTAAGTCGACTTAGTTAAGTTGACTTAGTTAAAGGCGACTTAAAAGTGAAAGTGTAGACATAGCCCTAGTTAGGACCAGCATTTTAACTGGGGTGGAGGAAGTCAAACATCGAGGAGGTCACTCCAGGAGATGGGGTTACAATTAATACAAGCTGTAATGCCCCTTAGAGATATTGATAATAAAGTATGTGATGACTATGACACCCGTACAGTGATTTACAAAGCAAGTTTGAAGGTTGGCAGATCTTGCAAGATAACTAAAAAATGTTAGTGAGTACCTAGGGTTGTAGCATATATTGGTACAAATGATGTATAGTGGTGTAAGAAGACGACCCTGGAAGGTAAATGTCTTTTAAGAAGCATAGCTTCAAGACTTCTAGGCTAGTTTTTTTCTGAGGTGGGAGGAATTTCAGGGTGTCAGTATGTGGATGAGAAGCTGGTATGTTACATTAGGGACTGGAGAATGTTTAGGAAAGTGAAGAGTGTTATGAAGGGACAGTCTACACCGTATGCAAGGTGGAATCAGACTGCTGGCACAAAAAAATTAACAAGGTTTTGAGAGGAGCTGAGGGAAAGTTGGCAAGCGCTGAAGAGCATGCGAATCAGACAAAGACATGCGCTAGGGACGTCAGTAATATTAAAGCACCACTATATTCAGTAAAAGCTAAGGCATAAATTACAAATGGAAGGATAGGCTGAGTTCCCTGAGTTAAAGCAAACTGAGTGTCAAACAAAAAAAAGTTAAATAAAAGCATGCAAATGGTAAATAATAATAATAAAACCCTAAGGGCAAATGCCAATATATCTCTGTGGAAAACTACAAAGTAAAAAAAATAGGTGAACTAAAGGCCCTAACAATGACAGAAGACTTTTACTGAATCAGAGTTCAGCATTACTGAAACAAGGTGGGATGACAAAAATCAATGGGATACTGTAATAATTACTGGAACAACTATAGTTAAGGTATCTTGACACTTTCCACTATAGGACTTTCTTGTCAAATGTCATATAACTTTGCCAAAAATTAACAATTTAAACTGAAAATTTCCATGTCAGGTGTTTACCTCTGGCTGCATTTGTTTTAAACATTGTATCTAAAATGTTTCAGCCATTTCTGAGAATGAGACTAAAGAAAAAGAATAATGTATTTTAAAAATTAAAATATTAAAAAATTCTTTAAATCATTTTGTTGAGAAGCTGCAGTGACTCTGTGCTTTGGAGCAGAGGCTTGAAATTTGGCTGAGGCAGTTACCCTGGTGACTTTGCTGTTCCCAGGAAGAATCATATCCAAATTTGCCCATGTTGTGAGCCTCTGAAAAATCTCAGTTCATACATGCTTAGGAAGTGACTCATTGGATTTAGGCAATTAATTTCTTCCAAAGAATCCATCTCCCCTGGACATTCCCCTTCTCACAGCACCTATGTGCGATTGGACTGGATGTGCCTCATAGCTACAGGGGTTGAATATTCTTCATCCTGGGGCCACAGAAGCTGAGCAGGACTTTCCCTGCAAATATTCCTCCCAGTACCAGGGGGCCATTGTAATGCCAGGCACTACAACTGAGTGTATGTGTATGGGGGGGAGGGGGAGAGAGATTTTCAAAATGGCTTTCACAAAGTCCCTCTTAAGACTCAATTAAGGACACTAACTAGTCATGTGATGAGAATTAGAGTGCTGTCATGAATTAGAAAGTGAGAGACAGCAAACAAAGGGTAGAAAAAATGGTCAAATTTCAACACAACAAAAAAGTCATCAGTGGAGTGTCCCCACAGTCCATGCTATGACAAATGATGATTAACATATTTATCAAGCTCCCACCTCCACTGCCCCCTTCCTTGCCTGCCCCACTCTCAGAGGCTCTGCTCACGGGCCCGCTATTATTTATTAGGCAGATTGTCATCCCATATTTTTTCAGCTGCTGATTGGTGGAGGCAGAGAAGGGGATAAGTGGATCAGCTCCAATGCTGATTCTTGGAAAAGTAGATTTGCCTTCCCGGTGTTGCAGCTAAGAGCCCTGTCAGTTCCTGACCTGGCCTTAGGGCCAAAGGTGCTTGCTTTCCTCCTACAGCCTTGGGGCTGGAGGAGTTCTGGGCCCCTGCCAATTATTGGCAGAGCCCATTCCTCTCCTCCTCCCCCCTCCACACTCCTGCTCTGTTGATTCATATTTAGCTTGTGATCCACCATAACTAGTTCCCTTTCTGCAGTACTCCTTCCTAGGCAGTCATTTCCTATTTTGTATGTATGCACTTGATTGTTCCTTCCTACGTGGAGTATGTGGCATTTGGTCCTTATTGAATTTCATCCCATTTACTTCAGACCATTTTTCCAGTTTGTCCAGATCATTTTGAATTTTAATCGTATCCTCCAAAGCACTTGCAACCCCCTTCCCCCGCCATCCCACCCCAGCTGGATATTATCTGCAAACTTCATGTGTGTACTCTCTATGCCATTTTCTAAATCATTAATGAAGATATTGAATAGAATCGAACCCAGGATTGAGCCCTGCAGAACCCCACTTGATATGTCCTTACACCTTGACTGTGGATCACTGATAATTGTTCTCTGGGAAGTGTTTTCTAACCAGCTATGTACCCAACAAATAGTGACTCCATCTAGGTAGTATTTCCCTAGTTTGCTTATGAGAAACAAAGTGATGACAAATGCAATGTTGTCCATGCTGGAAATAACAATCTGAATTACTTGTTTACTTTGCTGTGTTTTGAATTGATTGTAACCACTTAGGAAAAAGAGTTAGTTATCATTGTGAACAACTTGATGAAAATCTCCGCTAAATGTAAAAACCAAAACAACAAAAATGATAAATACATAAAAAACGGAACAGAAAATAACGAGAGTCCTGTGGCACCTCAAAGACTAACAAATTTCTCAGGGCATAAGCTTTCATGGGCTCCAACCCACTTCATCAGATGCATCTGACAAAGTGGGTTGGAGCCCACGAAAGCTTATGCCCTGAGAAATTTGTTAGTCTTTGAGGGGCCACAGGACTCTTATTTTTTGCTGTATACAGACTAACATGGCTACCCCTCTGGAACAGAAAATAAAACACATGCAATACTGTACTCATTTCTGGTTATTCTAGCTCAGAAACGATATAGAAGAGGTTCAGAGGCAAGAAATAGAAATTATGAGAAGCAAGGGAAGAGATGCTGAAAAGATTGGGACTGTTTAGCTTAGAGACTATGGAAATAAAAGATAGGACATAAAGAAATATAGAGAATAATGAATGGTAAAGTGTAGGAAAAGCAGGCAGTCCTTTCTACTCTGTCTCATCATGTAATACAAGGACATGCTAGGAAACTGAAAGGCATCAAATATAAAACAGATCAAGGAATACTTTTTTACCCAACAGATAATTAACCTGAGGAACTCATTATCACATCATATCATTGAAGTTATGAGTGTAACTGTATACAAGAAAGGATTAGAAATGTGTATGGACAGTGAGAAGATCCACAGTTACATTAGATAGGTTATGTTTATTCTTTAGAAGAGTTAATAATATTCATGCTTCAGTACCTAAGGCTATGTCTACACTTGCTCTTTTAAGTCGACTTTAACTAAGTCAACTTAGTGTGTCTACACTTAAAATTAAAGTCGACTTAAAGGGGAACTTACAAAGTCGACCTAGAGCATCCACACTGGATGCTCTAGGTCGACTTTGTGGGGCTAGAGGGACCTTGGGCAGGTCCACAGTGGCAGGGGGGAGCACCCCTTGTGTACAATGGGGCAAAGAGGGACAGGGACCCTGGCAGGGTGGAGCCCTGTGTGTGACACTGTCTGGATTTAGGGAAGCATTTATGATATTATTTTCAATGGATATCTCATAAATGTTATAATCCATAGGAACTATGTCATGTTTGGTATCAATAGAAAGTTAGTAATTTGCTGGGAATGATTATATAGTTTATGTCTAGGAATTCTATTTTGATTAGAAGTTAAGAATTTGATGTTATATCCATACTTTAACTTGTGTCATTCTGGACGAAAGTCTTAGACGGGACGGTGTGAACAACCATTCTCTCCTTAATGTTTAGGAATTTTCCAGGTAGAATGGTCCCAGGGAGTATCCTGATGAGCCATTGAGGACATAAAGAATACAACCATTGTATCCTTAATGGCTCATCAGTTTACTCCCTGGGACCATATCACCTGGCAGATTCCTAAACATTAAGAAGACAATGGTTGTTCACACCCTCCCGTCTAAGACATTCGTCCAGAATGACACAAGTTAAAGTATGGATATAACATCAAATTCTTAACTTCTAATCAAAATAGAATTCCTAGACATAAACTATATAATAATTCCCAGCAAATTACTACCTTTCTATTGATACCAAACATGACATAGTTCCTATGGATTATAGCATTTATGAGATATCCATAGAAAATAATATCATAAATGCTTCCCTAAATCCAGACAGTGTCACACTGTGCCCACATGCCCTGTCCTTTGGGGGGCAAGCCAGGCTCCCCCTGTGCCCTCCCCAGCAGGGAGGGCATTGGTGTAGTCCTGGGGTAGCCCTAAGTCGATTTAGGGCTACCCCAGGGCTACACTGGCTTAATTCGACTTTAAAAAGTCGAATTAAGCCTTAGGTCGAGTAGAAAGGTGGTTTAATAAAGTCGACTTAATTTTCATTAAGTCGGCTTTATTTTCCTTAAGTCGACTTAAGTAAGCTGCTTAAGTCGACTTAAGGAAAGTGTAGTGTAGACACAGGACAAATTAAGTCGACTTAAACCAAGCTTAAGTCGACTTAATTTACCAGTGTAGACGCAGCCTAAGTGACCATTAAATGGAAGAAACTAGGTTTCTACAGAGTTTCTCAGAGTTTTTCTGAAACATCTGGTAGTGGCCATGGTCAGAGACAGGTGGAGCATTGGTTTACTATTGCAGTTCCTACGTCCTCTTGTATTATCAAGGCACAATGATTCTGATGTGCCAAGATAGGTTCATCATCACACACAACATGTATTTCTTGATTTGTGGCATATATATGGCTGTGTGACAGGCAAGGCATTGTATAAACTTTGTATAACAGTAAGGTATTAACACTTCTGTACAATCTGAAAGTTTTACGATAATTGCTAAGATTTATTTAGAACTTTTAAAAAATTGCAACTTTTTTAAAGGGACGGAGCTACAGTTATTTGGATGACAGTATTTGAGATTTTTTTCTGTTTAATGGTCTGAATGCATGAACTGAGAATTAAGGCTGTGAATTTTATAGTTTTTAATGCTATTTTATTTTTAGGGACATATTTAATGTCTAGAATTGACCTGAGCAATCTTAATTGTAACCTATTGAAGTTTTTTTACTTTGAAATTAAGAATTTTGTGTCAGTATATATACAAATTTGATTACAAGAACATGAAATATATCTATTTAGCTCTCTCATATACATGCATATGAGTGTGTGTGTGTACATATCTACAAATGCTCGCACATTTTTATTCATATTTACACACAGGGTGAAAATATCCCACTTTCTAGCCTGCTGCCAGCAGGAATAAATAGCCAAGCTATTTCATTTGAATGCACATATTTAATTTAGGGTTTGTAAACAAAGCTATAAAATAGAAAGACAGAAAAATACACTGTTATTTAATGTTCTCTGGACCTGGTTCTAAGGCAGAAGAAATACTATTTCCACTATTCCCTCTACAAAGAGCCTTGTTTACTTGTTTTATTTTTACTGAAACAAAAAGTTATTTATTTTAATTCTTTATTCTCAGTGAAAAATCTCAGAATCCAGACCTGTAAAGCTTTCTCACACAAGTAGTTCTTACACTTATGGGCCTCAATCATGTGTGGTGCTAAGCACCTTCACCACCATCAACTGTTGAAGTAGAGGATGCTCAACACCTTGCAAAATCAAGCCCTTAGCCCTTCTAATAACGAGATACACCTAGAGGTATTCATTTAAAACTCTGACATGTACAGAAGTATATAGTGAAGACCCATTCTCAATGAAGAAAGTCTGTAAACCAAACAATAGGAGTCCATTGGGCCAAATCTTCCTCACTGCCCTATAAGCAGTGATTTGTAGGGAGAAAGCGGGGACTCTTTTTAATTACAAGAGTCTCCAGCAATTTTGAGGAAGCAGAAGTCCTTTACCAAAGCCATTGATCAAGACAAAATCCCCCAACTCCACAGCAGTGATTGGTTGGCCCCCAATAGACATGCTATTTTTTCTTTTCATCAACATGCAGGGTGGTAAACAGTTCTGCTTGCTTCTCTAATCCCAACAGAGCGAGGGCCAGAATGACCTTTGCTACCAGCAGTGGGAGACTCAGAAAAGGTGGCAGTAGTGCTTGCTGGGGATGAGGGTGATTCTTTACATAAGCTTTCAAGCCCTCTCTTCTGAGCAGCCCCTCAGTTTCCACCCATAAAATGTGCAGTCCAACCTGTTACATGAGGTTAACCTGCCCTAGAAGGCCATGTAACTTCCAGTTAGAATACCAGCTAAAAATGGACCATGGAGGGGGCACTGAATGCAAAATGGCCTTATGTACATCTTAATTTACCAGGAAGGATGTTATACATCTTCCTTCTTTTATTATGGGCACAGATATGTTTAAAAAGAACTGAAAATGTTGTTTCTGGTGATTCCCCCATCTGGCAGGACACTCGGTCCAGCTAGAGTGTTGCCTGAGCTACTCAGAGAAAATTTAAGGTTTTAAAGCTAGAGGCTATGTCTACATTGGCAAGTTAGTTCGAATTAAGGATGCTTAATTTGAACTAACTAAAGCCATGGCTACACTAGGCTTTAGTTAGTTCGAATTAAGGGCTTCCTTAATTCGAACTAATAAGTTTGAATAGGGTATTCGAACTAAGGGGTTAATTCGAACTAACTAGTTCGAATTAACCAATGTGGCCATGTTAATTCGAACTAATTTCTTAGTTCGAATTAACCGGCCATTGAAATGAATGGGGATCACTAATTCAAACTAAGCAAGTGCTTGCTTAGTTTGAACTAACATTGCAATGTGGCCACTAACTAATTCGAACTAATTTTAGCAAGTGTAGACATAGTCATTGAGAACAGAGAAACATGTCTTTTGTAGGCACAGGAAAGTGCTCTTCTCCCATTCCATTCATGTTTAGTTCTTATTCTTTGGACTTCTGATTATCATCTTGAAGTGCCATATGTGCACCATATGTCTTTCTAACATTCCATTTACTTTGGATGTGTTTTTATGGATATTTGTTGTTCCAATGCTTATTTTAAAGCACAGGGTGACTTACAGTTTCTGTAATGTGTGTGTAACCAATTGGTCAGTGTGTGTTACATATTCATTCCCGGGTCTGTGCCTGAACTCCAGAGCATGGGGGTCTGTTACATTCTGAGCTTGAAAGTCTAGGTCTTTAGCACAAGCTATAGAGACATATGGTTTTAGCTCTAGACGTCCCTAGTGCAATCCTCAGAGTGAACCAAGATTAAAACCATCACATATGTTCTTTATATAAAACCAAAACCTAACCTTTCTGAAATATTATGGGCTCGATCAGAAAGAGAGAGAGAGATCAAAGACCAAGACAATAGGCTTTGTTTGTGTGCTCCTAAGCACGAGGACTGAGGGAAGAAATTTTAGGCCAGTTTGAATCTAGTTTATTATCAGGACACCTGCATATCTGGCTCTATTATCACTGTTACTAGCTATAGGGAGGTGTATTAGGAGAATTTGTGAGTGGCATTCATTTCTGTTACTTCTACATTTTCCTGTGGAGCTTTACTGCAGAAGTCACTCAGCACTCAAGATGGTGTGTATAGACATACTAAGTAGTAAGTCCATGAGTACTTTACCAAGAGTGTTATAATTTTAAGGACAATGCTAAAAATAAAATAAACTTAACTTCCATGTACTTGATTGGGTTTAAGAAAAAAAGCAGGATGAAGTGGAGAAATGGGTGGGAGGGACCATTTTAACAGGCTGGGTTGGCTAGTTAATAATTCTGGAAGTAGGTTCTATGCAGTGCTTGGAAAGAACAAATGCACCAGAGAGTACAATATAGAGCCGTCAAGTCTGTGTGTTTGTCATGTGTACCCTTCTGGTTTGTGGAGAATTTCCCTTTGATTCACTTTCTTTTCCCATTCACCTGCCTGCTGGGGAAGGAGAACCAAGCATTGCAGTTGTGTATGGATAATCTGATTCCTCAACTCATATACAAGGCAGAACTCTGCATCCCCACTTCCTAACGAAGCTTTCAACCCTTTCAACTCAGAGCTGTTCGGGGAGGAGCTGAGGACTGACATCTCCTCAGCTCTCCATTGGAACTCTGCACACCTATATACCTCTGACCATCCCCCAGACCACCACTGTGCCTCAACCCCCACCACAACAATCTCTGTTTCCCTAATTTCCCAACCACTGATCCCCCAGGTCAAGTGTTTCCCCTCTTACCTTGAGACTTTTCAGAAAAGAAGCCTGGTGGCCTTCCCTTCCCTATAGCTGTCTTCAGCAAGCGGTTGGTAATCCCATCATTTGTCTTTAAGGGGCTGCCAAGAGAGGATACTGTCCCCCAATTCCAAGGACTAATTGAGCACCAGGATCATCAGGGGAAGAGATTTCTACTCAAGAGATGCCAGCCCCAAGGGCTCACTGTGCCTTGCCTCCCGTTCTGCTGGCAGGGGTGAAACTCCATCCCCTTAAGTGGGGTGGGATTTCCTCACCATGTCAGCAGAGAAATCCTCAGTGGGCAGAGTAAACCCAGACTGATAGGGCTGGAGCTGGCTGAACTCGGCCTGAAGGGCTTCCCCTCAAGCGATGGAAGAAAAGTGTCTCTTTCCCCAAGCCTTCCAGTGCTCACTGTATGAACTTGAGGCAGGGGTCAGTACTGTGCAGTTGGTATCTCAAAATCTGGACAGTTAAGGATTTAAGACACTGCATAAAACTTTAACCCCTGGGTGTATTCATTGGGTCAATTTCTGCTCTGTTACACCAGAATCTGGTCCAGTGCTTTCCATTAGTGCTCAACAGTGTGTCATCCCAAAGTGTGTTCTCTACTAATTTGTCTCCATTCATATCTTAAAACATTGGGCTGCATTCTGTAGACTATAGAATGGTTTAGTGTAAGAAATAAATAAAAATTAGGCGTTGACCTAAATTAGCCTAAGTGTAGAGTGATATGGGAAACGGAAGTTGCTAGTGTGAGAAAGTTAGAGTTGAGCTGGAGATAGTCAAATGGGAAAACTGAAGTTGGCAAGGACATGACCCATGGTTATGTTGCAGTTCGTTTTTGGTTATAATTGGTTTGAGCAAGGTTTTACATGCATGTTTTTGAGAATTGGGAATGTTTTATTAATATGCTGTCTATATTGATAGTATGGGAAGGACATTGGAGAAGATATTAATTTAAATAATGGGCAATGTAAAGAGACAATAAGGTGACTGGCATATAATTATGGTAAGGAGCAACTGGATGTTAATTAAGGTATAATAGATTATAAAAGAAAAAAAATTGCTAAATTGCAAGAGGACTCCAATTAACACCAGAAAGGTACCGTTCCAGGTTCACAAGGCTATACTTCACTTTGTTACCAGTGGATTGATCACCCATTGATACTCTATTCACCTTTGAGTGCAAGTATAATTGTATTATTGTTGTAAGTGGTACTTGCATGCCTGTTTGCTTAACTAATTGTTTTCCTTTTAAATAAAGTTTGCTTTGGTCATTCAAAGTATCACTTAGTGGGCCTCTGTGAAGTGAATTTTCTATCACTGACCCAAAGGCATGAACAGGAAAACTAAGTTGGGGTCTAGTGCATCCTTATTTTTAGCAACTTAATATCAAATGGGAATGTTTCAGCATAAAGGTTACAAAAAGTTATAGTTCTCAGCCAGTGTAAAGCCACATAGTCCAGTTATTTAAATGGAGCCAGGCCAATTTATCCCAGTTGTGCATCTTCTATTTTAAAGGAGATCTACAGAAGACTAGGTAAAAATGTTTGATACTGGCAACCCCTTTACAAAAGGGTTTCTGTGAGTTAAGCTGATTGGAAAGAAAACTACTTAGAATCATGATAATAACATCAATACATAAAACGTGGCACTCCTAAAATAAAATTGAAACAGGTCATAAGTTTTTAAATTAATACTTTCATTCACTGTCTGCTGAAAGAGATTTTGTTAAATCACACATTATTTTAATGGCCTTAATTCATCCCATTTAAGAACCGAATATTATATAAATTATTATCTAAGTTTTCTTGTACTGCTTATCTTATTTTAAACAACTTAAGAACCATTACAAAATATATACGCCACACATGTAAAAATGTGCAAAGACCACAGAACATTTAGATTAATACTAATGAGATAATCCACCTGCCTATTTCACTGTACAACAGCTGCACATATTTAAAAGGGTTCAATTAAACTTTATTCAGCACATAGATAATTGATCCAATGTGGGGAATGATGTCAGCAGTAGGTTAAAAAAATTACCATTTAAAATAAAAATCCTCCAATAGGAAAAATTTGAAATATAAACCTGACATATAAATCATCCTGCAAACATTATTTCACTGAGCAAGGAAAAGAGGGTAAATGAAATAAAATCATAGCAGATAGAATATGCAGGTGCCAATTATTTCATTTCCCTTCCAAAAGGGGCAATACATAGTCTATATTAGAAATTTATGTTGCTATCCCTACATATTGCAAGTTCAAATATGTCTTTAATACTTTACTGTCTTTATTTTTATCTTTTTGACAGCTTTTACAACCTCCATTTTCTTAAAAGGATTTGTCTACTTTATCTCCATAGCAATAAACTTCCATCTTATTCTTATTTAATTATTTACTGTATATACTACTGAAAGTGTGGGAGACACTTCTCAGGCAAATAGGAGATACTTGATTGGAAAAGCTTGTCCTATGCCCCCAACACTGCTGTTACATTCAAGGCCTGCTACAGATTTCAGTGGGAATTTGGGGTATGCTAGAAATGCATATTCACACCTCTGATCCAGAGAACTGCAAATGAAAGCACAGTAAAGTTTGTACCACTCAAATCCTATGGGAGTGGCCAACAACAAAAATTATTCATTTCTCAATTCCACTGCAAAGTATATTCTAAAAAATGCTTGTGTCAGTCGTTAATATGCATTGTCCAGCAAAAATGAGACTAATAAATTTCTTCAGGCATAAGCTTTCATGGGCTCCATCCCACTTCATCAGGTGCATATACACAGACTAACATGGCTAGCCCTCTGGAAATTGTCATACATTGTCCAGTTCATGTCAACATGATGCACACATTAATAAAGAGAAAGGTAAACCATAACAAATAATACACAAACTAAAGATAGTAATAATCTATCTAGATACAATATTGTTACCGTCCCCTTAGTATACCATGCTTTGCATTGAAATCACACCTTTTATCCAATGACTCTTAAAGTGATCTACAAAAGCGGAGAGGTATTCCAATTAAAGTTTTACAGACAGAGAAAATGAGACAAAGGGAGATTAAGATCTGAATGTATAGAAATGTCCACTCATCTGGAAGGCCATCATTTTTGGGTGGCTATCTTGCAACATCTAAATCTGCTTTTTAGAGGGACTGAGCATCTGCAACTCTCATCAAAGTCCATTACAGTTATGAATGTTCAGCACTTCTGAGAAATAGGGAATAGGTGACCCCAGCTAACCAATAAAAATGGAGACCTCCCCCCAAATCAGTGGACATTTTGGACATATTTGCCTATGGTTTGCCCAAAATCATACGAGTCAAGGTTGGAAACCGAACTCTGTTGACTTAACTTCTGAACCAATCTCCTAGTCCAATCATTAGGCCATACTGCTCCTCATTCAATCAAATATTCTCAAGTGTGTATCAGTTTTGCTTTTATTATTATTATACTTACATGGGCCTGATTTTCAAATGCTTCCTCATGCTAAAGTCAAGCATTTTCCTGCTACATGTGGATTAGCAGGTTCCTTGGATCAATTTCAGACACAGTGAAATATTAGTATATTATAACCTTAAACAGTAAGAAAAAGGACCAAATGCTGTGCTCAGTTGTACCCATACCACATCCATGGGACATACATGGATAATTTGTGGTGAAATTTGTCCCATAGACTCTTAATCTGTGCTAAAATTAGTTGTCTCACCTATGATTTCAGGTACTGCTTGCTGCTGCACATAATTTAACTGTAATTAAAGTTACTTTGGATACATTTCAGATAGATGGACTGATAAATAGAGAAGATAGATATACACATATATTAATATACACATACATAGTTCATTATTCTTGACTGTGAGGGCTTATGACTATTGACACTGTCAATTTTTATCTCATTACTCATCGCTGCTTACTGGGAGTGCTAATAGTATATTTCCAGGGAGGTTGTGTGTGCTGCAGTGTAAATTCTGACATTGCTAGTGTCAGTCACTAATCTACCTGATTCAGTTCATGTCAAGATGATACATCACAATGCTCAACAACTGTCATCCCTGCTTTAAATAGATCTACATTTTTCTCAACTTTACAATTAAATATAAATACGTATCTTTTTGGTTCATCATCAAGTTCCTCTTTTACGGTATGACCAACAAATCCTAAAAATATTCCAAAGCAATTCCAGATAGGTAAAAATGGATTCTTTAGAAAATTCAGCAGACAAAATAACAGATACACTTGCATATTGTTTTCAGTAAGCATAAGAAGCCAGATTTTAGATCTGTATGTTACCTTCTTTCTTTCAAGTTTAAGAGCCTGTTTGTGGCACCGCACTTTCACTTTCGAATACTTGCCAATATTACTTCCTTTCATTTTGAAAATGATTGTTAGATTATCACTTTAAAAACACAAAATTCAAGTTAGGTGTAATATTAGTAAAATGAACCATTTTTACTATATAGTCAGAAAGGCCCAGTTTACTGACTCTTCCATCCCACCTGAGACTCCATTCACTGCTAGGCAGAATCCTCTAACCTAGCACACTGCAGCAGCAAGCTCTCCACCCCAGTCTTGTAGATGGAGAATGGAGGGGGTGGGGGAGGCACATAGGTTGCTCCACAAGCCACACTTTAACTATAAAAGATCCACATATGGCTCTGCCACTCCTTTGCTGAAAATTCTTTCACATTCATTTCTAGCACAAAGCCAACCCCTTCATTCTATTTAATTCCCCTGCTCCAAGTCCTACCATATTTCTCTTGTTCTTCCTCTGACTTTATTTCATTCTTCTCCTCTTGGGTTTCTGTTCACCTGAATCATCTGTGCTTCAGTCTACACTCGTTTCTTTTTCACACTTGGGCCTTGCCTACTGTAAGAAATGGTGCCGTTTTTGGCAATCAGTTGTCTGTAATTAATTTAGCTGCAAGTGTAGACAAGGACAAACCTCGGTCTAACTATTAATAATCCCTGCTTTGACCCAACAGCCAGTGACACGCAGATTCCACAAGTATAGTGTTTCAGCATGAACAACAGGGGGCTCGCAGGGGCCTGGGTTCCCCTAATGATTGTCAGGGGCACAGAATTCTTCAATATTTGGTCCTCGCGGGGGAGAAAAATTTCCTGCCAGGGGAGGGAGTGGTGAGCAAAGAGAGAGAAGTGTGAGTTCCTGCCACAGCAGAGGCAAAGAGCCATGAGTGAGCTCTAGCTGGGGAGCAGGGGGAACAGAACATGCCCTTCCAAAAGGGATCAAATTTTAATGTCTGCATACACCCCTGTGTATGCCATTATCAACGAAAGGAACGCATTTAGAAAAAATTGTTCAGAAAAAAAAATGAAATGAAGCATTCTAATAACATTGAAATGACCCATTTTGACATTTTCTGAATAGAACAGTTTCATTTTTATTTCAAAACTATTTTAAATGAAATTAGTTGTTGTACATACATATACACTTTTAAAAAGTTGAATTGGATCTCACTATTTCTATTTAATTGAAATGAAACATTTTTGTTGCACCAAAACAAAGTGTTTGAGGAATTTCATTTCAAAGGATTATTTTAATTTGTTCCATTGTGAAAAGAGAGAAAAAAAAAGAAATAGCAAAACTTCCTAAAAAATGAACAATTCAGTTCCCACCCAGATCTAGTGAGAGTCAGGAAGCATAACATTACATAGTATGCTGCAGGATATGTGGCAGATTTAAGCTTCTTGCTGAAGTTTACCTGTGTGTAGCACAGCAGGGGTATATAGTATCTCACAGACCCTATCAGATTATTGCTACAGAAGCAGCTGGGTTTGCCAAGCTACTCAATACTAAAGATTATTAACAATCATGATCCTACAACCTTTGATGAGCTCTTCAACTGCAAATAGCAAGATTATTACTATATCCCAGCTCCTGTTGCCCGGTGGATTCATTTGCTTTCAAATAGCTCTCACCCTACATATCCCAGCCCATAGCAGGGCAGATCTGCTTAGAACTGCAAGAAGCTGTGGCTCATTTTGACAACATCTCAAAGAACTGTAGAAGGGAAGAGCTACACAGACCCCAGGGGACAAGGGAAGGGCAGACTCAGTACTTACAAAGACATCTAATGGGAGGATAGCAGTTCCCAAGAATGGGAAGGTATGAGTCCATGAGGTGCTGCAGCTATAGGAACAGCATAGAACAGTTAAGGATGTGGATCTTTTGCTAACCTGGATGATGTTCCTGAGTTTGGACTGAACCTGAACCTTCCCTGATTTCTGATGGATTTGGGTTTCCACCCAAATTATATGCACATCCCCGCTTTCCTATAAATTGAGCTGACATTTCTCATTATTTTTCCCATTTAAAGTTTGGTCAATTGTGAGTTGTTTGAGTGTGATCAAATGTGTTACTTGTTTATTTTTTGCTTCATCCTCATGTAGGGTGACCACATGTCCTGAATTTCGGACTTTCTTTTATATAGGCACCCTGTTACCTCTAACCCGCTGTCCTGATTTTTCACACTAGCTGTCTGGTCACCTATCCCTTGGCAAGTGGGTGTAAAATGCTAATATTCTGATATGATGGTGTTTTATTCCCACTTTGCACAAGTAGAAATGGCTATACAAGAGGGAGTAGTGAATCAAGCCCAACAATTTAAGGACTAACTGCTGATTTACATCAGTTTAAATGACTGTTGATTTACATTGACACAGTCAGGCTCTTAGACCTTCCTCAAAAGCATTGGTGTAAATCAAAAATAACTTTGTTTATTTCAGTGGAGTTATTTAAATCGGTAGAATTACTCTAGATTTATTTTGCTGTAACTGAATTCAGAATCTAGTTATGTGCTAATGTAACATTATGGATGAGCATTTAAATGCAAAAAAAATCTGGAAATTCACATTTATATTTTTCACAGCAAACAGAACTCAGCCACATAGCAGAGATATATACTGTATGAATGATTAAAACTTAGCAGTAATAGAAAATACTATATATGCCATATGGAGGTCAAGTTACAATTCCTATGGGAATCATAACTCTGATTTTCTTGACTTGTGTGTTTAAATTCTCAAACATAGTGTTAATTTTCATATTGAACATATTGTAGCTTTGACTATGAAATGCATCAATCTGTATTACTTTGTTCACCTCAGAATAAAAATGGTTTTTGAGGCATCCTGGTTTAATTTGATATTTTTGTATAGCTTTGATTAATTAGGTTACTTAAATAAGGGTTAAACATACAACTCTTGATACCCAGAAATCTGGACTGCTTTGAGCTAAGATCATCACAACCTGTTCCTTTGGTGAACGAACAACCTTAATAACAGTGTTAAGCATTCAAAGGAAGGTTTCAAAAGCAAATGTGGTAGATTGCACAGCTAAGACATACACATATCCTTTATTTAGGATGACAAAAACTTAAACATATCTTTCAGGACTGTCTCTGACATATATATACACAGTATATCACTGCTCTGGACACCAAGTTATTTAAAGCTATTATTTCGTGCCATAATAAGTAGTAATTTAAATACAAGGTAAAATCATCACATTGTCTTGTTTACTACTGATGTTAATGTTAAGTTGATGCATAATGCTCCAAAAAGGCAGCCTATGATTTGTTATTATTAAACTGTCAGCCCTGTCATGTGATTCATACTATACTTCTTTTTCAGCAGATCACTTTATTTTCCATCAGTCAAAAATGAAATGTTTTAATTGTGTCACTGCTATTTTTCTATTAACTATTTTATGCATTTTTTCCCCTGGCCTTTTAATTGCAGTTTAATAGTGGTCATTAACACATTAAGGGGTGTTAGAAGAACATTTGAAGTCCTCTTGACTTCTACCAAAGTTGACACTTCAATGCTAGAGTAATTTCAGCTATTCATTTATTTAATAGTGACCTATGCAAATGTGGAACCATGTCATTTTACAAATTGACTGTAATAATTAACTAGAAAGGCAGAGTAAAATGAAACAGGTTATAATTAGAATAAAACTGCTACAGTATTACGTCAGCTAGAATAAAATAATCTCAAATGATTAAATTGGTTTCAATTATTAAGAATCGATTTAATGTACCCACTGTTCTGATTTTTTACATTTCTCTTTTTTGCGAGCATTAGATGTCACCTCATACAATTTATGCATTTTATTCATCTTAGTAAAACAGGCATTACCAAAGTTTAATTAAGTAGTAAAAGACTTCATATTATTCTGTTGAATTCTAAATTGGTTGCAGAAAGTAGTGATAGTGCATAGTACAGACCATTCATATTCATTTCAATTAAAGGCTTTTATTGTTATTTAATATTTCTCTAATTCAGTAAACATACAGATGTGAAGGAGGTATAAAGAAAGATATAGTACTACTAATCCTCCTGGTATGTTTCTAGCTTACATGAACAATCCAACTTTGTCCTACATATTTGAATTTTATTTTCTATGTATTTATGTTACTGTTCGGAGTCTACAATGTAAAGTATGAAATTTCAGAATAGTATTTTCAGTGAAATCTGTGTATTGCTTATATCACTTTTCATTCTGCAGATCTATAGGCCCCAATATTTTATCTAAAAATTGGAAAAGCAAAGCTAGTTTTCAGAAATATAAGAAAAACATTATTTTGTTTCTGATTTCTGTCAAATTGTGTCATGATACACTGATGTGCATGAGCAAATATGTTCAGTTTATATCTATTTGTTATCAATTTGGGAAATTTAACTTTTAGAATTTTGGAAAGCACTTAGGCTAGGTCCACACTGGCAGTTTAAGTAGACTTAAGGAGGCTTAAGTCAACTTAAATTAAGCCGCATCTACACTAGGCTTTCATTAAGTCGACTTAAGAAATTCCTTAAGTCGACTTAATGAAAGCTTAAGTCGACTTAATAAGAACCACCCATTAGGTCGATTTAACCCTGCTTAGGTCAACTTAACCCTTCTTTAGGTCGACGTAAGCCAAGTGTAGACGTTTGTTAAGTCGACTTAAGGGTGGTTAGGTTGACTTAACAAAGTGGACTAAGTTGACTTAAAGTTAAGTTGACTTAGTCCACTTTGTTAAGTCGACTTAAGATCGATTTTAAGTTGACTTAAACTCGACCTTATTAAGTCGACTTAACAAAGTCGACCTAACTTTTCCTAGTGTAGACATAGCCTTAGAGACCACAGTGATAGACACAGTATCAACACCTAGATGGAAGGGTAAATGGTTAGATTTTGTCTTAGACCATGTCAACACTAGAAAGCTTACCATGATATAGCTGTACCCATGCAGCTGCACTGTGCTTCTATGTCAAAGGGAGAGAGCTCTCCCATCGATATAATAAAACCACTTCAATGATCAGTGGTAGCTATATCAGTGGGAGAAGCTCTCCCACTAACATAATGCTGTGCACACTGCCATTTATGCCTGCAAAACTTGTGTTGTTTGTGTGGTTTTTTTCATACCTTGTAGCGACATCAGTTTTGCTGACATAAGTGATAATGTAGATATGGCCTTAGAAGCATTTATTTTTATGTCATATCACATTTCTTCTTTCTACCCTTCAGCTTGGATACACTATTTATAAAAAAGAAACCCATATTAGCCCAGCTAATATGGAAATACTGTGGAGGAGATACTATGAAAGAGCGCTTATATATTGATTGATTAATTTTGATTTGTAAACTTTTTTCTTCCAAAAGGCCCCTATTTAAAACTGAAGGCACCTATCGCAAACTGCAAAATCTGAATAAATAACCCCATAATATACAACAAAAACCACCATCCCCTACAAAACTTCTCACCTCTTCATAAAAGTCTCCTCATCAGATCATCTCATCTCACCTCTGCAAAAGCCCAAATAAGTAGACATGGATATGTGTAGATTGAAGAAAGAAAGGCAGCCATTGACAGGGGAACATGGTGATGCCTGTGACTGCACTGGGGGAAAAAAATCCCCCTCGATTCTGATGCAGCTTCACCATTGGAGGCAATCTATATTATAGGTGAGCTTCACTTGGGGTCCAGTGAAGCAAGAAAGGAAGCTGTAGTATAGACAGAACACAGGCATTTTACCACTGTGTAAAATTCGCTACACTGGCGATAAGTTCCAGGTGATATTTTCGCTAGTGTAGACAAGGCCGGTGTGTGAATCTATCACTGTTAATTCTGGATGCAGCTAACACATTAGCTTGTATTTGCATCCGTATGGATTCCCTCAAAGTCAGTATGCTTCAGTGTGGCCCCAGGCTTCACTGTCTTGCACATGTGACTACATGACTGGGAGCCAGAGGTTTTTTTGTGAGGCAGACTTCCCACTGTTCCCAACATGCACACACAGTCTGTCAGTAGTAGTAATAATGGGTATGCTAGCTCTGACACAGCTCCGGTGGTTACCTCTGAGCAAGAGTAAATGACGTGATGGTGAAACCGCTAGCGGCCCCTGGAGCCTGCTCTATACCTGTGGCTCTCAATATTTCTATCACCAGAGAAGATGCAAGTAGGAAAATTCCGGATAAAATCTTAGTGTGTGCAAACTCTCAGTGGGTGGAAGAGGACACACCACCACCAGGGGGACAGGCTGTGGAAACAAGTAGATCTGCAAGCAGGCTGATACTATTTTCAATATAATGAGCTTACAAGAAAGAAAAAAATGCCAGCACCATAGATATCCCATGTAGCCGAATAGGAAACAAAATTTCACTTCTGTGAATAATTTCAAGGTTCTGAAAAAAAAATTGTCCTGAATTGGTATGAAAAGTCAATACCTTGACATTTTCTGAAGAAGTGAAATTACACAATATTTTGTTACTGAAAGTAAATATGGTCCATCAACGCCCAGGCAGCCTAGAAGCCCTGGCTCTGCAGCTGTCTGTCAGGCAAGTTGCCAAGAGCCTGGAAGTCCTGGAGGCCTTACCCATGCTTCTGAGGAGCTGGCAGCCTCGAAGTCCCAACTCCCCAGCTGCCAGGATGCTGAGTAGCCAGGGAGGCTGGTAGACTAGGCTCCCCATAGACTGCTGAGGATCTGGGGAAGTAGGCAAGAAGATGAGCCGGCAGGTTCTCTCAGAAGTTTTGTTGCAATGAACGTGTTCCTGCAGAACATTTTTATTTCAATGAATTGATATTTTCTGACAGAAAAATATTCTGTTGGAAAATTTCCAACCAGTTCTCATTTCCCATGCCAAGCTAAAATAGATATACCTCCTTAAAGCATGTTTCACACTTGCTAGAACCACCTCTACATTTTCTAAATGGAACTAGGCTTCCTTATTGTAAAATGATTGCAATTAATATTGTGCAGTTTTAATAATGTAATTATTATTAATTATATTTTCTGAACATAATTAAAATTATTGGCTTGTGACAAAGTCAATCAGTGGGTCACAATTAGTTGTATATCTACAAAAATAAAAATTAATATGGCAGATTATGGTAACTCAGTACAAATAACCTACTCCTGTATGTCTCATAAATGTTAAATATGGATAATTTACACATATAGTTACTTTATCCCAGGAAACAGACTGTTAAAGAAATTGCTTTGCAGATCTTAGTGATTTACTTGCTGCTAAATTGGTTTTCAAGCATTTTCCACTATATTTATATTAAAAAGGTTGGATCAAACAGATCTATGATGGCATGTATAAAAATTTGCAAAGTGCATCATTAACTTTTCAAGAGAAATACAGAAAGAAATATTGTATCAGTGAGAGCAAACTTAGCAGTGGCATAAATATAGCCCCCACTTTATGTCTAAAATTGTGTTTAGGGGACTTTGTTTAAGGGATTTTGTTATTAATGTGAGGCGAACAATCTTGTATTTATCAGGGTTAGAATGCCTGAGAGTTAGAATGACTAAATTCCTTTTTCTGTCTCTTGCACTGGTTTATAAAACTTTGGAATTTGGAAACACTGAATTTCTTTGAGCCGCTGTTTCCCCATCTGTAAAGTTATAACAAATAAATAAATAAAATACCTAACTTAGGCCCTGAGTCCAAGCCCAATGAAGTCAATGGAAAGACTCCCTTTAAACTTCAGTGGATTTTGGTTCAGGGTTTTAGGGTATAGCTACACTGCAAAGAAAAACCCATGCACCGAATTTCAGAGCCTGGATCAATTGACTGAGGATTGTAGTGCTCAGGCAATCGGGGCTAAAAATAGCAGTTTGGACATTCCTGACCTTCCTTTTTCTCCCTTAACTCTATCCCTTCCTCACTGTCAAACATCCCCAGACCCATATAATAACCCCTTCCTCAATTTCCTAAACTTCTTACAATCTCTAGCAGAAGTTCTATCAACCTGACCCACCTAGAAGCCATGGCCTGAATCCACATAAACAAAGCTCCCATATTGATCCTCTGCTCCTGGTCATACTTTCACAACCTACGTAACAGACAAGATTTTTTAAAATGACCCAGCTTACTTTTTCAAAAATCTGGTTACCTGGGTCTTTTAGAGTTATACAATTTTTCTTTCCATACATTTCCTAGAGTTGGTCTACATCTGCAACTGAGATTGACGTAGCTACATCACTCAGGATTGTGAAAAAATTGTGTCTTGTATACTCGAGTTGGGTCAACCTAACTCAGTGTAGACTCAGGTAGGCCAGTGGAAGGATTCTTCCATCAACCTAGCTACCACCTCACGGAGGGTTAGACAACGTACATCAACTCTTAGAATCATAGAAACATAGGTTTGGAAGACCAACCCCCTGCTAAAAAGCAAGATCACTCCCACTAAATCACCCCAGCCAGGGTTTTGTCTAACCGGGCCTTAAAAATCTCCAAAGATGGAGATTCTACCACCTCCCTAGGTAGCCCATTCCAATGCTTCACCACCCTCCTAGTGAGAAAGTTTTTCCTAATATCCATCCTTGACCTCCCCAGCTGTAATTTGAAACCGTTGCTCCTTGTTCTGTCCTCTGTTACCATCAAGAACAGCCTACCTCCCTCTTCTTTGGAGCACCCCTTCAAGTAGTTGAAGGTTGCTATCAAATCTCCCCTCAGTCTTCTCTTCTGTAGACTAAATAAGCCTAGTTCCTTCAGTCTCTCCTCATAAGTCATGTGCCCCAGTCCCCTAATCATTTTTGTTGCCCTCCACTGGACTCTTTCTAATTTGTCCACATCCTTTCTGTTGTGGGGAGCCCAAAACTGGACACAGTATTCCAGATGGGGCCTGACCAGTGTCGAATAGAGGGGAATTATCACATCCTTCGATCCGCTGGCAATACTCCTACTGATGCAGCCTAATATGCCATTGGCCTTTTTGGCAACAAGGGCACACTGTTGGCTCATATTCATCTTCCCGTCCACCATAACCTCCAGGTCCTTTTCTACAGCGTATCAATGTAGGGAAAAAAACCCTTTTATTTCAATGTAGGCAGCATCTTCACTACATGGGCTACAGTGGTGTAACTGTAGAACCTTAGCTATCCTGCTGTAGCAGCTGTACTGTAGGCATACCACTAGAGTGGAGTTATGAAGGTCAGCAACAGAGAGTTAAATAGTGGATTGTAGTATTAAGTAAAACTCCCAGATAGATTGTAATCTGGGTTCTCTACAGATGAAATGAAAGAACCTGGGGGGCATGAAATGGGGCCAACTCATGGTTTCTCTACTTGACTTAGATCTGTGATGAGGACATCATTGTGCATCTACAGGGAGTGATTTGATGTTGAACACAAAGTTTGCCTCCTCATAAACATGTCATGTATTGTTTTGGCTTCCCAAAAATAACATTAGTTCCCCTGGAATGCATGTGGAGGTGGTGAGCTTAAACTTATGAAATAGTCAAGCCTCCTCCTTGAAAAGCTTATGGTCTTTATTTTCCACAAGAAATGTCTGTCACTTGTCCTGAAGTCTTCAATGTCCTATAATAGCAATAAGGGTCTGGCCTTATAGTGTGTTCCTCTATCACAAGTTTGGTTGCTGTAGCTACATTATAGACTGTGTCTATTAGTTTCCTCTTGTAATTCCCATTTTTCAATTTCTTATGAGAATGACAGAGCTTTGTCACAGACAACTTGCCTATTTCAGTGAAATTCACACAAAGAAAATGTGTGAAAAATGGAAATGACAAGATTGTGTTGGTAGCTTGTTGTAATGCATGGAAATACAATATGTACTGAATGTGACTAGACAGAACTTTAGAAACAATAATCCCATTACTTCTTTCCTTTGCGCTAAGGGCATATTTGACTTTGCTGTCAATGCCACTTGTAGTAATGAAATGAAAAGGAAATGTGTGATAAACTTTGACTACTACATTAAAATATAGGTCAATACATATATTTAATATATTTAAGAGATTGGCCCAAATCAAAACCTGGGTTCAGGACAATGGGAATGCTTAAAATTCAAACTTAATTCCAAATTTTGCAATTTAAAAAAAAATAGTCTAAACCTAAATCATGGATCTGAACACCTGCAAACATTGCAATGTTTGAAATCCAAATATGAATCCAAATTGTTCAGCATGAGTGACTTCTCACTCTCTCTATTTTTAGTTTTCCTTTACCCTCCTCTGTTCTTTTCCTTGATTTTTGTGCTATAATATTGTGCCATTTACTTCTAGTTTTTATCAGAGAGTGAGAGAGAGAATGATGAACAAATAATGGGGAACTTTTATTTGAGTGTCCATTTGACTGTAAAAGTCAGTTAAGATTTTACCTGTGTGAAGGGGTATACAAACCCTATCCTGGGGCAGAAGGGGTCAATGGACTATAGTGGGCCTATTTGAGGCTTGTGGTTTGTTTGTCTGTTTGTTTGTTTCCCCTTATCTGGGACCAGAAGCTAAGGGAGGAAAGCAGCAGCAGGAAGTGACCCAAGACAGATGTGACATAACAAGCTACAATCCACACTAATGGGTATCAATATTCCCCTGCCCTGCACCCTTGGGTACCTTACAATGCCTTGCTGAGATAGTTCCCACCTGGGCTCAGGACCATCCCGGGGAGGGCGAATGGGATGATCACCCCAGGCCCCACGGTTACGTGGGCCCCGCGCTGTCCCACTCCCAGCGGGGTAGTGTGGGGCCTGCACTACGGCCAACCTCATGGCCACACTCTTCCCTGCTCCCCGCTGCCTTCAGCAGGGACCCAAAGGCAGTGGGGTGGGCAGGGAGCACTAAACCCACCCCTGGGCTAGCCCTCCCTGCTCCTGGGGAGGAGCAGGCAGGCCCGGGGTGGGGCAGATGGCTGGGCCAGCCCTCGCCGGCAGGGTGCCCTTGGCCGGAACCGGCTCCTGGTGGCAGCCTCAGGTCCCTGGCTGGGGCACCAGCCACAGCAGCCTGGGGTCCTGGCTGTGGCCAGCTCCCACCATTTCCGGGGCTGGAGCCAGCGGCCTCAGCCTCCCCGCCCGGGCTGGCTCCCTGGGAGGGTGGAGCAGCCCAACTCCCCTCCAGCATGGAGGGGTGGGGCCCCACCTAGGCCAGTTGGCCCTGGACCCTGCTCCCCCCATGGGACAGCGCTGCCTGGGCTGCTCACAGATTCTGGTTCCCCACACCGGTTACCATGAAGCATGCCTAAATAGAAACAGGCCCCTTTACTGCACTCCAGCTCCTCTGGCTCCCACCTAGCCGCACGGTCCCTTAAAGAACTAGATTCTCCTGACCCCAAAGGGTCAGCCACATTACACAGAACAATGTAAGTTTGCATATCACCCAAAATACCACACTGATAGCCAGTCCTTTAGTAACTACAACTAAAGGTTTAATATAAAAAGAAAAGAAACAAAATATGAGAGATGTTAAAGAGTCAAAGTGAATCACATACATAAAAATGATTTTGGGTCCATGTAAAGCAGTTTCCAAGCACAATCAGTTTCTCTGGTAGACACCAGCACCTGGGTGGGCCTCAGTCCTTTCTCCAGTCGCAGATGAATAGTTCCAGAGGTGGGCGTTGGCTGCTAGGCTGAAGAATGAAGGCAAGATGGAGTGGGGGCAGCTGCCTTTTAGCATCTCTGGCTTTCTCCATGCTGTGTGGAGTTTTTGCAAATCAAAATGGAGTTGAGTCACATGGTCAGTTCCAGTGACTCACAGAGCAGGTTTGTCCCTGGGCCCACTATATCTGGGAGCTTCCTTAATGGGCCATTAAGGAGACGATTGCTGTAGACATCCAGTCTGGGGAGTTTCCCAGAATCACACAGGTTGAAATATAACAAACATATTCCTAACTTCTAATACAGATGCAATTCCTACACATAAATCATATAATCATTCCCAGCAAATTACAACCTTTCTATTGGTACCAAACATGGCATAGTTCCTATGGATTATTGCAATTATGAAATAGTATCATAAATGGTCCCCTAAATTCAGACAGTGTCACACTGACTAGCAGATTATGAGTTTTCAAATGAAACCTTACAAGGCATACTTTATACACAGACTATTAGAGTACTGTGTTGGGTGTGAATACAGGGGTTTATTCTGTCACAGAGGGTCATTCTGAGAGCCTCCTCAGATGCTAAATGCTGTTAACCCGCCTGTGGCCCTGGATCAGAGCCGAGCACCCACTATTGGGGGGCTCTAATCATTGGACCACTAGGGACTCAATTATGCCATGTTTATGATCCTTTCCCAATTGTTTTTCATGAATTTCCAAGTGTTTGATTTCTGTTAGGTCATGGATTAATAAAAAGAGAACTTCTAGTTCAAATGCTCAAAAATTTGCCAGAAGCAAATTTACAATTGTACGATCAGACACCATGTTTGAATTTTTACATTCATTCAGTGACTAAAATTAGTCACAGTTGGCTAGATCCCCAAGTGCATCTGAACTCCACTTAGTGCTGGAAACTGTTTTCCGCCATCTTTCTGCACTGCCTTTTATCCTGATTTCTGAATTCCAGTTCAGTCCCTGGTACAGTTTAGAGCAGCATCCAGGGAACTCTAACTTGTACTATATGGAACTGCCCCCAAGGGTGACTCTGAAGGTTGTCAGTGTGCAGAGCACTCCATCCACAATCCCACCAACAGCATATCCCCTAGGTTATGGGAGGCAGGCACTGGTAAGATAGCTGTCCATCCCCTGTATCCCATGAGATTAGTCTAAAGGGACAGAGTGGGGTCTGTGGATCTGGCCCCATGTGAATTAGGAATTGTTTGTTTGATTATAATATTTACAGTTTCAACATTCAACAGACAAACAATATATTAGTAATTCTTGAAGAAGAAATGCAAACATTTCACAAAACTGTCCGTGGACAATTCAGGAACCAACAAAAAGTGACATTTTAATAAATTATTCATTGCAAATTATTCACTCAGCTCTGATAGTGAAGATAGTTGAGATTGGCTGTTGCTTTCATCTTTGCTTTCTCACAAGGATAAGTACTGACTGCGTATTGTCACTGAAGGGAATGTGAAAGATGCAGTGAAAAACTGTTTCCCAATAAAATACAGACAGCATTGCTTAATCCGCTGCTGTTATACAGATGTAAAACATGCAGTACCAATGAAGCTACAAATGTCTATAAAGCCAAGAAGTCTCTCAAGACAGAAAAAGATTTTAAATAGGTTTTTAGTACTTTTTCTTTTCTTGTCACCCACTCCACCCCGATGGCAACTAGCTTCCTAAAGTCCATGGGGAAAATGGTCCTGCTTTCCATGCACAATGACTTCAAATTTAAAACTTCAAAGCCTTTTAAAATATATTTAAAGCATTTTTAATTTGCCCCCTTTTCTTTCAACAATCCAGCAAGGCCTCCCTGTCTCCACATACTGCTGTCTGATTGCTCCGTGTTTCCCATCCACCCCCCTATGGCAGTTTATTTCCCACAGAGGATATTTTCAAAAGGGCCAACTTGTTCAGGCACATATTATCTAGGTCAGCAGAGGATCCCAGCAGAATCTGCCATTCATAAAAGGGCTGTTTTCTGTGCCTTATATTCCTCTTTGTTTTCTGTACTGATTGAGTGTCTCCTGTCATAGTCATGCTTTAACTCAAAGGAAAAGATTGATCGTTCTTCAGAGATCACTAATGTTACTCCTAGATCAGCCAGTAGGAATCATTCTGAAAGTAACACAAGGGTAATTATCTCCATTTTATAAACAGGGAATCTGAGGCCCAAAGCTATTAAGTGGCTTGCCTGGAATTTTGTGGCACCTCCAAGAACAGAGCCTAAATCTTAGAACTTCCAGTACCATGTCTTAGTCTTCTAATCATTCTTACTCCCCAAAAATAAAATAGCTGCCTTGTCTTTTAGTAAGCAGGTATCTCATTAGTTGAGGCATGCCATTCTGTCTAGCTGAGTTTAGAGCAATGTGTGTTTGTACCTTAAGAATTTTTTAGATATTTATAAATAGTCAAAAGATGGGCACAGCTATTTACAGGAAGGGCTTTTCTCACCCTCAGCAGTATTCCACAGACTATTTGTGTCTGTTTACAACAGTGGTCCCCTAGCTGACATTTAGGGTTGCACTAAAATGCAAAATCGGCAGATAAAAATAGTTGCAATGATTTTCGGCTGAAATGCACTGAACTTATCCAAGATTTTCTTCTTAAAATCTAAGATAGTCTTAAATCAGCAAATACTGTGCATCACCTTAAGACTTGGACACAAAAGAAGAAATAATAACAAGCACTAGTTGAAGTGGGAAAAGCTGAATAAAATAGATTATCCAGCTGAAAAAACAGCCTGGAAACTTGCTTTTATAAAACTCACCTTACAGAATTTCACCTAATAAACCACATGCATACACTGTACTAAATCTTGTTCAACTTCAAAGCATCATCACAGAATGTTGGTTTAATTGCACAGCTGATGAACACTTGGTCCTGTTTTGGAGGGACATGCACATTATTTATGAACAGATGTTCTTCTTTTCCTTTTGCTTACCTTTACTGCTTAAACTAAAATGGTTCAGAATAGGGATATGTGAGCCATTTGGGGCAACGTCAGATTAAACATGAACCTTTACCCCAAACTGGAACCAAATCCTAAATGACTTTGGGGAGGGTTTAAAAAAAAATCCAGCTAACCTTTTTTTTTTTAAATGCATTTCTTATTTTCACACACCTCTATAATTGCAGGCTCCGTTCAGCATTGACAAAAGAATTACAATTCTTCTCTTTTTTAAAAATCCCAATTCTATAGTAAAATACTGGGAATAACCTTGTGATTTCTATCATTACCAAATTAATCTGTGCAACAATTTGTTTAATTTTTAAATTAACAAAATTACATACTTAACCAAAAATAAACACTCTTTAAAATATTTACTGTTTGAAGAAAATGAAATGTATTTATTTAAAAGCAGTTTCCTTCCTGGTGTGCTAATTAGCTAACAGCTTATTAGACATATAGTTCAGAGCTCTCAGTAGGCTACAGGCCACTCATGGTTCAGTCAGGTCAGAATATGCAGACTTACCAGTTAGTGGGATTCCAGAGGGTCTTGATAAACCTTGGCAAGGAGAGTCTCTGGTAGTAGTCGGCCCTAGAGAAAAGTTGGAAAGGGTTTTAACCATATTGAACATTGGGTAATGTTGAGGACTGAAAAAAATCCATTCTGAAGGAACTTGCAGAGCTGTACTGCTGTGCTGAGGAGTTATTCTGAGAAAGTAGAGCTGGGATAAAAGAACAGAATAATAATGTACTATCCTGATTCTACACAAATGACAACAGTGATTCATTTTCCCCTTTATTTTGTTTGTTTCTTATGTGCATGCTTTCTACATGAGAATTGTTTCCATATTCTTTCAGAGTGATTTAGACACTAAGCACAGACCTGGTATAAATCAGAGATAAAGCTAATTGCCTTGATTAATTTCAGGTCACTTTTCACAGCACTAGCTGAAATGATCCAAGCTTATCAAACTTCTACCTGTAAATGCTCTGATAAGCTTGAACAGTCAACTTCCATTGTTTCAATGTTTCAGTGTCATCACTTAGTAGTAGACATATGAAAAAACCCTGACTCTGACCTTGAATGGTGTTCACAGATCTTTGCTTTTTTGAATATTCTTAACCATATCCCAAATGAAAACCAAGAAGATCACATGCCTGTTTAAAAATAAATTAAATCAAGGAAAAGAAAACATGTAGGTGGATTGTCACTTTGATGCCCCGAACAACTAAATATTTTATTACACAAGAAATGCCATGCAACTTATTTCTATCGATTTGCCTTGTTTGCCTTTTTTATTTCACTTTTTGTTTTAAAGTGCTTTTCAAGAAGGTGCTTGTTAAAACAGTCTCCTGGCAGGCTGTTTCTCCCCAAACCACTGAAAAAGGTAAGAAGTTGGATGGAGATGGCAGAAACTGAATGATGACTTTAAATTGACTAACAACATCATTCCCTACTATTAATGCCTTATAGACTGCCAAAGAACTAATGTACTTCAGACATCTAACGTAATTAATTCAGAACCACAAATCTGAATCTCAAATTTACAGTATATGTGTGGATTCAGCAGGAAAAAATATGGTCTGGAGCAGAAAAATATCCTTTTGCATAGCTACCTCTAATTTTAAACAGGGTATAAATTAAACATTCTTTGATAATAATATGCAATGACAGCATAATCATATGCTAACATTTAATCACCTTTCATATACAATATTACTCTGATTCTTCTTTAAATTTTTATGTTGTATATTGCTGTACATTTTTCTTGCTGATTGATTCTCTTTATTACTACTGATTTTATTTATGCTGCTAATTTTTTTTCCTAAGCATATATTTTAATGAGTAGTTTTGTTCAGCTAACGTCTACAGAATAAGAGAATTCAGCACACCTGCCTAAATAAGATGCTTGAGATCACTGAGGAAAGAAATTGACATTTTACTTTACCCTCAGCATGGAGCCAGGGGCAAAGTTTGATCTGAAAACTTGCAAATTAACCAAAACTGTCACTCAGGAGTTATGGGCCTGAATGCTGCAAAATATGTTCTTTGAAGTCCTCATTTCAGCAAAATTATTAAAAACTTTATATCTAATTAAAATTGTAACTGCATTCCCATTTTTCAAAATCTCTATATCCTCGGGGCCAATTGGGATGAGTAAATTCGCACCCTCCTCTCTGCAGCACACTGAACTGCTCCTGCAGCAATATCAGATCATTACCATCTCCCCAGCTGAGAGGGAGCAGCCATTATCATGCAGCATTATTAATCTTCTTGTCTTATCAACTTGCAAATCACAAGCCATTGAGCCTTATGGCATGGTTCTGGGTCCATAGTTATTCATTTTGTAGGTCTACCTAGCCTTTGAGTCTCCTTAATCACCTGAAGATTGTCAGTCTCTTACCTCGGCCTGCCCCTATGGCCCTTCTCAGCTCCTGTGAAAAGTCCATGATGTTCTCTCAAAAAGAGACCTTTTTATTTTTTAAAAAAGAGGGAGAGAAGGAGACAGTAAGGAGGATAAATTTCATTAATGGATGTGAATTAACATCCTACTGCCAAGAGCTGACCCTTTCTCCTGACATGTACGTCTAAGTCATTCTTGTCACTCTTTCCCCCATTAATATTCTGAAAAAGACAGTGTATTGAAGAGAATAGAATAAGATAGTTCCCTTAAACAGGCACTGTTGACCTTAGGTTGGGGATTTTTCTTTAATTTGCTTTTCTTAAAAATAAAATATTAATCATATTGGAAAAGGCAAGCAGAGTTCCTTTACATTTTTCAATATATTCCATTTATAATATTGCATTCATTAAATTAAGTCATTCAACATTTTGAACATTTTTTTTTAAGTGCCAAAGGAAAATAGAAATGTAATTTCCATGGGAAAGTAGATAAGACAGGCTAAGGTACCCTCATGACAACTCCTATTTCTGCCAACTTCAATTCAAGTGTCACAAACACCAGGCTGGGACTGTTTAATGTCTGTTGATTACTTCACAGTTTGGAGGAAAATGTTTAGCACAGAGAAATAATTCAGTAATTTTTTTAAATTTTAATATTTCAATAAAACTCTCTTTTAAGGTCAAATTTTTGTCCCACTCTTGGGTAAGTAATTACAATATTAGACGTTATTTATTTTAAGTGCTAGCTGCAATATGTTGTATGTGTGTAAGTTCCTGAGCAGGAAAGAGGCTATATCACAAATCAAAACTAGAGGTACAAATTAGGGTTTCACTCAAATTGAATTCAGTATACAGAAATGTGCAGATATCTTTGAAATCCTGCCTCATTTCAAGGAATGACGTTAGCCACCATTATCTTGTGAAATGATAACATTATGAGTTCATAATTGAAATAATTTTACATAGTAAAAAAAAATCATATGCCAATAATCACCTGACATAAATCTTTGTCCTTCTTTCATTCCACAAAGAAGTCAATTTAACTGAGAAACTGTGAAATACACAGAGAAAGAGGATAATGTGTGTAGTGGATCCATTTTCTTCTCTATTTTGAGCCACAAGTGAAATGAGCTTGGCAGTCTCAATCAAATTTAGAGTGAATACAAGCCACATAGAAAACACGCCACACGATGTAGCTGGCAGTCTCGGCTGAACAAAGGTCCAAACTAAAATATCTAGGTAGGTTGCCAGTTAAAATGGAAGTGTATATGCAGATTTATGTGCACATCAATAATCTGTTACTTTTATGAGCACTAAAATCCACAAAATGTACATGAAGTAAAGAAAACATGTTTTTAATTAATTTATAATCTGATAGGTGGACAGTTGGATTTGATAATTTAGCTGAGCAAGTGGAGTTTGTAACCTGGAATAAAGTATATGGGGCCAAATTCATCTCTGTTATTAATGAGTGAAGTCAATGATGTTTCACCAGAGACTAATTTGATCCATGAAGTTTGCTACACACATGATTGCTCAGTTAAACAGTTGCTACCTGTCACAGAAATAGAAAACTTAGATGAAAACACAAGACATATCAATATTAAAAGCATCAAAGCTGCCTGTTCACCCAGCATTAATTCTTTTCCTAATCTAACACAACTACAGTACACCATCTTTTCCAAATGGAGTGAACACTTTAAAAAAGCTTATGGTATATGCAGCAGCAAAAATTATGGAATTTTACATGATAGACGGCTCTGTATAGGAATGTTGGAATTCCAATACTGGATCCTCTCAGTGGCCTACTTTGTCTGAGATCAGGTGCTTCAGCCAGATGTGCTAGAATCCCCATAACAGATGGTTATGGAATAACTTCATTAGCTTGTGTTTCGTTAATATCCTGATGTCTGAGGGTTTATATCATATATTTTTATCCTTTCAAGTGTCACTATGGATATTCCTATCCATATAAACTTCATATTCAGATTGGTAAATGCACATTATTGTCTTACCAGTGTAAAAAAAAAATCAGTTTTGAAGCATGGCTGAGGAGCTGGTCCTGCCACCTGTACTGATGTTGAGTAAAATCTTATTCCAGGGGGAGTCTCAATGAAAACAATAGTAGTATATGTGGAATAACGTACTACTCAGTCAACAGAGTCCTGTGGCACTTTTAAAGACTAACAGATTTATTTATCGCATGAGCTATCGTGGGAGAAAAAGTGGGATTTTCTCCCACGATAGCTCATGCGATAAATAAATCTGTTAGTCTTTAAAAGTGCCATAGGACTCTGTTGTCTTTCTACAATAGACTAACACGGCTACCCCTTTGGAATTTGTACTACTCAGTGTGAGCAAAAGTAGCAGAATCTAAGGAGAATTCTCCTGTTACTGTCCCTGGGACTGTTCATATCAGTAAGGATTAGACATATTAGTAAATTGTTTCAGGATCACACCAATTTTTTTAAAAATACAGTACTTAAACAGTTAGTGTCCTATGCTCTCCTGCTATTAATATTAATCCTTACACCTGCCGAGAGTTTAATAAAATCACTGAATTTGTTTTATAGGGTTCTACCCTTCTCTCCATCAGCTGCAGATGGCTCTGACCACCATGATTTAGTCCCATTATTTGTACACACTTGCAGTCAATATGGCTATGTCTACACTTAAAAATTTAGGTTGACTTTACTAAGTCGACTTTACTAAGTCAACGTTAAGTTGACCTTATTAAGTTGATTTACAGAGCCCACGCAGGACTCTTAAGTTGACTCAAAGCTGGCCTTATTATGTCGACTTAGAGACTCTATACTAGACTCTCTAAGTTGACTGGTTAGGTCCAGGGGGAGGTGAGGCTCCTTTGGAGCCTCGGCTCTCCAGGCTAGGGGAGCTTGTCCTGGGGAGACAGCAAGGCCTGGAGAGGTCCGGGGGTCAAGGGAGCACGGGGCTCCCTTCTCCCCAGGACCCATGGGGGGCCCGGCCAGAAGGGAGCGCGGGGCTCCCTTCTCCCCGGGACCCCAGCAGTCCCAGCCAGAATGGAGCCCTGCAGCTCCTTTTTGCCCGGGACCATGCTCCACCTGATAGGGAAACCGCAGGACTCCGTTCTGGCCAGGACCGCTGGGGTCCGAGGGAGAAGGGAGCCCTGTGCTCCCTTCTGGCCATCTCCCCCATGGGTCCCGACAAAATGGGAGCACCATGCTCCTTTCTGGCTGGAGCAGCAGTCCCAGCAAAAAGGGAGCCCTGCGGGCTTTCTGCTGGCTGGGGCCCACGGGGGTCCCAGCAAGAAGGAAGGCCTGGCTCCCTTTTTACCTGGACCTGCTGGGGTCCCGGGCAGAGGGGAGCCGCTGGGCAGAAAATGAGCCACGGGTCTCTCTTTGGCCAGGCCCGCTGGAGTCCCGGCCAGAAGGGAGCCCCACGCTCCCTTCTCCCTGGGACCTGAACGGTCCCAGGGAGAAGGGAGCCAGGATGAGCCGCTAGTGGCTTGTGGGTCTTGGGGAGATCCAGCCCCATGCGGGACTGGCTCTCCCCAGGACAAGCTGCTAGCGGCGTCCTGGAGAGAAGGGAGCAGGGGCTCCCTTTTTCCCCTGCCCTAAGTCGACTTACCTTGTAAGTCGACTTAGGGTGTCCACACTGGCTTAAGTCAATTTAAGAAGTCGCCTTAAACCTTAAGTCGACTTAAAACGAGGTCTTATTAAGTCGACTTAATTTTTCCTTAAGTCGATTTAAGGAGCAGTTTAAGTCTACTTAAGGAAACTCCAGTGTAGACGCACCCTATGTTATCCAGGCTATCACATCACGGTGCTTAAATATGGATTTCAATGCTTATATGAGGAAGGACTTTCGGAAGGAGTACATGCAGGAGTAAATGATTGCAGAATCCATGTGCAGTGAAAGGATGTGCTCTGAAGCTAGTGGAGTGAAGGTACCTCACTTTCATTAAATTAAATTCAGTTTATATTTAGGATGAGAGCAAAAAGAGCATCTGGAATTTTCCTTTTGCCTATGAAATAATTCAGTGGCATGGGATATTAAAGCAGGATTCTACAGCTAAGAGCAGATGTGGGGGGAAGGTGGTGGTGGAAGGGTTATTTCATAATTATATAGGTTTTGTCCCCATAATGGACAATTATCTTCAATACAAAAGCGAGTTAACATGTATAATGAAATAGTGTTTTAAATTGCATTGATTAAGTAAATCCTAACAGGATTTGATCCTGTGGCTTTAGAGAGGGTTGATATATAAAATCTGAATTTAATATAAATATTCCATAGGATGGCTTGGATATTGGAAGCAGCAAAAGTTTGGTAGCACTATCATTTGAGAGAGAGATTTTACAACATAGTATCATCTGGCATGGTTATGTGAGCGATAAGCCCTAATAGTGCCTACACCTATGTTACTTGAAGCATCTGGTTAGTAGTGTTTAAAAAGACACAAAAATGCTCTCACTTAGTAGCACTCTACTTCATCTTATAAAAAGACCACTTTGTAACCAACTTTTATTGGTCTGAGTTATCACTCTGCATAATACAGTCCTGAAAACAGGTCCATGTTCACATTTGGAGTCCAAACCTGAAGAAAAGGCAGTTCCACACAGGTAGAACTCATTGTAGGACCAGGACCTACATGGCCTTATCTCTCAGGGGTGCTGAGCACTCACAGCTCATCGGCTCTGTCTACACTGGGGAATTAAGGTCGACTTAAAAAAGTCGACTTTAATAAGTCGACTTTAAGTCAACCTTATTAAGTTGACTTAGAGAGTCCACACTGGACTCTCTAAGTCGACTTGCTTGGTCCAGGGAGAGCCAGCAAGCCCCTGAGCGCTCCAGGGGAGAAGGGAGTGAGGAGCTCCCTTCTGCCCCGGACCACTCAGCTCCCTTCTGCTCTGGACTTCCCACGTCCCGGGCAGAAGGGAACCCTCCTAGCCTGGACCACTTGGGTCCCGGGGACAACTTCCCCAGAGCCGAGTGGTCCGGGCCAAGAGGAAGAGCCGGAGTCCCGCGCTCCAGCTGCTTGCTGCTCAGCAGTGGGCAGCTGGAGCGGAGATCCCGGCAAGAAGGGACCTCGGGGCTCCCTTCTCACTGGGACCACTCAGGTCCCGGCAAGAAGGGACCGTGGGGCTTCCTTCTCACCGGGACCTTAGGGAGGCATCCTAAACATCTGGAGCGTGCCACCAGCCATTGCCACTCTCCAGCTGTTTCCCTAAGCAGCTGGAGCGCAGCGCCGGCTAGCCGGGACTGAGAGGTCCTGGCCAAGGGAGCCCTGGGGTCCCTCCTAGCCGGACCAAGCGGCTGCGGCTACGAGGGAGCACGGTCTCCCACGCTCCCTCCTCGTCGGGACTGCAGGGCTGCGTCTACACTGGCAAATTAAGTCGACTTAAGCTTGGCTTAAGTCGACTTAATGTGCCCTGAGTCTACACTACACTTTACTTAAGTCGACTTAAGCAGCTTGCTTAAGTCGATTTAAGCAAAATAAAGTCGACTTAATGAAAATTAAGTCGACTTTATTAAACCACCTTTCTACTCGACCTAAGGCTTAATTCGACTTTCTAAAGTCGAATTAAGCCAGTGTAGCCCTGGGGTAGCCCTAAGTCGACTTAGGGCTACCCCAGGACTACACCAATGCTCTCCCTGCCGGGGGGGGCACAAGGGGAGCCTGGCATGCCCCCCAAAGGGCATGGCATGTGGACACGGTGTGACACTGTCTGGATTTATGGAAGCATTTATGATATTATTTTCTATGGATATCTCATAAATGCTATAATCCATAGGAACTATGTCATGTTTGGTATCAATAGAAAGGTAGTAATTTGCTGGGAATGATTATACAGTTTATGTCTAGGAATTCTATTTGGATTAGAAATTAAGAATTTGATGTTATATCCATACTTTAACTTGTGTCCTTCTGGACAAATGCCTTAGATGGGAGGGTGTGAACAACCATTGTCCCAGCCCGTGCTCCAGCTGCTCAGCAGCAGGGAGCTGGAGCGCGGGTCTCCAGCTCTCCCTCCTCGTCGGGACCGCAGGGTACCAGCTAGTGGGTAGCGTAGGGCTTCCTTCTCCCCAGGGTCTGGGCTCCAGCTGCTGAGCAGCTGGAGCGCGGGTCCTGGGGAGAAGGAAGTGAACCCTGCGGTCCCTTCTTGCCAGGACCTGAGTGGTCCCGGCGAGAAGGGACCCATGCCCTAAGTCGACTTAGGGCTACCCCATGTCTACACTGGCTTAAGTCGACTTAAATAGTCAACTTAAGCCTCAAAGTCGAGTTTATACCAGGTGTTATAAAGTCGACTTTGAATTTCCTTAAGTCGACTTAAGCAGCGGCTGAAGTGGACTTAAGAAAACTGTAGTGTAGACGTGGGGTAATTAAGTCGACTTAAGTAAGCTTAAGTCGACTTAATTTTCAAGTGTAGACGCACCCCATCCTTATTTAATGGAAATTGGTGATACTCAGGCAACTATATTAAGGTGCTCAAATATGGATTTGGATGCCTAACGTTAAGGAAGCAAAATTAGAAAATATTGGCCTTACCCTCATGAAAACATCAGCTCTCCAAAATGCTTTGTTAATGTAGCCATGTTTGTATTGTGTGTGTTTTAGTTTGGGAGTGGGAAGAGAGAATGAAAAAATTATATTTTAACTTTGTAGAAAATACTTAACCATCTCTCTCCATCAGAATTTGTTAGCGCAGTGCATATTTCTAACAAAGGATGGGAATGCTGAATGGATACCGTTTATTTGTAAATTAAATAAATATGTTTCCTCCATGCCCTTGAGATCTAGCTGATTTATCAGTTAATAAAATAATCATGCACCACAGACTTGTGCTTCCAATTTATTTTAAAAAGAAATAACATTGTGTTTTTGACATATATGAATACAAATGTAACACAAGAGGAAACTTTGTTAGAAGCCACAGATATATATATCATCAGCTGGTGCATGAATTACCTTGCTAGCTTTTTCTCTGCTATTTATGGGATGTATTCTGAAAGCACAGACTACTTCATGTACTCCTTACTGATATAATTTAAATAAAACTCAGTGGCACTATTTCCTTGAATTAGTACTACTCACATGAGTAAAGACTACAGGATCAGGCCCTACAAAAAGGCAACATTAAAATCATATTCAATAGTATGTTTTTAATTATGCAACTGACATGTTCATACTGTGCAGATTAATAGCAGAGATTGAAATAAAAAGTGAATACATCTATACAAATTAAGGCTCGGCCCTATTTTTTTCTTGCTTAAAAATACTAACGTAAATCTCAGATCTTAGTCCAAATATAAAATGTGTCAACAACTCATGTACATATAATTAGCAGGATCAAACTCATTCCTCCTTGTATGAGACATATTTATTTAATGTCTTGTGGGTGGCTACAGAGATCACTTAGCTGTGAGGATGGTAAGTGTTAACGTAGGCATAAAAAAGTAGGCATAAGAAAGGCAGAATCAGTGTGTCGTATAAGGATTCAATGGCTTAATGAAGACAATTATATGTGAACCAAAACTTTTTGTTAAAAAGGGGCCCCCTTCTGCAGATCTTACATGAAGCTGACTTCACTGTGTCTCCCACCATCACTAAGGAGTACTCCCATGAGGAGGGACTGAAGTTTCAGACCTTCACTTTTTATGTTTAACAGATAGCTGGGCTTTTTAGAATTCCCATTCCCACCCTTCACGTCTGCTGCTCTAATCATCTTCTTTCTTGTACAGACTTTTCTCCTCCCATCTTTAAATTCCCTTTGCTCCCTCTTGTATATTAGCCCCAGCTCTGCTTTGTTATTTTTGTTTCTTGTTTCCCCCAGTCACTACACCAGACACTTCTCTCCCATCTGTTCTGATCCTCAAGGACCCTATGCATTCTCTGACAACTGACTAGCTTTTAATTTCCTTTTGGTATTTTAAAAAATCTGGTCTATATTCTTTCATCTCAGAGAAATTTTAAAAAACTCTCTCAGAAATTCCACTAATCTCACAGGCTTCCAGCCAAAATCTCTTTTCAAAGGGATGGAGATTGGAAGCCTTGCAAAGAAGGCAGGGCAGTGCTTCTACTGATGCCCAAAGAGTCACAGGTGATGTGAAGAGATCCCAGGCTCTTGCCTGGTGTCCCAGCCCATGGATTGGGCCAAACTCTCCTTTTCCCCTGGCAACAAAGCTCTCTGAAAATTGATGCTACTACTGATCCAGTGCTCCTTTTCCAGGGGTGTTTCCATTGACTTCAGTGAACTTTGGATGGGGACCCAAGAGAAGAATATGTAGACAGCTGCAAAATAGCAGTTAACTCTGCCCGAAATGGCATTAACCTCTTCCTGTATATTTGTGGATTAATTAATTCCCAGTTCACATAGGAGCATTATATGTTGCATAGCAGCTCTCCAAAGTATGCTCCCATACCTCTGCTCCGCCCAAACTATCCAAATCCACCATGTGCAGCTGGGCAGAGTTGCTTTAGTGCTATTGGTGAAAGAAGGGATGAGTAGTGATGGAGCTGAGACCTTTTGTGACCTGTGGGCCTCTAAGCCTTCTCTCACTACTAAGTCCAGGTCTACACTGACACCCTGTAAAGTATAATTAGTCACCAAGGCTATGTCTACACTAGAAATCGACTTGACTTAAAGTGTTAAATCAATTTAATAAGGTCAACAAGGGGCTATGTCTACACTAGAAAAGTTAATTTAATAAGGTCGACTTCGGCGCTAATCCCCATCCACACTGGCTTTAAATCAAGGAGTCAATTTAAGGCTTGACTTAAAATGAGGTGTTATTAAATCAACTTAAGCTTTTCTTAAGTAGACTTCAGGAAACACTTAAATCTACTTAATAAAAGCCCAGTGTGGACGTGGCTTTGTTTAGGTCAACTTAAGCCTTCTTAAATCAACCTAAGTTGCCAGTGTAGACGCACCCAAAGACACCCCTGAGTGGTGTAGTTATAGTGACCTAATGCCTGGGTAGACACCACTATGTCAACAGGAGATGCTCTCTCCTATCGCCTCTCAAAGGGTGCGTCTACACTGGTAAATTAAGTCAACTCATGCTTAAGTCAACTTAATTTACTCTGTGTCCACACTGGCATTTCCTTAAGTTGACTTAAGCTGCTGCTTAAGTCGACTTAAGGAAATTCAAAGTCGACTTTATAAAACCTTGTATAAAGTTGACTTTGAAGCTTAAGTCGACTTTTTAAGTCAACTTAAGCATTGTAGACGCCCTAAGTTGACTTAGTCGACATAGGTCACGGGCAAAGGGAGCTTCCTTCTCACCGGGACCACTCAGGTCCCGGCAAGAAGGGACCTCAGGGCTCCCTTCTCACCAGGACCGCTCAGGTCCCGGCAAGAAGGAAGCCCCATGGTCCTGGCAAGAAGGAAGCCACGCACTCCAGCTGCCGGCTGCTGAGCAGCTGGAGTGCAGGTCTCAGGGAGAAGTGATCCCCATGCTCCCTCCTAGCCCAGGGGCTTCCCCAAACAGCCAGAGCACCAGCAATTGCCAACACGGCTGTGCGCCAGCTCCTGGAAAGCCTCCAGAGGCTTCCCAGGAGCTGGAGCTCAGTCCTGGCTAGGAGGGAGTGCGGGGCTCCCTCCTAGCCG